>SJYA01001343.1:193744-314892 GCA_006410615.1 Neotragus moschatus
GTTGACTCATTGGAAAAGACTCTGATGCAGGGAGGGATTGGGGGCAGGAGGAGAAGGGGATGACCGAGGATGAGATGACTGGATGGCATCACTGACTCGATGGGTGTGAGTCTGAGTGAACTCTGGGAGTTGGTAATGGACAGGAAGGCCCGGTGTGCTGCAATTCATGGGGTCGCAAAGAGTCGGACACGACTGAGCGACTAAACTGACTGACTTGTGTAAACCAAGGCATATATTCCAGGTCACTCTCTTAAAATTTTAGAGGAAAAAATATCTAAGAATGTTATATATTTCTGTTGATATTAATATATAATATTTTTAGAATTTTTTATCTAAAATATTATGAGGAAAGAAAATAAAATATGATGAGAGAGGACTAGAATATATATCTGTGGTTAACATTCCTGGATAAGAAAATGGTAACCCACTCCAGTATTGTTGCCTGGAGAATCCCGTGGACAGAGGAGCCTGGTGGGCTATGGTCTATAGGGTTGCAAAGTCAGACACGACTAAAGTGACTTGACATGTGGTTAACATTAAGGGGAGTTTGAGAAATGTTCCTTCATTTATTTAACTTGCTTGGCCAGCAATGTGTTTCTCTCATTGGACAGACATTTGTATCAAAATTAGAGCGTGTCTGTTCTAACAGAATGGAATTTGGGGGGTTGGGGGCAGTCACTGCTTAAATAATTGTGTTTAATTGATGGTATTTATATTTTGTAAATAAATGAATAATAATGCCACCAAATAAAACACTCTGAAAACCAAATTATTATGGAAGCATTTCCACATGCATTTACTTGATATTTTGACCTATGAGATCACTTATCATTAATTACATGCTGGAATCATAGAAATATTTGCAAGCCAGATAGTAGCTGAAAGCAAAATCTGACTATAGATTTGTAATTATATTGATGATTTGAAAGATTTATAGTAATTAAAAAACAAATACAGTTGATTACCAATTTTATATCCAACCCCATCTTGAAGTTCTGTTCTTTTTTCCAAATAACTGTATTTTAAAAATCGGCTTCTTTTGCATTTTTCCTGCAACAACTCTTCTTTCAACTCTAATGACCTTATATCCAGACATTCCTCATAACTTCTCAGCCTTCTTCCTGACTGTGGAGTATCTCCACTTTATACCCTGCCAACAGATTCACCTTTCTAAAAACATTTTGATAATATCCTATCCTACTCAAAAGGCTACAGTAACTCCTTTCTCTTAATATAAATTTAGTTCCTTGTTCTGATAGGATTTCCTTCTCTCCTCTTTTGTTGATCCATGCTGATATAGTTACTCAGTCTCTTCCCAATATAAGTAATCCAGATTTGTTTCTGATGTAATTAATGAAATCAGTCCACTTGTTCTTCCCCAGGCTACTTTCTATCACCTCTGAGTACTTGCTCCATTTTTCCCAATAGATGTTAATCATCACCATCTGATTCAATTCCGTGTAAATATCTTCCCATTTCTTTCATTTCAATTTCCCATTTGAGTCAGCTGACTTTTCACCTCTTGCATCAAATTTCCCCCGCTATTTATTTTTATGTGAGCTGTTCCCTGTCTTCCCCAAAATATTTTATTGCCAATATATTTAATTTAGTGTCACTTACTGTGTACTGCTTAATTATGTAGCTTTATTTTCTCCTCCAGCAGAGTAATTTCCTATAAGACAGGGATTGTAGGTAATATTTTTTAAATCCTCCAGTGTTGGGACTTTGGACCTTATAAATAGTACTTACCTCAATGGATACATATTATATAAAATTGTTTGTTAATATGCTTTTCAGTTTTATCTTATAAATATATAATTTTTAGAAAAAGTAATAATGAGGTAGATGAAACTGGAGTCTATAATACAGAGTGAAGTAAGTCAGAAAGAAAAACACCAATACAGCATATTAATGCATATATATATATATATATATATGTATATATGTTGCTGTTGCTGTTGCTAAATTGCTTCAGTCTTGTCCAACTCTGTGGGACCCCATAGACAGCAGCCCATCAGGCTCCCTCGTCCCTGGGATTCTCAAGGCAAGAACGCTGGAGTGGGTTGCCATTTCCTTCTCCAATGCATGAAAGTGAAAAGTGAAAGTGAAGTCATGTCTGACTCTTTGCGACCCCATGGACTGCAGCCTACCAGGCTCCTCCATCCATGGGATTTTCTAGGCAAGAGTACTGGAATTTAGAAAGATGGTAGCGATGGCCCTATATGCGAGACAGCAAAAGAGACACAGATGTAAAAAACAGACTTTTGGACTCTGTAGGAGAAGGTGAGAGTGGGATGATTTGAGAGAATAGCTTTGAAACATGTATATTATCGTATGTGAAATAGATCACCAGTCCAGGTTCAATGCATGAGACAGGGTGCTCAAGGATGGTGCACTGGGATGACCCAGAGGGATGGGATGGGGAGGGAGGCGGGAGGGGGGTTCAGGATGGGGAGCACATGTACACCCATGGCTGATTCATGTCATTGTATGGCAAAACCACCATAATATTGTAAAGTAATTAGCCTCCAATTAAAATAAATAAATTTAAAAAAATAAAGTAATAGAATATTTAAATAAGAATATAACTTTAATAACATTTCACAAAAAAAGAATAACAGATTCTTGAGCAATTTTCCAACTATTGTTTTTGGATTTATTAGCATAATATTATCTGCTAAGACAGACTCCTAAATTTCAGAGGTCTAACACAATTTTTTTTTTTCTTTTTCCCCATTACATTCCAATACAGTGTTGCCCAGAATTGGAATGCAGAAGGACTTTTACATGCAGATTTGTAGTGACCCAGAGTGGTAGATACTGCCATTTTCAGTGCAGTGTTTCTAAAGTCTCTATGGGAATTAACTGGTGGCTAGTGGAAGAGGCGGAGAAGGCAATGGCACCCCACTCCAGTACTCTTGCCTGGAAAATCCCATGGATGGAGGAGCCTGGTGGGCTGCAGTCCATGGGGTCGCTAAGAGTCGACACGACTGAGCGACTTCACTTTCACTTTTCACTTTCATGCATTGGAGAAGGAAATGGCAACCCACCCCAGTGTTCTTGCCTTGGGAATCCCAGGGACGGGGGAGCCTGGCTGTCTGCTGTCTATGGGGTCACACAGAGTTGGACTCGACTGAAGTGACTTAGCAGCAGCAGCAGCAGCAGTGGAAGAGGAAAGATATTGGAAGAATAAAAGTTAGACAATTTTCCTGTGTCAAGCCTGGAAGTGGTGTGCAGAAATTTTCTCTTTCTATTGCCTGAGGCTCAATCACATGGCTACATCTAACTGCAATGGGATCTGAGAAATATAGTCGCTTTCTGGGGATTCACCTCCAGAAAGAAGTCTGCACTTAAGTAACAGGGCACCTGGATTTTTGACAGATAACTCTTTTGTCTGTTACAGCATCCATCCAGAATTTATATTAAAGTAATGTATATTTAAATATCTGCCAATGATTATTCCATGGTTAGGGATTCTTTTTTAACAATGCCAGAGATGTGACTGCATTAACTTTATATTAAGACAAGGGCATTCTTCTGTTCTCATTATTGCAAAAAATTAAAAAAAGAAAAAAGAAAGAGCATTTTTCAGAAGTTTCTCAAGTTACTACTTTATTATAAACCTTTGAATTACAGGAAACACTCTAAGATTTTTAATATGCCAAGAAGTATGCAATTAAAAAGAGTTTTTAACCTGTTCCATGGATTTAAAATAGGATGGAACAGTTCTATGAACTTTGGTAAAACAGATTCATTATCAAGCATATTTGGCTGTTAGAGGGTATAAAATGCATAACTCCCCACTTGGGTTTAGCCCAGCCCTCTAGGAATCAGACTCAAAGTGCTGTAAACAGTCAACTCCTTTCTGTACTCAGTGGAGTCTCCTTCCTTCCCTCAGGAAATTACTTTTCTTAATCCCTGCTAAACTTAATAGTACATGGTTTCTTTAGAAAAGGAATTTGGAAGTGGAAATGGAGCTCACACCTGAGACATAATTAATCTGCTTTTATAAAAATGATTTCATATACTTGGCAAATAACATGAGATAAATTTTATTTTATTAAGCTTTTGATTAATTAAAGCTCACCAAGCACAGAGCCTCATTCAACAACAAAGGGAATCTGCTATTTAACACGTGACACTGTCATTGACACACAGTTAGATACGTGATGAACTATAAAGCCTTTATACCCACATGACAGTAAACACAAGTACACCTTCCATGAATCTTTCAAATAACCGAGATACTCAAATTTTAGGGTATGTCTTCTTGTGAAGAAGTCTGAATTAAACTAAAGACGATTTGGTAAGGCAGATTTTTCTGGAGTTTGTTTATAGTTAGAAGAAAAAATAATTATAAATAAGATGCCTTGGGATATTACTATATACAAATTCTTTATATAAAATTAAATGCTGACTCATGCTAAACATTCTAATAGATGTATTAAGTTCAGAGCTGAATAATACAATTTTACTTCTTTTACTTTTCACCTTTACATATAAAAACACAGAAGTCTGTTGGCATTCATAATATCATACGGTCAGGTACGTTCAAATTGACTCTACAAATTACAGGTTGTGTGTTTTTAAGCCATTTACCTGAAGCTTTCTGTGCCTCAGTTTCCTAATCTAGGAATTACAAATCACATATATACTACATCATAGACTTACTATGTGGATGCAGTTAAATCAGATACATAGAATGTTTAGGCTTGTTTCATAATACATGGTCTATTAATGTTAATTGACACTGATTTTACAGTAAATTTTCCATAATATAGAACATACTTTATTCCAGTTTCCTAGACAGGGAATTACCAGCCCTTCTTTTTGTCCCTCTTTTTCCCTTAATTTATAGGTGCTGACCCCCCAAATGTGATATAAATAATTGGACACATACACAATTTCATCCCTACCTCTATCACTACCCCCAAGTCTCTTTCCTTGAAATATGTAGGCAGACATAAAAGATTCTCATATAAATCTGAAATAACATTTTAGAAGGGAAGTTTAAAAAAGTACTAAATGGAGTAAATTTTTACCTTGTATACCAATTGAATACAGAGCCAGGCTTGTTGGAAGAGAAGACTGAAGTAGTTATTCAGGCAAAAGAGGTAGGAAAAGCAAGAGCAAACAGTCTCTGCAGAGTGTGTGTGTGTGTGTGTGTGTGTGTGTGTGTGTGTGTATGGTTTTTCTGTTTGCTTCTTTGTGACTGTGGTGGCACACAACATCTTAGTTCCCTGAGCGGNGGAAGTTTAAAAAAGTACTAAATGGAGTAAATTTTTACCTTGTATACCAATTGAATACAGAGCCAGGCTTATTGGAAGAGAAGACTGAAGTAGTTATTCAGGAAAAAGAGGTAGGAAAAGCAAGAGCAAACAGTCTGCAGTGTGTGTATGTGTGTGTGTGTATGGTTTTTCTGTTTGCTTCTTTTTGACTGTGGTGGCACACAAAATCTTAGTTCCCTGAGCAGGATCCAACCCTTGCCCCCTGCATTGGAAGCAGAGTCTTAACCTCTGGACCACCAGGGAAGCTTGACAGTCCCTAAATTTTTAAGAGCTTTAATGATGTGATTCCTAATTTATGTGTGTGTGTAATTGATTTGCATTTTTCCCCCACAGAGTATAACTTGTAGAATTGGTTCCTATAATTTTCAAAATAAGAGATCTAACTGTGCTATATCAGCTAACAAGGGTGAGGAAATAGGTTAAATAAAGGTATAAATGTTCTCCTCTGAGGATAGTGTATTTTATAAATCTCAAAAAAGGGAATTAGTCTCGTTGCTTATCCCTAACATAATTGTCCATGGACTCTTATCTTCCCCTTCAACAAACATCCCCAAATGGATAACGGTCCTTGGAATGATTGCAGCTAGCATCACTATATGAAGAATATATTTATGATATTTCTCTTTGATGTAACTCAGAAAGCCATGTAATGGTACTGGACAGACCAAATCTTAGAATGTCTGCCTTGCTTTCTGGGAACATCTGACTCTGATCAGCCCTCTGATACCTAAGCAATAATGTGCTGTGCCTCAGGGCTCTGACAGAAGGGTTGTCAAATCATAAGGGGACTGGTGATACACAGCCTGGCCACCTATCAGAAACAAATGTTTTGAAATGGTATCTACTGCCTCTAGGGGGGGAAAAAAAAAAAAAAAAAAGCTGTTTCCCACTGCTTGCAGGATCTTCTCCAACTTGGAGTTGAACCCGGGCCACCACAGTGAAAGCCCAGAATCCTAACCATTAGGTTTTCAGAGAAGTCCGGCTCTCTCTGAAATTTGAACTGGAAAGTTACCAACTTAATTTTTGCAGGCTAAGAGGTTCAAAGCTGAGGATGCCTGGGGAAAGAGTTGCAACCCTTGGAGTCACTGTATGTTGATGGCTGTAACCACTGGCTTTTCTGCTCCGTCCCTCTCCCCTGAAGTTGCCTACCCCTCCTCCGTGATCAGTTTCTAGCAACCATTTCACTGGAAAGCCTTGCTTTGTGATCATAGTTGCAATTGAATACTTCCTCCCAAAATGGATTTAGAACTAAATGAAAGGCAAATTCTTCTTCCATACTATTGAACTCTGAATATTGGTTTAGGAATTCTGTGTGGACATGTTTCATCATACAAACTAGGAAACAGAGAACTCTGGTCTATAGAGAAGGAAAAAGAATAAAGGAAACGTAATGAGAAGCAGAGATGAGTGTTCAAGGTAAAATATTCCTGGTTCCCTTTCTGAAAAGAAAGACCCTGCCCTCGAGGTCATAGCTGTGAATATTTTAATATCCCTTCTCTCCTTAAAATTAAGCTGTCTTTGGTTAGCTCTTTTTTATATGAAATCAAGAATCTTAATTAAAAAAATCACCACTTGAAGGGAATAGAGATTATAAGTACCAAAAAATAAGAGATAAAGAACAGAAAGAAAATCTACCCGTATCTAGAAGAGAATAGTTTGTGCACACAAGTAGAAATGCTACGATGAATCTTATGGAGCCAAGGACAAAGAGAGAATCATTTGTTCTCAGAGCTGCCTGATTTTCCTATCACAACTTCAGTCAACAAGTTTTCCTAAAGTCCTTGCCACCCTTTTCTTGAGTTAATATTAGGAGGGAACTGTTTTAACCAATACAAAATGAATCTTGAAAAAGTTATCAACCACAGGGTGTTTAAAGAGGAGGAAAACATGTTCAAGTGCACAAATACCCTGACATTTGCTTAAGCGGGTCAATCAAATTGGTTATAGAAACCACAACAGCATGTATACCTGATTAGCAATCTCCAAGTACATATTTTCCTTGGGGACATTCTCTGGGCAAAGCATGTTACAGAAAGTGGAGAGGTTCTCATGGAAAAAAAACTTTCAGATTTAAGATAAAAGAAACATTAAATGTATTATTTCAAATGTTGTTCACTGGAGATTAATTTTATGTATTTCTTCCCAGTTTCAGTCTAGTAGATGCGTGAGTAGTATTGCCAGCTTTGTTCGATGTTAGAACACAGAATGAAATTTTTCAAAGGAGTCTGAAATCCCTTTCTAAGAGTCTATGCTAATGAATAAGGAAAAAANTTCACTTTCCTGGTGGAAGCAAAGTCTATAGCAAATACACATAAGCAGAGTAACATACATGTAGATTATGTTAGAGTTTTGTCCAGCATCTTAACTCTTCAGAAATCATTTTCCCCTTTAAGTTGAAACACCTTTTATTCTTTTCAGTGTATATATTCAATTTATCAACATTTGACTTTACTTCTCTTCATGGTTGCTAATTCTAAAGTTACAAGATTTGTTTTGCTGCTAACTAGTTTGCAGTGTTGATTTCTAGATTACTGTATGTCAAATTTAATCATAATGCTGTCAGCCAACAGAATGGCTTAATTCTATTTTTCTCCTTCACTGATTTTCCCTTCATTCTGGCTTAAGTCATCATTCCCTGTAGGGGATTTGACAGACAAATTCTAGAAGTAAGCATTTGCCTAAACCATTATTTCGGTCTGTTTCATTATGTGCCTCAAAAGTTTTAAATTAATATTTAGATAATTTTTATTACTATTTTTAGGGGTTATATATATTTTTAACTTGTTCTAATCATATTTTGGAAAAAGTTAGATATTATCTGCTAAATTTATTTGCTAAATTCGCTAATAAATTTAAAATCCTCATCTGATACACTGTGTTAAGGAAAATGATTTTGGGAGTTATTAAAAAGAAATTGGGCTGTCCAGGTGGTGCAAGTAGTAAAAAGTCTACCTGCTAATGTGAGAGACACAAGATATGTGGGTTCGATCCCTGGGTTGGGAAAATCCCCCTGGAAAAGGAAGTGGCAACCNATCTGATACACTGTGTTAAGGAAAATGATTTTGGGAGTTATTAAAAAGAAATTGGGCTGTCCAGGTGGTGCAAGTAGTAAAAAGTCTACCTGCTAATGTGAGAGACACAAGATATGTGGGTTCGATCCCTGGGTTGGGAAAATCCCCCTGGAAAAGGAAGTGGCAACCCACTCCAGTATTTTTTGCCTGAAAAATTACATGGACAGAGGAGCCTGGCAGGTTACAGTTCATGGGGTCAAAAAAAGTAGGACAAGACTGAGCATGTATACACACACTCACATCCATACATGATTACTAGAAAAAACAGCTTTGACTATATGGAACTTCGTCAGTAAAGTGATGTCTGCTTTTCAGTATGCTGTCTAGGCTTGTCATAGCTTTCCTTCCAAGGCACATGCATCTTTGAACTTCATGGCTGCAGTCAAGGTCAACATTGATTTTGTGTCCAACAAATTAAATCTGTCAGTTTTCCACTTTTCCCCTTCTACTTACCATGAAGTGATGGGACTAAATGCCATAATCTTAGTGTTGTGTGTGTTTAGTGAATTTCAACCAGCTTTTTCACTTTCCTTTTTCACCCTCATCAAGAGGCTCTTTAGTTCTTCTTCACTTTCTGCCATTAGAGTGGTATCATCTGCATATCTGATGTTGTTGATATTTCTCTCAACTGTCTTGATTCCAGCTTGTGCTTCATCCAGCCCAGTATTTTGCATGATGTACTCCACATAGAAATTAAATAAGCTGGGTGATAGTGTACAGCCTTGTCATATTCCTTTTCCAATTTTGAACCAGTCTGTTGTTCCCTGTCCAGTTCTAACTTGCTTCTTGTCCTGCATACTGCTTTCTCAGGAGATAGGTAAGGTGTTTTGGTATTCCTATCTCTTTAAGAATTTTCCACAGGTTTTTGTGATCCACATATAGTCTTTAGCATAGCCAATGAAACAAAATTAGATGTTTTTCTGGGATTCCCTTGCTTTCTCTATCATCCAACAATGTTGGCAATCTGATCTATGGTTCCTCAGCCTTTTCTAAACCCAGATTGTACATCTGGAAATTCTCCATTCACATACTGCTGAAGCCTAGCTTGAAAGATTTTGAGCATAACTTTACTAGCATGTGACATGAGGGAAACTGTATGCTAGAATGAACATTCTTTGGCATTCCCTTTCTTTGGGACTGGAATAAAAACTGGCCTTTTCCAGTCCTGTGGCCACTGCTGGGTTTTACAAGTTTGCTAGCATATTGAGTGCAACACTTATCAGAATCATCTTTTAGGATTTTAAACCACTCATCTGGAATTCCATCACCTCCACTATCTTTGTTTGTAGTAATGTTTCCTAAGGCCACTTGACTTCCCACTCCAGGATGGCTGGCTCTACATGAGTGACTGGAATGAGTGATGCAGATGGGTGGCCCATCATTGTTATCCAGGTCATTAAGACATTTTAAAATAGTTTGTGTATTCTTACCACCTCTTCTTAATCTCTTCTGCTTCTAGTAGGTCCTTATCATTTCTGTCCTTCATAATGCCAATCCTTGCTTGAAATGATCTCCAATTTACTTGAAGAGATATCTAGTCTTTCTCATTCTATGTTTTTCTCTACTTCCTTGTATTGTTCATTTAAGAAGGTATTCTTATATCTCACTGCTATTCTCTAGAACTCTACATTCAGTTGGATATATCTTCCCCTTTCTCCTTTGCTTTTCACTTCTCTTTTCTTCTCAGGTATTTGTAAAGCCTCTTCAGACAACCACTTTGCCTTATGTATTTCTTTTTCTTCAATATGGCTTTGGTCACTGCCTCTTATACAGTGTTGTGAACCTCTATCCATAGTTCTTCAGGCACTCCGTCTACAATATCTAATCCCTTGAATCTATTTGTCACTTCCACTGTATAATCAGAAAGGATTTGATTTAGGTCATACCTGAATGGCCTAGTAGTTTTTCCTACTTTCTTCAATTTAAGTCTGATTTTCAAATAAGGAATTGATGATCTGAGCCACAGTCAACTCCAAGTTTTGTTTTGCTGACTGTATAGAGCTTCTCCATCTTTGACTGCAAAGAATATAATCAATCTGATTTTGGTGTTGACCATCTGGGGATGTTTATGTGTAGTCATCTCTTATGTTGTTGAAAGAGGGTGTTTGGTATACTCAATGCATTCTCTTCACAAAACTCTGCTAATCTTTGCCCTGCTTCATTTTGTAATCCAAAGCCAGTGTTGCCTGTCACTCCAGATATCTCTTGACTTCCTACTTTTGCATTCCAGTACCCTATGATGCTCAGAGGTTAAAGCGTCTGCCTGCAGTGTGGGAGACCTGGATTCAATCCCTGGGTTGGGAAGATCCCTTGGAGAAGGAAATGGCAACCCACTCCAGTATTCTTGCCTGGAGAATCCCATGGATGGAGGAGCCTGGTGGGCTATATAGTCCACGGGATCGCAAAGAGTTGGACACAACTGAGCAACTTCACTTTCACTTTATGATGGAAAGGACATCTTTTTTGGGCATTAGTTCTAAAGGGTCTTGTAGGCCTTCATAGAACCAGTCAACTTCAGCTTCTTGGGCATTAGTGATTGGGACATTGACTTGGATTACGGTGATGTTGAATGGTTTGCATTGGAAATGAACCAGATCATTCTTTCATTTTTTTTAGATTGCATCCAAGTACTACATTTCAGACTTTTCAGTTGACTATGAAGGCTACTGCATTTCTTCTAAGGGATTCTTGCCCAAAGTAGTAAATATAATGGTCATCTGAATTACATTTGCCCATTCCCATCCATTTTAGTTCACTGATTCCTAAGATGTTGATGATCACCTGTGCCATCTCTTGCTTGATCACATCCAATTTATCTTGATTCATGGATCTAATATTCCAGGTTCCTATGCACTAGGAAAGTAAAATATCACACAGGAAATGATATTTTTGATACTGATAGCCAAAGCAGGGGGAATATGTGACTGTGTGTATGTGTTTTATATAATGAAGAAGCTGAATGGAGACTGATAATTCTCAGTGTTCTGACATGTATAGTACAATCAGATGCTTTGGTATATTCAGATGTTCAGTCAACTGTATGCTCTTACTCAGAGGTATATAGAGGTTTTTGACTTAGTAGTGGGAACAGGCGAGTCCACCAGTCTAGCAGTCTGTGTCTTGTGGTGAAGGTACTGGTAGTGGTGGCTTTTTAACTACACTGGTCCTGGTCGATAGTCTGATATATACTAAGCAGTGCAGGCTCTCTGGACTGGCCACTCTCAGCCTTTTGTTGCTTCTGTGAACTATCAAATGCTTTCCAATAAATCCCTTTCCACTTGGATAACCATGTTGGTTTTAATTGTTTTCCAGTCAAACTATGACTAGTAATCCCATTATTCTGCTCCTAAGATGTGTAGATAACTTAAAATGATCCCCTTCTTCCTACTTATGGACAGGCTGGCAACCACTTTCTGTCCCTTTCTCTTTTAATTGCTGTACCTGATGCTCTAAATATACAGTATATCTGTCTTTATTTAGTTGGTATTTCATTCTCTCTCTTAGTTGCAGAAACAATGTTTCAGCCAGCTACACTGATATTAATAATAAAGACCAGATTCTTAGATTTTATTACAACTAAGAGTGGTCATGTGTCTCTAAAGCGTGGCCAGTAAGACATGAGTGGAAGTGTTGAATACAGATTCTAGTCCCTTCTCATAATGGGGATAACTGCTTCCCTTGTTCCACCTCATCCCCATTTCCCACTTTCTGAAATACATGTACAATAAAAACTCATTTTGGAAATGTGTGTGAGCTCAACATACTAGGTATAGTGAAGTAATAAGTCCAGTGTTCTTGGGCCTTGTTGACTGAGCAGAACAGAGTCCCCATTGCTACTCCACTTTTGAAGTGATAGAATAATGTCTTTGAATTAGAAGGGCATATGATTAGTAATGCAGAACCTCACCAACATTTACTTAACCACCATTCTGGTAAAGACTTTTAACCCTCCTCTGCACATTAATGCCATCTTCTTGGAAATAAAATATACTTTCTCATTTTTTTTTCAGACTTTGAACTTTTTATTTTGTGTTGAGGTATAGCTGAGTAACAATGTTCTGGTAATTTCAGGTGAACAGTGAAGGGACTCAACCATACATATATATGTGTATCCATTTTCCTCCATATCCTTCTCCCATCCAGGCTGGCACATAGTATTTGGTAGAGTTCCATGTGCTATACAATAGGTCCTTGTTAGTTACCCATTTTAAATATAACAGTGTGTACACGACCTTCCCAAACTCCCTAAGTATCCCTTTCTCCCCCTACTCCCCGCAATTATAAGTTCATTTTCCAAGTCTGTTGGTCTTTTGGTTTTGTGAGTTCATTTATATAATTTCTTTTTAAATTTCACATATAAAGGATGCCATATGATATTTCTCCTTCTCTGTCTGACTTCACTCAGTATGACACTCTCTAGGTCCATTTATTTTGCTGCAAATGGCATTATTTCATTCTTTTTAATGGCCAAGTAGTATTCCATTGTCTATATGTACCACTTTTGTGATAACTTTTAAATAATAAGGCTCTAAATGGAAGAGCCTTATACAATTTATAAGGTATCAAACATAAAAACTTGAAGAGTTATGACAAACACATATATGCCTGATATTTGAAATATCATGTAATTCATTTCCTAGAATGACTATAATAAAAGAAAGAAATCTAAATTTCTGTGCAAGGAGAACCTATTGGACCCATTGATTCTAATAAGTTCCTTACCTGATAAGAATCACTGAGATTGTCTTCTTAGGACCATTAGCACATCTTTCCATAGATGATATGTGTTTTATCCTGTGTTTTTGGCTATATTGCTAATTAGAACCAACCCCAGACTAAAAAGATTTTAGCACTTAATTATAAGGATCAATCATTGTTATGATAATCTGATACTGGTGAGTTTTCAATATTATGTACACAATTTAAGGTTCTGGTTACATGCATATAGATAGAGAAGATGGTATATACAAATTGCCTGTGTTCTATTGGAAAAGAAAAGTCATCTTTTAATAAGAAACAGTCTTGTTCAATTCAGGTAGACAATTTCCTGAATACTTAAGAAAATGTACTAATGAACATTGAAAAATTAAAACCTGACAGTTTAAAAAAAAACTAGTTACTTTGGTGACAGTCTCTGATGAAGTCTGAATGTGGCAGAGAGGTTTAATTTTTCAGAATAATGGTTCGCATGGATAATTCATAATAAGTTTAACAATTCAAGGCTCAAAGCTGTTAAATAATTGCAACTGGATTGCCAATTGGCTTTACTCAAATCTAAAAGGGACCTTTAATGTACTTAATATTTTGCTGAAACATAATTCAGTCTCAATGACTTTGAAAGGGACATTAATAGTTTTCTGAAAATATAACCTTGAAAATTAAATCCATTATACATTTCCAAGATTATGGATGAAACTACTCTGTCAAATAAGTCATTAAATTAGCATAATGAGGTATGAGGGGGAGATATAAGTAAGAAACAGCAAGTAAAAGGTACTTTGTACCACAATTTGCTTACATTTAACCAAAATGACCTTTAAAAGTAGAGCTGAAGGGTCAGGTTTATCATCACTTTTCTAGCCTTCAAGTAATATATTTCTATTTAGCAGAACAATTTGCTGAAAATTGCTGCAGTAGAATTATGCTTGGTCCAGCTCTCTGCCTGCAATACACAGGGTATGAGTAGAAGCAAGCTCTAAGAACAGCTGTTACCCAGCCATCACATCCCTGAAGCAAAACACCTGACGTGTTCTCTGCTATCATTTCCTTCTAAAAGCAAGCAAATCAAAAGCCAGACAACTCATTAAGAACTTTTCCTAGAACATATATATATGCTGAAGAAGAAAACAGCAAAATGTTAAAGTGCTAAAGAAATATCATGATGTCTTTGCATCCGTCACACTTAAGCTGGCAAATGTCAACCTTCCTGGTCATTCATCTTTGGATGTGAGGTTTAAGTGTTTGCCGAAAGAAGAGTATGTATGCAAAAATCACATGAAAAAATATTTGGTTGAAGGTAATAGAGTGAAGTTTTCAGGTGCATTTCTTCAGTTCCTGTATTCAAATCTGAATTTTTTTTCCCTAACCACCTAGACATCCTTGACTTGAGAACTTCTTTTCAGCTCAAAGAGGGAAATGATGTCCAGCAGAATGTTTGACCCATAGCAGGCATTACTAAGTATTTGTTGAGTGAAAATTGAATGTCTGAGTACTGATTAGCTTGAAAAGTAGGGCCTTTATATTTGCATATGGCATTGATTAAGCAAATGATTGACAGATTCCTCTTGGCCAATGAGTCAAAATTCTTTTAAGATTTCTTCATTCTATAGAAATGGTGTTAGTTGTGTATTTTCCCCTGTTTGATAGCTTTGGTGAGCTGTGGTTGTCAAAACATAAGTTTCTTTGCTATGTCAGTGACTTTTAAAAGGAGACCAAATTGAAAATGATTCAGCACACTGCAGTGGAGTTGATGATAGGGATAAAAGAGACCGAGTGAAGCTGTTCTCCTTGACCTTTACTGGGAGATTTTTCAGTTGAGAGGTAATCACTGTAGAAAGCAATATTATCTAAGTCCACCAAAAGCTCATATACTCCAGGTGGCAAGACACCACATTGTTCACAAACACATTGCAACAATATGGGGTAGGAAGTTCACATTCTAATTTAATTTGTCCAGGAATTCAATATTGGTCCTGAGGAGGTGAATTAAAAGAGCTAGATGCAAACTTAAAAAATCCAGTACAGACTGAATGAGGATACATGCCCCTCAGGATCTAATTGAGTATGTAATTCAAAGGAGTTGTCACCAGATGCCATTCTTTTCACTAGATAGTACATGGCTCACCAGTCTGAATGGCTTCAGGCAAATGAGATGTAATAAAATGAGAGTGATAATTCCATAAACTATAAAAATGCAGCTATTTAATACTACAATAAACAATAATGATAAAATGAAATAATGCAAAGAGTAAGATTTTAAAATTATATGACACTTAGTTGGCCTTTATACTCTAAATGGTTGTACTTAACTCTGTCATTGCACTCCATTGTGGGTTTGATCAAACAATATTTTAATAGCCATTTAACTACATAATTGGTTTTAATTTTTTTAAAAAGTACTTCTACAGTGGCCCATATCATAAACTCCTCTTGTTCTCATGCACACTTCTCTAAACATTCTTTGATGGAAGAAGGAAGACACTGAGAATAAGAAAGAAACTGATATGGCCTGAGGTTCTTTTACCTGTTTAACACTTTGTAATCTGAAAATTCATTGGGCTCTTTCATTCATTTGTATAAATATTTGGTATGTGTGTTGTAATAGAAAGGAAAAAAGTTTAAGAACTTCCTAATGCTTTACATACCCACTGTCTCTAAGCTATTATGTTCAGTCAAATAGTGGACAGTGCCAAGTTCACTTTGGAAGAAGTGAAGTGTTAGTCATTCAGTTGTGTCTGATTCTTTGCAAGCCCATGGACTATAGCCTGCCAGGCTCCCCTGGAGCCTGGAATTCTCCAGGCAAGAATACTGGAGTGGATAGCAACACCCTTTTCCAGGGATCTTCCTGATCCAGGGATTGAACCCAGGTCTCCCACATTTCGAGCAGATTCTTTACTGTCTGAGCCACCAGGGAAGCCCAAGGATACTGAAGTGGATAGCCATTCCCTTCTCCAGGGGATCTTCCAGGCATTATAGCATTCCTTGCACTTAATTACGATGTTGTTTACTCAGTTCAGTTCAGTCGCTCAATTCGTGTTCAACTCTTTGTGACCCCATGAATCACAGCACACCAGGCCTCCTTGTCCATCACCAACTCCAGGAGTTCACTCAGACTCATGCCCATCGAGTCAGTGATGCCATCCAGCCATCTCATCCTCTGTCGTCCCCTTCTCCTCCTGCCCCCAATCCCTCCCAGCATCAGAGTCTTTTCCAGTGAGTCAACTCTTTGCATGAGGTGGCCAAAGTACTGGAGCTTCAGCTTTAGCATCATTCCTTCCAAAGAAATCCCAGGGCTGATCTCCTTCAGAATGGACTGGTTGGATCTCCTTGCAGTCCAAGGGACTCTCAAGAGTCCAACACCACAGTTCAACCACAGATGTTATGAATTAACCTGTTGCTTTCTAAAAATTTATTTGCTCCATTTTAGACTACTCTAGTGTTTTCAATCACTCAGTCACTTTTTAAACCAGCACAGTGATGACAGGAAGTAAATACTATTACACTAGTTTTTGGCTGAAAACCCTAAGACAGATTTATCCAAGTTCACAAACAACTATTAGACTTGGTATTGAAATACACTTCTATGTGCATTATGGAAGCCAAGCTCATTTCAATAATCACAATGTCAGAAATAAAATGTCATTTGAAAATTTCTCTCTGATTACTTCCTGAAAACTATAAAACCAAAAATATAAATCTTGAGCATTTTCTATTCATTAAGAGTAAGTAAAAACAGGCAGAAAATCGAGAGTTACCCATGGTACATTTGTGTCCCTTCTTTTCTCACATATATGTAAGATCTCCTATGACTTCCTGCTTTATCTGGAAGTCCCAAAATGTGTTATCTATAATGGAGGCTCATCTTTTCTTTAGATCTAGTAGATTGTGCTAGCATTTAGATTGACAATAACTGACAACTGTTAAAAATTTAAAAATGTTAAATTATTTTTTCTTAAAGTGTATATACATTTAACTGAACATTATTCAATCTTGCATTATAGAGCAGTCCAAAATGAAAGACTGCTTTGCTAATTTACTTATTTTCACAAGCAACCATGTGATCAATTATTTTTGTATAACAATTTATAATTATGCTAAGAGAAGAAATAAAGTAGGTTCACAGGCTTCAAAAGTTCTATAAGCAGAGCTAAAATTTTATCTCTTCTAACTCCTTCACAGATATTAAACTGATCCAGTATTATACACGCAAAGGTTCTAAGAGGATATTACTAGCTAGACATCTAGAAAAAATTTACAAAGAGATCAATAGAAACTTTTAGAAAACCCTAAAGAATCCACCAGAAAATTACAAGAGCTGATCAATGAATATAGTAACGTTGCAGGATATAAAATCAACAACAAAAAAATCCCTTGCATTCCTATATACTAATAATTTAAAAAATAGAGAAATTAAGGAAATAATTCCATTAACCATTGCAATGAAAAGAATAGAATGCTTAAGAATATATCTACCTAAAGAAACTAAAGACCTATATATAGACAACTATAAAACACTGGTGAAAGAAATCAAAGAGGACACTCATAGATGGAGAAATATACCATGTTCACGGATTGGAAGAATCAATATAGTGAAAATGCATATACTACCCAAAGCAATCTATAGATTGAATCCAATCCCTANGAATATATCTACCTAAAGAAACTAAAGACCTATATATAGACAACTATAAAACACTGGTGAAAGAAATCAAAGAGGACACTCATAGATGGAGAAATATACCATGTTCACGGATTGGAAGAATCAATATAGTGAAAATGCATATACTACCCAAAGCAATCTATAGATTGAATCCAATCCCTATCAAGCTACCAACGGTATTTTTCACTGAGCTAGGACAAATAATTTCACAATTTGTATGGAAATACAAAACACCTCGAATAGCTAAAGCAATCTTGAGGAAGAAGAATGGAAGTGGAGGAATCAACCTGCCTGACTTCAGGCTCTACTACAAAGCCATGGTCATCAAGACAGTATGATACTTGCACAAAGACAGAAATATAGGTCAATGGAACAAAACAGAAAGCCCAGAGAAAAATCAACACACCTATGGATNGGGGCAGGAGGAGAAGGGGATGAAAGAGGATGAGATGGCTGGATGGCATCACTGATTCAATGGACACGAGTCTGAGTGAACTCCTGGAGCTGGTGATGGACAGGGAGGCCTGGTGTGCTGAGATTCATGGGGTCTCAAAGAGTCGGACATGACTGTTTACTTCTTAGTGGCAGAGAAAAGTATTGAAAAAAAGACAATTTAAAAAGTCCTCAAAATACATCAGAGCAAACTGAACAAACTATAGCTTTCCAACTTAGAAACATGTTATGTTTAGAAATCTGGAAACCATTCTGATAAAATGTAAAAAGTTGTATGCTTACATCTTTTAGAACTTAAAAAAAATTATTTGTATAACTTTTCAAATTAATTCAATTTCAAACTTTATGGATATGTCTAAATATCAATAGTCCAGTTTTGCTTTAGTGATAGGCAATAAATCTGATCACCTAAATCTCTAAGGTTAAATTTATTTAAGTTCCTTAGAAGCATTTTTCTTTAGATTTAATTTACATTTTATTTTGCTTTTATTGCAAATTGAAAAAATCTAAACAAATATATTCAGAAAAGAAAAATTATGATCTACAAATTGCTTTAAAGTTCTGGTCCTGCTTTTGGTCTGGTTCAACTTTAAAAGAAAACCAGCACTCACACAGAAACATACACAAATAAGAAAATTTCTTGCTTTTTAAATGTGAATTTTCATTAACAAGCAATGAAGGAATTATATTGGGAAACCATCTGAGGTTCCCTTGTCTTTTAAATAGAAATTTTAAAAACAAATTCCATATACATCTCAAACTTTGAAAATATCTTGTTTAAATTTTTAAATTAAAATATCATTAAATAAATTATCTTTATATTTGCTCAGAACAGCGTCACAGGTGGCACAGTGGTAAAAGAATCTGCCTGCCAGTGCAGGAGATGGAAGCGTTATGGCTTTGATCCCTGAGTCACGAATAGGCCCTGGAGGAAGCAATGGCAACTCACTCCAGTATTCTTTTTGGGAAAATTCCATGGACAGAGGAGCCTGGCAGGCTATAGTCCAAGGGGTTATAAAAATCTGGAAACAACTGAGCACACAGACATACCATACTGCAAGAGTGTTAGCAAGAAAATGCAGGAAGAACTAACACAGATGAACTGCTACTAGAAGACCAACTACAACATAATGAGCAACTGCCACCTTTCCGTTATATGGCTATGTAACAAAAAGATTGGTTGACTGAAGTATACTTATGAATTACATAATTTCATCTATGAAAACAAGGGAGCAAAGAAGTAGTTGCTCATCCAAACCTATAACATGGATTTATTTTCATTATATGATCCTTGAAAATCTGTGGTAGAAAATGTGTTACTCTGTGTCACAAAGCCCCACCAAACTATTTCAAATGGTGTATATATATTTTAATTGACTAGTGTAAAGGTAGAGAATTATTATATAAGACTTCGTTAACTGAAAGGTGATCCACAAATAATATAAGTAGAAGTAATTATCACCAATAGAATATAGCTGAAACATGATAAAATCTTCCAAGAGAGACTTTTCTTGGTTTTCACTGTATTTTCTTAATTTCATTAGCAGATATATTTTGTAAAAACTTCAGTTAATTCTCTGTCATGTCTGACTCTTCAATATCTCATGGACTGCAGCACACCAGACTTCCCTGTCCATCACTAACTCCCAGAGCTTGCTCAAACTCATGTCCATTGAGTCAGTGATGCCATCGAACCATCTAATCCTCTGTTGTCCCCCTTTCCTCCTGCCTTCAATCTTTCCCAGAGTCAGGGTCTTTTCAAATGAATCAGTTCTTCGCATCAGGTGGCCAAAGTATTGGAGTTTCAGCTTTAGCATCAGTCTTTCCCAAGAATATTCAGGACTGATTTCCTTTAGGATGGACTGGTTGGATCTCTTTGCTGTCTAAGGGACTCTCAAGAGTTTTCTCCAACACTACAGTTCAAAAGCATCAATTCTTCAGCACTCAGCTTTCTTTATAGTCCAACTCTCACATCCATACATGACTACTTTTGACTAGATGGACCTTTGCAAAAACTTAAGTCATATTTAATTTTTTGTGTGTGTTTGGGTATGTGATAAGATGAAATAAACACATTCTATCTTTTCTCTCCCACCAAATGCAATTATAAAAACTTAATTGGATGCATGCATCGGAGAACACTGAAAGGTAAATAGTAACAGGCATGCTGGAAAAATCAGAGTTCAAAGTAACAGCAAATCAGCAGCAAGTTCACTATTTTTTTCCCCCTCCTTGAGTAGTCTCCAGCCTGAACACACTACACTAGGAAACCCAGAAGTGGCACTCAGGTACAGACGAAGAGCTCTTGGAAAAGAACTCTTATTTTGGTTCAGGATGTGAGAAAAGGAGCTCTTAACACTGAAAAAGGTGAGAAATCCACCTTACCCTTAATTTAATTATTTTCTCCACTTTCTCATGCTCTAATCCCCAAGCAATTTGCTGAGTATGGTAGGAGAATGGTCAGTGGAAAATCACAGGAGGCAAAATGCAGAGGATGTGGAACTTTCCACCTTGATTGGGGCTCAGAAACAAACCTACCTGGCTTTTTTCCTCATCCTGTCTTCTAATGGCTTGCTTCAGACATGGTGCAGCCAAAGACCTGTGTGACAGAGTGGGTAAACAGAACTCCAGCTCTGTTTCTGAAGGAAAGTAAAAGAGATCTCCAGGGAAACATAAAACACCAAGGAGAGTATTAAAAGGGATGAGGTTGGCAATGAATGCCACGACAAACTCCTGGATAGAACTTGAATGGATCTGATCCTAATCAATAAACCTAAGCTATTAACAATTCTGAGTGTATATATTGGCTTCAAATATATATAAAGCAAAAAACTACCAGAATTGAGAGGGATCTTCAATTACAGATGGAAAAAACAACACTCCTTTCTCAGTTATGTATAGAACTAATGGACAAAAAATAAGGTTATGGAAGAAAGGAGAAACATCATGAACCACCCTAAACTAAGTTGACATTTAAAAAATGATAATATCCAACAACCACAAAATATCCATTCTTTTCTAGTGCATGAGACAGCAAGATAGACCATATCCAACATCATAAAAAAAATAATAATTTTAAAAGAATAGAAATCAACATGCATGTCTGTGACCAATACAGAGTTAAACTAGAAAGCAATAACAGAAAAATGATAAGAAAATAATCAATACTTTGGAAATCATCAACACAATTCTGCATAACCCTTGTGGTTAAAGAGAAAATCTCAAGCAAAAATAACAAAGTATTTTGAATTAAACAAAAAATGAAAATGCAATATATCGAAATTTGTGGGATGCAACTAAAGCAGTGCATAAAGAGAAATTTATAATAGTAATTGTTTAGAAGAGAAGATTTCAATTCAATAATGTGAGCTTCTATTTAGAATAAAGGTGAAAAAGAACAAAATGAATACAGATTAGCAAGAGAGAGGAAATAACAAAGATAAGAAATCAGTGAAATTGAAAATAGATTTACACTAATGAAAAAACAATGAACCAAACTCTGCTTCTTTGTAAAGATAATGCAAGTAATAAACCTCTAGCAAAGATTAACAAAGAAAGAGACAAATCACCAATGTCAGCAATGAAAAGAGTGTTATACTAGATTGTGAAAATATTTAAAGGATAACAAGGGAATGTGTACAACTTTAGGCACATACATTGGGCAACTCAGATCAAATAGATCTTTTCTTATCGAGAGAAATTCTATAGCTATTATAGAAATGTAATTTGCAAAATATTACTAAAAAGAAATCATCAACTCAGATGATTTCCCTGGCAAAATCAACCAACTATTTAAGAAGACACTATTTCTACACAACATCATTAATCACTAGAGGGTTACAATTAAGGTCATGATGAGATATACTGTGTATCTTTTAGTGTAGATAAAGTAAAAAAAAAAAAATACTAACCATACCAAATATCAGGATGGATACTGATCAAATCAGCCTATCTCCCATAACTGAAGAGAATGCAAAATGATACAGCTACAGAAAGCAATATGGCAGTTGCTTAAAGGTACATTTACTAAATAACTCAGCAGCATCACTACTATTTAATCTAGAGAAACAATTACTTATGATCACTTTAAAAAGTACATAAATGTCTATAGAAGCTCTGATGCTGGGAGGTACTGGGGGCAGGAGGAGAAGGGGATGAAAGAGGATGAGATGGCTGGATGGCATCACTGACTCGATGGGCGTGAGTCTGAGTGAACTCTGGGAGTTGGTGATGGACAGGGAGGCCTGGCATGCTGCGATTCATGGGGTCGAAAAGAGTCAGACACGACTGAGTGACTGAACTGAACTGAACTGATAGAAGCTCTACCCATAATTATCAAACTCAACAACTAAAAACAACAAAAACTCAACTATTGATACAGAAAAAACTTGAGTGAATATAAGGCATGCTGATTGGAAGAAATCAGTTTCAAGTGTTTATGTGATATATGAATACAATTTGACTTGATTTGCATGCCACTAGTGAATAGATCAAATATTTTATAGATAGAGAATCTATAAACAGAATCTATCAGTGAGATAATCGTGTGTGTGTCGAGGGGGGAGGGGTGTGTGTGTGTGTGTGACAGTAAATGGATAATGAAAACTAGCTTTTGGAGTTATGAAGCCATTTGGTGTCCTAATTTTAGAGCTACACCAAAAAAAGAGTGAACTTTACTAAATAAATTACTAACATACAAAATTAAAAGAAAACCAGTGCCTGCAAGATATAGTATACTGAAAACACATTCTTGAATAAATTTTAGACTACTTTAGATATATCAGGACTTAAGCTACAAAAGAAGTTTATTTTCTGTTTCACATAGGCAAATACATATGAGATCATGGTTGAAATTATTGCATATAAATCTCAAATTAATATTTGAAGAGTAATACCAATATTTAATCAATCCTAGAGAAAGAGGTGGAGAAGGCAATGGCACCCCACTCCAGTACTCTTGCCTGGAAAATCCCATGGACGGAGGAGCCTAGTGGGCTGCAGTCCATGGGGTCACTAAGAGACACGACTGAGCGACTTCAATTTTCACTTTCATGTACTGGAGAAGTAAATGGCAACCCACTCCAGTGTTCTTGCCTGGAGAATCCCAGGGATGGGGGATCCTGGTGGGCTGCTGTCTATGGGGTCGCACAGAGTCGGACACAACTGAAGCGACTTAGCAGCAGTAGCAGCAGCAGCAGAGAAAGAGGATTCTATACTATTGTCTTTCTTTGTCTTTCTTCCTCATATCCTGACTTATAAACCCGAAGCTGAGATATAGATACATTATCAGTAGGTTTCACAATTTGATTCTACCTCTTTATAGCCTGGGACTGCTCCTTATCAAGGCCATGGAGCATATTCATATGAACTTTTCTCAAAGGTATGTGTGAATCAGCAGCATTTAAAGAGCTTGTTGGGACATGTAGGAATGGCAAATGTGAGGTTTATTCCTATAATAGAGTTCATTTAATTTTGTATTATATTACTCAATTGTATTAATGTGAAACTTTTCATATGTCTAAGTCTTGATCCTTATCTTAATTTTAATTATTTTGAGAACAGGAATTATGTAAACATTTCTAACAACACAATTATATGCCATGTAGACACTAAAAAACTTATTGAAAGTAAGTAAAGGTGAAATACTTTTCTGAAATATGGGAGGGGAATTCATTATGTTTCTTATGCTAGGATCAATATAATGTGGGAATTTCCAGCACAGGGATCTGTGTGGTTGTTTCCTATTTTCATTGCAATAACATTTAAGGATAAAAGAGAAATAAAATAGCACTTGAATTGCTTGTTTTTATGAGTACCATAGTAAAGAATTATGAAGTGAATAAATGTTCCAATCTGGTTCTTTGATGTGAAGCCAATTTGTATTATTCCAAGAACTCTAAGAAGTCAGAATATATAGTTAATGTGCCAAGGGGCTAAAATCAAAATGGCAGTCTCTGTTTATAATCACCAGAAGACATCTTAGTATCAATAATGTGAAGAGGAAATAATATAATTATTAACATAATGTTAATATAATGATTTCATTTAAATAGCAAGAATAGCATAAATGTTTAATGTCTTTTTCCCTAAAACTTTTTTTTTTCCTTCAAACTCTTCTCATCTTGGCAGACCTCTGTTTCCAGACTTCCATTCCAAAAGTGTCAAGGGACTTGACAAAAAGTATGTGTTGAAATGCAGGCTTCAGTTTCAAATTAGATAAACCAAAATATATGGGTACTAGTTTTGATTCATATTCCCCAGGACATTTTTCTGTTGTTTTCTGCCCTCATTTGAAGTCAGAAATTCTAATTGTAATGCCATCTTTCACTCTTGCTTCCCATTTGGTTGAGTCGATGGGATATACCATTAGGAGATCATAGGGAGAAAGGGAAGGACATTTGGTCCTTATTCCCACCCATTCACTGACCATGGTTTGGTAGAGGTGTGTTCCTTTACTTGCAGTCAGAGCTCCTACAGCAACAACTTTTTCCTGGTTCTAGTTATATTACTTTGTGTCCTGATTCATACAAAGCTAGAGATGATCATAGTTTCCCACTCCTTTTTGTCATTGTTCTTCATATTATCTATTGATTATTTTGTCTTTGGCTACACCCTGGTAAATAGTTCTTTCTTTACATCCACTCAATTAACATTTCAAGTGTTTTTATGCCCGAAGTTTGAATAGAGTGTCATCTCTACCCTGTTTAATGATTTATTTCTTCATACTTTAAAACTACATTATCTTAATTGAAATGTACTTTATTTTGAAGTATGATACATATATAGGTGTGTTCTATATGCTATTATTTGGTGTTTTGAATCTATTTAGTGGGTAAATTATTGCAACAGAACTTGAAGATACCTTTAAGTAGCAGTAAATGGCTTTACTTGAATTGCTGGCATTTTCTTTTACACTGGGATAAAACTGACCTTTCCTCAAACCTTTCTCCAATGGATGACATTATGAAGAAAGGCATCTTCAGCCTCAAAAGGGCACTGTTTGGTCTGGTCTTCTTTCAAAGAGTGTAGAGTCCAAGATGAAAGCAAACCTGGCACTTTTACCTCAGTCAGTTGGGGGAAGATGTCATTTAATCTACTGGATAATAGTGGGAATAAGTTCCAGAGTCATTTCGTAGAATTAATGAGAAAATGGCACGCAGGCACAAGTTCCTGTCTATTTTAGATTGCTTAATTGGCATACATGTTTATCTGGGGGACTTTAAAAAGAAACTTGGCAGTAGATATAGACCACATCAAAAGACTGGAGTTTGGATTGCTTACTCTTCTATGAGAATTAAAGCTGGCAAAAGTTATACAGTTTATTTTAATGCAATTAGTTGCAGCTCAACAAAGAAAATAAACCTTCCTTTATATCTTTCCAGTTTTGTGTGTTCTCCTGCTAATGAGCCTCAAAGAGTAACCACTACCCTCAGGGTAATAACATAAATATTTAATTTATGTTATTAATTAAACTGCTTAATTTAAATAACATTTAAATTCTGTATGAAGCATACAATAATATTCTTCAGAGGGTGACCTTAATGTGATTTTGAACATATTTTCTTATCTAAGTGGCATCTATTTACTAAGGAAAATATGTAACATTATTGATGCTCAGCTGGTCAGTAAAAATCAGGTGTAACTTTGCAGAGAAATACATAATATAGCAATATAAATTTATATTCTTATATTTGTACACATATTCAAGATGGGTGGTTTATTCTATTGGCATAAGTATAATTATTAACTCTAAGCATATTCAAGGATATTTTTAAAAAGAAGGCAAGAAAAAGTTAAATAATTATCAACAAATTTTCTTTAATGGTCAAAGTTTCTCTGCTATATATCTAACCAGGCTAATTAAACTCATAAATACGAGACTGGAATAGTAATACTACTGGTTGAATCCTGTGCTGAGTTTGATTAAAAGGTTCTGCCAGAGACTAACCTTCACATATTAAGCTGGGGACAGCTTTTCAAAGAAATGATACCGATAAGGCTTTGAGAGTGAGAGACAACACTAGAATAAAAGTTCAACATGCCCCAAAGGATTTTTCAGTGCCTGATGACTGGAGGCCTAAAAGCTAATAAAAGATAAACTTTCAACAAAAGTACTGTCAAAAAAAAAAAAAAATGACTAAGAAATAGCCCCAAGAAAGAAAACTTAGACAAGCTCTTTTTACAGCAATACAGAAAGATTAGAATGAAGATACATTTAACTATCATTCAATTTTCTGCCTTTTAAAATGCATTTCCTAGAACTGACCTTTACAAAGTTTATTTCTAGTTTTTGGCAAAAACAGAAGAATGAAAGATCACTGATAGAGCTATCTTAATCCTTCAGTCTTTTGTGAAGGGGGAAATAATGAGGAAAGTTTTTCTATACCATATTTGGAAAACAAATATTTATGAAGGCATGGAGAAGAGTCAGTTCAGTTCAGTTCAGTCACTCACTCATGTCCGATTCTTTGTGACACCATGAATCGCAGCACGCCAGGCCNGATGTCTGGATCTAGATGAGTGATCACACCATCATGATTATCCAGGTCATGAAGATCTTTTTTGTACAGGAGAAGAGTAGGAGGGCTGATTTTTCTCTTTCTTAGTATACCCAGGACTGGTCAGGCCTGAGACTAGGAAGGAAGGGGCTGCTGGCCTGTCTCATCCATGTACACCTGATAGAAAAATCACCATCTAGCTCAGCGTGAAGTCGACCTGAATGGATTGGAAAACATTTCTCTGATTGTGAGTCTGGGAAATAACGAGTTCCACTGATAGCTCAGACAGTAAAGAATCTGCCTGCAATACAAGAGACCTGGGTTTGCTCTCTGGGTTGGGAAAATCCCCTGGAGATGGGCATGGCAACCCACTCCAGAATTCTTGCCTGGAGAATTCTATGGATAGAAGAGCCTGACAGGCTAGGTCTATAGTCCATGGGGTCACAAGAGTCAGACACAACTGAGTGACTTTCTTTCACTTTCACTGGAGAAGGATATGTACTGTGCTCTTAGAATGGAGGAACAGACAGGAGATCAGGAAAGGTGTCTGAGGAAGACTGATCTGCCATTCTCAAATGTGTAAGAATCAACACTAGAAATGGGAGGGAGTCAGGCCAGGTTCATGGGTGTGTGACCTGTGCAGTCAGACAAAGCCCGTGCTTAGAAGATCCCATGCTTGGTTTAATGTTCTACTCGCTCTGTCTTGAAATTCTTAAATCTCTGAACAAAAGGCTCTGAGTTTTTATTTTGCACTTGGCTCTACAAATTGTGAGGCAGGTCCTGTGAGGGGAGAGGTTGGAAACTTTGGGTAGTTTATCATATCGTAATCATCTCTAACAGTTTAAAAAGCCATTCCTTCCTCCTCTCAAGATACATGCTGCTCTGAACACCAGGAAATTGAAAGACTGTCACCTTAATCACTTATTTATGTCTCTTCCTCCATACTTCACTCAAAGCTCCAGCACATACTTAGTTCTGCATTGGTCAGGGATACATCAGAAGTTATAAACTTTAGGCATTTTCAACTGAATTGTAAGACCTTTGCCATTTGCCTTTTCTTTATCACATTGCAGTGAGCATGTGATGAGAATGTAATAAATCACATCTGCAATGGAAAGTCACATTCCTTTTAAAGCTAAACGAGAGAAGATGCAGTCAATAAGAAACTCTTGATCCTCAAAGGCTGCTCAGTAGCATAGTAAGTGCTATCTCTACTTGTTTATTCTCCTTTTAACTATAGCCCTTTTCCCATGAAGTTTTTTATAGATCCATAAAGACCCCTATAGGCAATGAGACCATATAGTACATTAGATAAGATAAACTCTAAGCTAGATAACTTGAGTGCAATTCCTCAACTCAGTACTTCTTGTGTAACTTTAAGGAAATACTCCAACCGAGTGTCTATGCTTCTTCTCTGCAGATATCAAAGAGAATGAATATATTAATCCATTGACTGCATTCAAAAATGTGGTTATGTTTTATCTGCTCTTATTATTCTCCTTATTATGGCAATTTCACATAGGAGCTTTGCATGCTCTTGATGCCCAAGAACAAGACAAAATATGTTTACCCATAAAAAACTCAACCTCTGATGAGAATTAGAATGGGAAACATCACAATTCTTAGCAGCTTATTACAATATTAAAGACAACCATATATCTTGAACTTATTAGTAGATTCAGGCCCAGAAATTGAAGAGTTATAGTTTGACTGTAAAGTTAATTCATAGGCCTCTGCAAGAGGAAAAAAAAATGTCTCTTTCTCCACACTGTGGCCTATAATTGATTGTAATTACCAGTTTGCATAGGATTGTATTGGTAGGAGGGTCAAAGATTACAAAGAACTTTCCCATTGCTCAGTGGCTAATGGGACACAGCTGCAAGGGAAATAAAACAGTATAATTAAACTTTAGTCTCTTTTGTTCCTTTCTTTAAGCAACATAGTTACAATTTTCATGTCACTAAAGAAGACATCCATCTTCATATGCTATAGGTAGAAAGAGTCTTTATGATGTAATCTTATTGATCTTGCATGCCGACTAGCTTCCACCATCTTTTTATTGATTAAAATCTGACTATAGCTAGCTGTTACTTGATTGGGAGATGTTCTTTAAGTACATTAAAATTAAAGAGATTACAAAAAAGATAAAGGAAAATTTCAGCATATTCTCCCTTTTCTTCACTGTTCATGCAAATTGCATCTAGTTTTCACATTTTTATGATTTACAAAATGAAGGGCAAAAGGGCTAATATTCAGTGGTACTCAGTTGCCAAGCGTTGTCTAAATATCTTCACTTTACAGGTCTAGCAATTACAGGCAGACTGAAATCTCTGAAGAAGAAGACAACACTTTGGTGCAATTTAAGTGGCTTTTGTGACATTTTTACCTGATAATTTAGCCTATTCTCTCATTCTTTGATTCAGCCCTAATCTCCATTCCTTAGGAATACATGGGTTTTATCATGTCTCTTGCTTTCTTAAAGTCCCAAGAAGATCATCTCTGGTTTCCCATTAACTTGCTTTTTCAATACTTTGCAAATTTTTCTCTACCTTTTCTAAATTAAAATGTGTGTGATCCTCTTCTCAGCTAGTTTTCCACTGTACCTAATCACATTAAAAATAGGCATCTCTTAGAATTAACAGGGAGCTTGGACAAATGACATGGGAGTTTCATAAGTTAAATAAGAAGAGTCCTCTCTTAGCACAGATAACCACTGCAGAAGAAAGATGCCATCAGAATACTATTAGTCCCCACAGGGTGATAGTTCCTACACTCCAGGCCTGCACTCCTTCCACTTTTCAATGAGCATGCTCTTGACCCTCACTCAACTACTTATTTCATGGTCATCCATAAAATGTTGTCATTTCCAGTAGCAGTAAGCTCTTCAAAATTTCAATTTTCCAGCTTCCAACACTTATACCCCTTCTAAACTTTTTCTTTCATGCTCTCTTTTATTCCCATGCCAGCAACCCTTCTTCACTAAACCCTGCCTGGCATCGTTCCTGTCAGTATCATCATCTCTCTCCTGTCTTTAATTCTTCCTTATTCTGCTATGCCAACTTAAATTCCATGATCTGTCATTGTAATCATACCCTTCCTTCTCATTTCCTTGCACTGCTCTCATTTCCTTGTACTTGCTAGGCAAAACAAAAATGGTATTGAAATAAAATATTCCTCTGATTCCATATTGAAAGGCTAAATTAAGTACATAGGGGCTCATTTTGGGGGAAGAACACATAGTCATATAGCCTGATCTCNCATTGTAATCATACCCTTCCTTCTCATTTCCTTGCACTGCTCTCATTTCCTTGTACTTGCTAGGCAAAACAAAAATGGTATTGAAATAAAATATTCCTCTGATTCCATATTGAAAGGCTAAATTAAGTACATAGGGGCTCATTTTGGGGGAAGAACACATAGTCATATAGCCTGATCTCACTCTAAATCTGTGACCGTTCATCTCAAATGTGCTATTAATAAAACAATATTAGATGCATTTCCCTGGTTGGTTCATTTTCCCTCTCCCCTGATTGCATATACCTTGATCTCTCTTTACATGTCATATTCTGCTCTCCATATAAATATAGAGTTAAGTGAAAGTGTTGGTTGCTCCGTCATGTTTGACTCTTTGTGACCTCATGGACTGTAGTCCACCAGGCTCCTGTGTCCACAGGCTTCTCCTGGCAGGAATATTGGAGTGGGTTGCCATGCCCTCCTCCATATAAATATAGTTGCACTTAAATTCATAAAATATAGTATAGAATTTCCACATGCTGTAGGGACTATCAAAACGACCTCTCTGCTTAAATCTTAGGTTGTACATTTTGCTTTCTTTCATTAGTATAAATTAATTTATTANCCTTGAATCCCTAGAACGTATTTTTATGCACAATGCACAATAAGGCTTCTGTTTTAAAAGCCAACATTTGTCTTTTTTTGGTCAGGCTTCTAGAACGAGCTTTACCTTTGCCCACAGAGAGCTAAATTTGTCTGGAAATTTAAATATTCTTTTTTATTAAAAGGGGCAGCTTTTAACCAATGCCTGAGGGGCATAGGGATATAAATAATCCATACCTTCCCCCTCTGAGCAGACAGTTTGGAGATGAGGTCTGCACTGTTTCCACAAGTTATCTCGAACTAAACCAGAGTTAAGTTGAGCAGGACTTTGCTTGATACTGCAATCTTGTCAGCCTCTTCCCTTCCTGGTCCCTCTTCCCTATTCCTCTGTGAGAAATACACCCTCAGAATCCATTCTAAGGCATTCTCAACAATTCTTTTTGTCACATATCAGGTCCTATAACTTTTTCAGTTAGTAATCCCTTTATTCCTTTATAGTAAGGCCATCTTTCCCAACTGATCTTGCTGCAGCTTGACCTACTTATTTAGTTTAATAGCCAGAGGAGGTGGATGGTAGATCTTGAGGAGTAAAAGTATCAGTTTGCAAGGCATTCACTGCAGTTGAATCCTTTGTATGGTTCTCAGACATACTCTATCCTTGCTATCCTATAGCAGTTTATTTTAGCAGACCAAGAAGGTTCTTGGGTTCAGGGTTGTTTACTGAATCTTCTCTGATATGCCTAGCCCAAATCTCCGAATTGTACTCTTTCCCTATCTGGCCCATGACTCCAGCATTGGAGACTTTGCTAAGGTTCCGAATTTGGCCCTTTGTGTAGTTTTGTTTCTCTGACCACAAAGCCTATGCTTGACATTATAGATCCAGTTACAGTAGTTGGCTATAATTAGAATGACTCTTCAGGGACTTTGCTGGTGGTCCAGTGGTTGAGAATCTGCCTTGCAATGCAGGGGATATAGGTTCTGTCTCTGGTCAGGTAACTAGGATTCCACAGGCCTTAGTTGCTCAGGAGCAACTAAGCTCAAGTGCCACAACTAGAGAGCCCGCATGCTGCAACCTCTGAGCCCACACATCACAACTAGCGTCTGTGTGCGGCAACAAAAGATTCACATGATGCAACAAAGATCATGCATGCCACAACTGCAATGCAGACAAAGAGAGAAAGAAAAAGAAAGAATGACTCTTCAAAGCTTAGAAAAAGTAATGGCTCATATTAAGAGTGAAGCAATGCTAGGTGGGACTTCCCAGGTGGTGCTGGTGGTAAAGAACCCACCTGTCAATGCAAGAGATGAGACATAAGGGATGCTGGTTTAGTCCCTGGATTGGGAAGATCCCCTGGAGGGGTCATGGCAACTCACTTCAATATTCTTGCCTGGAGAATCCCATGGACAGAGTAACCTGTCAGGCTATGGTCCAAAAGGTTGCAAAGAGTTAGACATAGCTGAAGCGACTTAGCACACACACAATGTTAAATGAGGGAAATTAAATGAGAAATAAATAGAGATTAAAAAATAAATGAGACACAAGTATGAAATGTACAGTGTATGAATAGTTAATAATGATGTAATACCTTTGTATGGTGACAGACAGTAACCAGACTTACCATGATCATTTTGTACTTATATAAATACCTAATCAATATGTTTTGCACCAGGAATTAACATAGTATTGTAGGTCAATTATACTTTACAAAGGAACAAACTCATAGAAAAATAGATCAGATTTGTGGTTATCATAAGTGAGGTGAGGTGGGGGAGGTGGGGGAATTGGATGAAGGTAGTCAAAAAGTGCAAGCTTCCAGCTGTGATAAATAAGTATTAGAGACATAATGTACAACATAATTAATATAATTAATACTGTTATATGTGAAGTTGTTGAAGCAGGAAATTCTAAGAGTTCTTATCACCATGAATTTTGTTTTCTTTTTTTAAAATTTTGTGTCTATATGAGGTGATGTATGTTCACTAAATTTATAGTGGTAACCATTTCATGATGTACAGAAGTCAAATTATTGTGCTGGGCATCATAAACATATACAATCCTGCATGTCAGTTATAGCTCAGTATAAGTGGGAGAAAAAATAATAATAATTAAGCAGTATTGCCAGAAATGCCCTAACAGTGTTCGGGAAGGAATATAAAAGTGACCTAAGAGAGGTGGCTGTCCTAACTGGGTCAGTTAAGAAAAACCCACTAACCTCAGCCTCTTCCCTTAGTTCCTTTTCCTTCTAATCTCAGAAGACACTACCTGCACATAGGCTGTAAGGATCACTTTGATGGGGGAGGGGACACTGGCATCGTAAAGAAGCTCAGTGTGAGCTGTACTCTACACAGAAAAGTTAATGATAGAGTTTGCATTTATGAAAATGGACTCCCTAATGATAATGAGTATAATAAGATTCAAGACTAGCAGGGACTAAGCATTAAACTTTTAGGAAAAGGGGACACTGAATGGCTATAATACAAACATAAGACAGTAACCTCTATGAAGTTGCAGAAACAGCCCATACAGTGAGAGACAGTATGCATATGGATTGGAAAGGCCCCTATACTGCAATGTGTGTACAGTAGTGATTCCTCCAATCTTTCCCCCAAAGGATTCTATGACCATTTACCTACACTGCTGTTTTAGATGTAGTGTCCCTGCCAGAACACCAACAGGCCGCTGGGCACTTGGTATGCAAACTCATCTACAAATGTATGTTCTCTTTAATACATATACTATTTAGGAAAGAAAATCAGAGGTAGCTTCAATTTATATGGAATGGAGAACTGCACATACTTATAGACTTTTATTCGACCTCATTCTTTTCCAAGTGCAAATTCTCCTCTTTCTGCTTTATTTTTCGCTTAATAATATTTCACTTTAATATGAATATTCATCTCAGAATCTGCTTCTGAGGAGCCTAATTTGAGACGTGCCATTTCATTTGGGTCTTTTTATAAACTGACCTGAACCAACTTTGAAAGAAGTTGGGGCAATTATAAATAAATGAAAAATGGAAAAGAATAAACATTTCCCCAAATGTCCTGGAATATTTCTGCTCACACGTAATGTATTTGTTGTGGTCTTTTTAAATGGAACATTGATGCCTTGGCTCTTCTTCTCCCATATAAAATGTCTCTAAATTCAGTCCCAGAGAACCAAAGAAATATCTCTTACTACTTTAGAACTGAAGGAAGCTTTCTTTTCCTGCATGGATGCAAACAAAGAAACACACAGAAAAATTTAAATTGTCTGTGAGTTCTTTTTAGAAGAATGAAATTCCTTAATTTAAAAGCGAGGTCATCATTGCTTAATGACTGAACCAATACTGCACCCGTGGGTGCTGTGGAGCCCTTCCAGCTTCAAGCTGAGGATTGTTCTTTCTAAGGTCAAAGACAAAAGGCGAAACCACAAAGTGGGAAATGGCAACAGCTTGCCTGTGGTCCACAATCATTGTTACTTTACTTGAGCAGGACCTCTCCTCTACAGTCCGTTAGAAGTCAGCAGAGTGCCTCCAGCAGAACGTTGAGCTAAAGCTACTGGTTAAGAACCCAGTAAATGTGAATGAGGCCACTTTTTCCTCCACATCATTTCCTTCCTTTGCGTTCCCTTCATACAGTCTCAGAGATACCCAATTTCTTTTCATTTGACCTAGCAAAAAATATTTCCAAAGATAAAAGGCTATGTAAATGGCCTTGCTGAGGAAAATGTTTTTTCGTCTTATTTAGAGGCCTTTATAAAAATATAATTATACAAAGTATTTAGTTCCACACTCTCTTCTCTACCTCCCTCAAAATACTAATATTCTGCATATTATAACTGCTGTTAACTGAAATCATTTAGCTGGGTGACTGCTGAGTATTAAAATAGGGTAGAAGTTTTACTGTTTTCTAGAAGTTCCAGGAACAAAATGAGGTTGCAGTCACTTTTATAAACTAAAGCGAGTTGTGAAGATTGGGCATTATCACATTGTGTCTGAATGTACTCTCAGTGTTTTGTAATGACTAGAATCTAAAGAATATTTTTCAAAGCGAAGGCATGCTTCTTTCTTTGCCTTTTGCTTTATTAGCTTCTTATGAACCTGTAGACCTGGCGTACTCAGACCTTCATGTCCTTGTTCATAGAATTTGTGGATACATTTCTACCAAATCAGACCTCAAGCTTGTACAAAAGGGATCACTCACTAATTCTGTGTCCTAATGATTTCTTTGGGGTACAAAAGTAAAATGTGAAGATTTACCCAGACAGCAATGGCAGTAGTAAATCCACATTAAAGCCGTTTCATCCTTTTTCTTATAAAGAATCATTTTCTCACAGAAAAGAAAATCCCAGTGTATTTCTAGCCTAATGCACAAATGAATTTGAGTCATACTTCATATTTACTTGTGTTCAGAAATATGAAATACTGGTAATTGGGCATGCTATTTTCTTTGACAGTAGTAATTTTAGCTTCCTGGGAACTATTTGTAACTATTTTATTCCACTGTAAAACTTAGGAGAGATTTCATGATTTTATCTATTAGGTTTGAGGATAACAGTTAGCAGAGGAAAAGTAAAAAACAAAGAACCCTTTATCAGTTGCTGATGCAACTTCGGCTACTGCCTTTGTCTAAGTGTTCATTGTGTTGTAACATATGAAAGCAACCTCTAATATTTAATGAAGAGATATTAAAATATTTGGGTTTTATATCATGCAATGTTTATATTTCTAGTTCAGCTTTTGCTTATGGAAAGAAATATCCCTTGCATGCATTATCTTATCCTCATAACCTTGTATGGAAAGTAGTAACTTGCATACATCAGAAGTGTTTGTGGAAGGCATGCTAATCAGACATGAAGCACAAACAAGGAAGACGCAGAGCATGTGACTGACTCAGCATCCTTCTCCCCAGAGCAATGCCCTGCTTCTCTATGGAGTGGAGCATCTGCCTCTACCACCAAATGAGTAAAAATATCCAAGCAAAAACTCATCTTTGTTTTCCTTGCAGATTGCACAATTTATCTCCAATAGCACACACATTCATCGTCACCGAAGCTCAGTGGAATAATTATGAATATTTACTGAATAGACCATGCAAAGCCATATGCTGTGGTAGAAAGAATGTGGAAGAGATTCTGAAAACTGGCACCAATAATAAGACTGCAAAATCAGCCACTTTCAGCTGAGCAGTGTTTGGATATTATATCGTATATGCAATGAGAGTGGCCTACAGCTGTAAATACAGTCCTGGATTTCCATGAGGCAGAATTAGTTTGATAGGGATTAGGAACTCCAAAATTTCTATTGCAAGCCATTAGAGTTTTTTAAAAAGAAGTTATTATAGGGAAGTGTTAATATAGGCTATGGCACTTTTTATATCACTCTATCTCTAATCTGCAGTGCTGAAGAATTTTTTAAAATCAGGAGTCTGCGGATGCAGTGGAGAAAAGTGAAATGAATCTCACTAAATTGCATTACTGTTAAAAAGTGCTGGCAAGCCACTGCAGGGTAGCATAGTAAAAAAAAAATAATAATAATCAGTTATATTTGCTTTGAATTTTACAGTTTACAAAACACTTTTCTACATATACTCTCATTTGATTTTTAATAGTTGTTGTTAGATGTTATTATCCCCTTTATACAGATAATAAAATAGATTCGCAGTGTTTACATGATTTGTTCAAGGTTACAAGGATGTAAGTAGCAAAACTGGGCGAGACATATCTCCCAACTTTTGTGCAGATTTGGAAAATGCACAGTAGATGAGATATAAAAAGAAATGAAGACTGTCAGAATCATTGACTTGTATTCAGTGTAAATCAAGGAGGCCGACCTGGCTAATGGGCACACGAGAAAATGCCTAGCATCACTCATTATTGGAGAAGTGCAGGCCGCAGCAGTAATGTGTTGTCTTGCACTTAGCAGAGTGGCTATCATCAAGGAGTCTACAGGTAACAGGTGTTCGAGAGCATGGAGGAGTGGCTCCTATACTGTTGGTGGGAATATGGATTGGTGCAGTCACTCTGGATGACAGTATGAGAGTTTTTTAAAGGGTTTACCATATGGTCCAGCATTTCTACTCTCGGTACATATTCAGAAAACATGACACTAGTTCAAAAGGATACATGCACTTCAGTGTTCATGGAGCACCGTTTTCAATGGTCAGGATGTAGAGGCAGCCCAAATGCCATTTGGCAGACAGATGGGTAAAGAACTTGTTGGATATAAAGTGTGGCAGGTGGTGGTGGGGGGGCGTAAATTAGGAGTTTGGGGTTAAACAAACTACTATGTATAAAATAGATAACCAATAAAGACTCACTGTATAGCACAGGGAACACTACTCAATATTTTATAACAACTTATAAGGGAAAATATTCTGAAAAGAATAAATAAATGTATGTGTGTATGTGCATATTAAAAAGCAGAGACATCACTTTGCCAACAAAGGTCCATGCAGTCAAAGCTATGGTTTTTCCAGCAGTCATGTGTGGATGTGAGAATTGGATCATAAAGAAGGGCTGAATGTTGAAGAACTGATGCTTTGAATTGTGCTAGAGAAGAGTCTTGAGAGTCCCTTGGACAGCAAGAAACTCAAACTAGTCTATCCTAAAGGAAATCAACCCTGAATATTCATTGGAAGGACTGATGATGAAGCTCCAATACTTTGGAATCAGTGGATTAAAATGGATGGGAATGGGTGAGTTTAATTCAGATGACCATTATATCTACTATTGTGGGAAAGAATGCGTTAGAAGAAAGGTAGTAGCCTTCATAGTCAACAAGAGAGTCTGAAATGCAGTACTTAGGTGCAATCGCAGAACAAAATGATATCAGTTTGTTTCCAAGGCAAATCATTCAACATCACAGCAATCCAAATCTGTGCCCCAACCACTGATGCTGAAGAAACTGAAGTTAACCAGTTCTATGAAGACCTATAAGAACTTCTAGAGCTAACACCAAAAAACCCCACAAACATTCGTTTTTATCGTAGGGGATTGGAATGCAAAATTAGGAAGTCAAGAGACACCTGGAGGAACAGGCAGGTTTGGACTTGGAGCACAAAATGAATCAAGGCAGAGGTTAACAGTTTTGTCAAGAGAATACACTGGTCATAGCAAACACCCTCCTTCAACAACACAAGAGATTACTCTACACATGGACATCACCAGATGGTCAACACTGAAATCAGATTAATTATATTCTTNGGAGGAACAGGCAGGTTTGGACTTGGAGCACAAAATGAATCAAGGCAGAGGTTAACAGTTTTGTCAAGAGAATACACTGGTCATAGCAAACACCCTCCTTCAACAACACAAGAGATTACTCTACACATGGACATCACCAGATGGTCAACACTGAAATCAGATTAATTATATTCTTTGTAACTGAAGATGGAAAAGCTCTACACAGTCAGCAAAAACAAGACATGGATCTGACTGTGGCTCATATCATCAGATACTTATTACAAAATTCAGACTTAAATTGAAGAAAGTAGAGAAAACCATGAAGCCATTCAGGTATGACCTAAATCAAATCCCTTATGATTATACTGGAGGTGACGAATAGATTCAAAGGATTAGATTTCATAGAAGGAGTGCCTGAAAAACTATGGATGGAATTATGCTCTATATAGTAGGTAGTGACCCAAACCATCCCAAACAAAAGGAAATGCAAGATGGCAAAGTGATAGTGTGAAGAGGCTTTATAAACAGCTGAGGAAAGAAGAGAAGCAAAAAGCAAGAGAAAAAGGGAAACATATACTCAACTGAATGCAGAGATGAACAAGGAGATATAAGACCTTCTTAAAAGAAGGATGCAAGGAAATAGAGAAAAACAATAGAATGGGAAAGACTTAGAAATATCTTCAAGAAAATTGGAGATATCAAGGGAACATTTCATGAAAGGATGGCCATGATAAAGGACAGAAACAGTAAGTACCTAACAGAAGCAGATGAAATTAAGAAGAGCTGGCAAGAATATACAGAAGAACTATACCAAAATGGTCTTAATGATTCAGATAACCATGATGATGTGGTCACTCACCTAGAGCCAGACATCCTGGAGTGTGAAGTCAAGTGAGCCTTAGGAAGCATCACTATGAACAAAGCTAGTAGAGGTGATGAAATTCCAGTTGAGCTATTTCACATCCTAAAAGATGATGCTGTTAAAGTGCTGCACTCAATATCCCAGCAAATTTGGAAAACTAAACAGCGGCCACAGGGCTGGAAAAGGTCAGTTTTCATTCCAGTCCCAAAGAAGAGCAGGGCCAGAAAATGTTCTAATCACTGGACAGTTTCTTTCATTTTACATGCTAGTAAGGTTGTGCTCAAAATCCTTCAAGCTAGGTTTCAGCAGTACATGAACTAAGAGCTTCCAGAAGTTCAAGTTAAGTTTAGAAAAGACAGAGGAACCAGAGATCAGATTGGCAACATTAATTGTATCTTAGGGAAAGCAAGGGAATTCTAGAAAAACATTTACCTCTGCTTAATTGACCATATGAAAGCCTTTGACTGTGTGGATCACAACAAACTGTGGGAAATTCTTAAAGAGATGGAAATAATAGACCACCTTACCTGTCTCCTGAGAAACCTATATATGGGTAAAGAAGCAACAGTTAGAACCGAACTTCAAACAACTGACTGGTTCAAAATTAAGAAAGGAGTATAACAAGGTTCTATATTGTCACCCTGCTTATTTAATTCACATGCAAAGTACATCATGCAAAATTCAGGGCTGGATGAATCTCAGGCTGGAATCAAGATTGCAGGGAGAAATATCAACAACCTCAGATATGCAGATGATACCACTCTAATGGCAGAAAGTAAAGAAGAACTGGAGCCTTTTGATGAGGATAAAAGAGAGTGAAAAAACTGGCTTAAAACTCAACATTCAAAAAACTAAGATCATGACATTTGTTCCATGGCAAATAGAAGGGGGGAAAGTGGAAATAGTGACCGATTTTTTTAACTTACATGCAGAATACATCATGAGAAATCCTGGACTGGAAGAAACACAAGCTGGAATCAAGATTGCTGGGAGAAATATCAATAACCTCAGATATGCAGGTGACACCACCCTTATGGCAGAAAGTGAAGAGGAACTAAAGAGCCTCTTGATGAAAGTGAAAGAGGAGAGGGAAAAAGTTGGCTTAAAGCTCAACATTCAGAAAATGAAGATCATGGCATCCATTCCCATCACTTCATGGGAAAGAGATGGGGAAACAGTGGAAACAATGTCAGACTTTATTTTTCTGGGCTCCAAAATCACTGCAGATGGTGACTGCAGCCACAAAATCAAAAGAAGCTTACTCTTTGGAAGAAAAGTTATGACCAACCTAGATAGCATATTCAAAAGCAGAGATATTACTTTGCCGACTAAGGTCCGTCTAGTCAAGGCTATGGTTTTTCCAGTGGTCATGTATAGGTGTGAGAGTTGGACTGTGAAGAAACCTGAGCGCCGAAGAATTGATGGGTTTGAACTGTGGTGTTGGAGAAGACTCTTGAGAGTCCCTTGGACTGCAAGGAGATCCAACCAGTCCATTCCGAAGGAGACCAACCCTGGGATTTCTTTGGAAGGAATGATGCTAAAGCTGAAGCTTCAGTACTTTGGCCACCTCATGCGAAGAGTTGATTCATTAGAAAAGACTGATGCTGGGAAGGATTGCGGAAGGAGGAGAAGGAGACGACAGAGGATGAGATAGCTGGATGGCATCACTGACTCGATGGACATGAGTCTGAGTGAACTCCGGGAGTTGGTGATGGACAGGGAGGCCTGGTGTGCTGCGACTCATGGGGTCGCAAAGAGTCGGACACGACTGAGCGACTGAACTGAACTGAACTTATATTCTTGGGTTCCAAAATCATGGCCGATGGTGACTGCAGCCACGAAATTAAAAGATACTTGTTCCTTGGAAGAAAAGCTATGACATACCTAGACAGCATACTAAAAAGCAGAGACATCACTTTGCTGACAAAGGTCCATATAGTCAAAGTTATGGTTTTTCCAATAGTCATGTACAGTTCTGAGAGTTGGACTAAAAAGAAGGCTGAGAGCTGAAGAATTGATGCTTTTGAATTATGGTGTTGGAGAAGACTCCTGAGAGTCCCTTGGATAATAAGATCAAGCCAATCAAACCTAAAGGAGATCAACACTGAATATTCATTAGGAGGACTGTTACTGAAGCTAAAACTCTAGAACTTTTGCCACTTGATATGAAGAGCCAACTCATGGGAAGAGACCCTGATGCTGGGAAAGAGTGAAGGCAAAAGAAGAGGGTGTCAGAGGATAAGTTGCTTAGATAGCATCACTGACTAAATGGACATGAATTTGAGCAGACTCCAGGAAATAGAGAAGGACAAGGGAGCCTGGATTGCTACAGTCCAAGGGATCACAAAGTCAGAGAGGACTTAGTAGCTGAACAACAACCACAGCTGAATCACTTTGCTGTACGCCTGAAATTGCTGCTGCTGCTGCTTAGTTGCTTCAGTCATGTCTGACTCTGTGCAGCCCTGGAGACTACAGACTGCCAGGCTCCTCTGTCCATGGGATTCTTTAGGCAAGTGTACTAAAGTGGGTTGCCATGCCCTCCTCAGGGGATTGTCCCAACCCAGGGGCCTAACCCCGTCTCCTGCATTGCAGGCAGATTCTTTGCCACTGAACCACCAGGGAAACACACCTGAAACTAACACACTGTAAATCAACTATGCTTCAGTAAAACTAAATAAACAAATAATAAGATGTTGTGTATATATTACTCAACCCTTAAGGGCTGTGAAGTTTTGCCACTTGTAGCAATGTGGATGGACCTGGAAAATACTGTGCTTGACAAAGCAGGTCAGACAGAGTGAGGTAGATACTGGGTGATGTCACTTATCTGTGGAATGTAGAAAAAAAATATGTCTGAACATATGTGCAAAACAGAGACAAAAAGGCCAAACTATTGGTTAGCAAAGGGGAGAAGGAAGGTATAGGGACAAATTAGGGGTAATAACTGATGGGGTATAATCTGTGAAAATACTGAATCAATATTCTGTATACCTGAAACTAATATTGTAACACAACCAAACTTCAATTAAAAGAAACAAATTATCATTAAAAAACACTTTGAGGAACCAAGCTAAAAGACGATGGTTGAGGGTGCTACATAACATGCCAGAGAGAGAGAACATGAATTTCCAAGATACAATATTGGGATTAGTGGCCCATCTGATATAATGGAAGGGGACATCCACAGCCCAAAGTAGTAAGTTTGTTAGTAGGATCATTTTCCATGCTAATTTGTTCTTTAAAAAATTACAATTTTAATTGCCATTGCTATTTCTTAGTTTTAAAACAATTTTAATTTCTTTCAAAGTTTTAAAGGAAATTATTTTAAACTAAAACAGATTTAAGGAAATCTCTTAGTTTTTGAGACACTTATGCTTTTTAAAAACCACTACGTCTCCAGCCGCATGGCCTTTTTCACCACCTAACTTATCTGTCCAGTCAGTGATGCCGACAGGATGGACATTAGTTTGAGCAAGCTCTGGGAGGTGGTGATAGACAGGGATCCTGGCATGCTGTAGTCCATGGGATTGCAAAGAGTCAGACATGACTGAGCAACTGAATTGAACTGAACTTATCTATGATTATCTATTATCTGTTTCTTCAACCATGATGAAAGTGCCACAAAGGTGGGAAATTTGTCTTCATATTTTTTAAATTACTGCTTCAGCCTCCACACCATACCTATAGGTATGCCTGATATGAAGTAGGAACTCACTAAATGTTTAATTTATTAATGAGTGATTAGTTGAATTGTGTTTTTTCTCATCTTTTCTGCTAGCTCTTTCTTTAGCTCTTTCTTTACTATGGATATTCTGTTACACCTAATTGTGTCAACTTTCAGGATTTTATTTCTAATTTATTTTTTTTGGCCAATGTTAATTCATGATTAATTCTACTGCATTTTATTTTCAGTATTCTTTCCTTTCCCAATGCTTTAGTGAAAATGAAAGTCACCCAGTCGTGTCCAACTCTTTGTGACCCCGCAAACTAGATAGTCCATGGAATTTTCCAGGCCAGGATACTGAAGTGGGTATCCAGTCCCTTCTCCAGGAGATCTTCCTCAAACAGGGATCAAACCCAGATCTCCCACATTGCAGGAGGATTCTTTACCAGTTGAGCCACCAGGATAGCCCTGCCAATGCCTACTCTTAGTCAATTACATGCCCCATGATAGCAAATGCCATTTCTTTTCTTAACTTTATCTCCCTGGTTATTTAATGCAGTCTGCAACTTATTTGCACATCACTATTTCCATGACACCATTTTTATAACATATTTTTTATTTTTTTCAGGAATAACTATTGGCCCCTGACTCTTATCATATGGATTATAATTGGGAAGAAGGAACATGCCATGTTCTAGTTCCCCGCCAACACACAATCAGTAAAACATTCATTTCCTTTATTGATTTATTAACATAAGGATATGTCATTTTATCAGTATCAGAGAGGTTCTACTAGCTAGCCAAGAACAGATTCAACATATTTCCTACAACCTCAAGACTCAATTTTGGTGACATTATTCATCCAATATAGGGCCTTATCAGCACTGGAAATTTCAGTTTTCCTGTGTTGACATGAAGCTTAAATCATTTAAGGGCTCTTATAGCACCCCACTCCAGTACTCTTGCCTGGAAAATCCCATGGACAAAGGAGCCTGGTGGGCTGCAGTCCATGGGGTCGCTAGGAGTAGGACACGACTGAGCAACTTCACTTTCACTTTTCACTTTCATGCATTGGAAAAGGAAATACCAACCCACTCCAGTGTTCTTACCTGGAGAATCCCGGGAACGGGGGAGCCTGGTGGGCTGCTGTCTCTGGGGTTGCACAGAGTTGAACACGACTGAAGCAACTTAGCAGCAGCAGCAGCATACTCCTTAAACAAAGGTAAGTTCTAGCAATGTCAAATCCATGGGATTTTCCCAGATTCACTGAATAATATATCTGGTTTCAGTCTTCTTGCTTTCTGGAAATTGTATTTTCCTAGTGACCATTCCTCAACTCTGCTATTAACACCCTTAAATCTTAATGGCTCTCATACTGAGTCTGATCCCAATAAATCCATTTCCACAATGTCTATTCCATTGAAACTTGGTAGGTCATATATCTAGGTATCATAGATGCTGGGGAAAATGGGGCAGCATGGTCTGTTCATTAAATGCAGACTCTTGAGTGACACTGTTCCACCACTTAATATCTGCAAGACCTTGGAAACACCTCACAGCCCTTGACCTCATGTCCTCTATCTATAAAATGAGAATGAGAATGACATCTATTTTATAACAAGTTGTGTTTTTTTTTAACCGAGAACTAATCCATGAGGCTGGTATTAATGAATTCTCTAACACCTTGTGTATTATGCATCCTTGCCATCATCATATGATACTTCTTCTATAGGACATAAATAATTTCAGTATACCATCATCGTGGATCACTTTCTAACCATGAAGAAGCAATTAAAAATAAAAGCATTCCATAAGGATGTTTAAACTCAGACCAAACTAAGGATATGTTTGAAACCACAAAAAGAGCCAATCAAATTTTATTGGCTCACATAAGAGAATTCTCTCACTAGATGCCTTTTTTTTAAGCCTCTCTCTATTTCTTCCACCTTCTAGATTTAAAATAACAACAAAGAGAAAGAAAGAGGGCTTCCCTGGTGGCTCACTAGTGAAGAATCTGCCTGCCAATGCAGAGACACGGGTTTGATCCATGGTCTAGGAAGATCCCACATGCCGCAGAAAAACTAAGCCCATGTGCAACAACTATTGAGCCTGTGCTCCACAACCAGAGAAGCCACTGCAATGAAAAGCCTGCTCACTACATCTAGAGAGTAGCTTACTGCGACTAGAGAAAAGCCCCATAGCAATGAATACCAGCACAGCCAAATACAAATGAAAGAAAGAAAAAGCCCAACCATAAAACTTCACCCTCTGTCTAGCACTACTGAATCCACAAGAAAACCAAATTTCACCAAAATACATACCACAAACTTCCCCTAAAACACCTACCATAAGTCTAACCCCCATTACAAGTCCCTTCTCAAAACCAAACTCAAATGAAACCCTCTTGTTTACATGCCTCAGGTTCCATGTATATGCAGTCATCCTCATTGCAAGAAGTCATAAATCCAGCTTAGTTTGACTATAGGTTTGGTTCTGATAGTCTTTGTTGGTGGGCAGCAACAGAGCTTGAAAAAGAAATACTTTTTGTATCATGTTATTGTCCTATATACCTGGAGAAGGAAATGGCAACCCACTCCAGTATTCTTGCCTGGGAAATTGCATGGACAGAGGAGCATGGTGGGCTACAGGTTATGGGGTCCCCAAAAGTCAGACATGACTGAACAACTGAATGTGCACAGAGGCATGATCCTCTATTAAAAATTAGCTCTGATCCCACCGAACACTAATTTTAACCCAATCTCTCTATATTGAAGATTCCCAAGTAGAGATATTACTTTGCCCACTAAGGTCCGTCTAGTCAAGGCTATGGATTTCCCGTAGTCATGTATGGATTCAAAAGTTGGACTGTGAAGAAGGCTGAGCGCCAAAGAATTGATGCTTTTGAACTGTGGTGTTGGAGAAGACTCTTGAAAGTGCCTTGGACTGCAAGGAGATCCAACCAGTCCATTCTGAAGGAGATCGGCCCTGGGATTTCTTTGGAAGGAATGATGCTAAAGCTGAATCTCCAGTACATTGGCCACCTCATGCGGAGAGTTGACCCACTGGAAAAGACTCTGATGGTGCGAGGGATTGGGGGCAGAAGGAGAAGGGCGCAACTGAGGATGAGATGGCTGGATGGCATCACTGACTCGATGGGCGTGAGTCTGAGTGAAGTCTGGGAGTTGGTGATGGACAGGGAGGCCTGGCGTGCTGCAATTCACGGGATTGCAAAGAGTCGGACACAGCTGAGCAACTTAACTGAACTGAACTGAAAAATCTAGCACATAACTTTTTAAAACAGTGTTGTTCTAAGACAAATTAAAAACAACAAAATGAATACCTGGAACCAGGCTCTTCCTTGGTGCAAAATCACACAGGGAAAATTACTTAATAAGAGGGGCACAATTTTCTCAGCTGCACTCATCCACTCTTACAAGTACAACTTCCATCAATTTAATTCCTGCCTCAAATGTGAAGGACCACCTACACCCTTGTATCTTCAGTTGTCTTTGGGGGACCTTGATTGTCTAATTGCTTAGGAAGTCCCAATCAATAGGGTAAATTATCTAATTATCTAATCCAATCAGTCAGAAAGAAGTGAATGGTGCAAAAATATCACTAAGTATAACTCCCTCCCAAAGCCTTCCTCAATAACTCAGGGTCATAAAATTCTTCATCAGCTTGTCTCTTAGACATGTTGTTAGCTCAAGATTCTCTCCTACAGCTTTCTGACTCCCTTAAACCCAAACCATGGGAGCCATGGTTGTCTTGCCAAACCCATTCCTGATACCACCTGAAGCATGCCATGTAATTATGGATTAAGAAGTAACAGCAAACTTACTGATACCCTTGATTTTTAGCACCTCATCTGATTAGCATGGTATGGAAAATCTTATCAAAACTGGTGGCTACACAAGTCAAGAACATATGCACAGGATCTTAAAAATGCTTCTTGGCCCCTAGAATCTCAGAGAAGGTCAGAAAATCAAAAGCTAATTCTTATGTGTTACTGCTATTTTATACATACAAGTTATATCAACTGCCATTTTAGGGGAAGTATACAAACATTACACTCACCTTATCATCAGAAAGGCAAAACAAAGAAGATTCAACAGCCAGGTGACCTTGAAAATAAATTTCTATTATCTTAAAAACATATTTGCCTAAGGATCCTTATTGCATAGCACAAATCTGACACTATTCTGCCTCTTGTTTATGACCTTAATTTTATCAATTAAACAACTGCTGGGCATATAGCAATAGCCTACTTAATAATTCATTGACTAAAGTAATGACGTTCTTTTTCTCATGAATTTCAAATATATCTGAACAATTCATTAATCTAAGAATTATGAGAAAACCTAAATAATTTTAAAAACCCAAGTAAAAATAATTCATTTAATTTCTTTTTTAAATAACAGGAAGTACATTCTGTTTTTTGTATATTGGCATATTAGCTATCCTCTTCTGCTTTAAAAAAAAGACAAAGCAAAACACTTCCAGTTTAGAAAAAGAAAAATCCAAGTTAAAAAAAAAAGTATATTCTTACATTTTTAACTAACTTTCTTAATGGACACTAACTTGCCTAACTATGTGGCAAGAAAGTAAGAGAAATCCTTAGAGACCAAAAATAGACAAGAAAGTACAACTGCAAAGAACTAAATTAAGTTTGAAGTCCACTCTAGCCTTTGTACATATTATCCTGAGTCAGAGGTGTTCACACTGCAACACTAGGACTTTCCTGTCTTTGTGGCACAGAAGCTTTACATTAAATTTCACATTAGCTTCCATCTGGATTTTTCCCTAAAATTCATCTGTCTGAGTATATGCCTGTGGTCAAAGTTTGCAGCAGCATTCCTATTTCTAGTTTCCCCTCCTACCCTTCCAAATACTATTTTCTCACCCCCTACACCCTCTAAAAAACTTAAAAATAAAAATTTTAACCACCTAAATTGTATTGAATTACATTATTTATGTATACAAATATCTAATATAAGTGTTAATCGCTCAGTTGTGTCTGACTCTTTGTGACCCCATGGATTCTAGCCTGCCAGGCTCTCCTGTCCATGGACTTCTCCAGACAGGAATACTGGAGTGGATCACCATTCCCTTCTCCAGGGGATCTCTCTGACCCAGGGATCAAACCTTGGTCTCATATTCTTTACTGTCTGAGCTAACAGGGAAGCCCTGGTAAAAAAATCTGAAGTGTTTAAAAAATGAACATAAAAGAAAGAGATGGAAAAATGAAAGTAAAAAGGAAATAAGGTTTCAAAAAACAAATATTTTAAAAGACTAATTCAAAATAATCTTGTCTTTATAGTCTCTATAATCAAAGAACTGCCTCAGCTGGTTATTTTGCATGCTTTCAAATAGAAGTCATCTTTTGTCACATCTAAGTTATATCTTTGATTACAAAAATGTATATCAGAGATAAGTTTAGGTTAAACAATTATTGCAGCTTATAAGGAGACCATTTGCATTAAATTTTGGCAATAATTATTGGACACTGAAAAATTCTTATGCATTATTTTTACTTGGATGCTTCACAGCTATCACTAGGCAACTAATAATACACCGAATTATTTATGCACTTCATGTACTTATTTGTTTTATGTTAATCTACTTGGAATATGTTGAGAATTCTGTTGTAAACAATGCCCTTAATAATTATTAATGCTTGTTTTGTAAGCCCTAAATTTATTGGTAGATCATCTACTCTCTCTTCATTTGCTGTTAATTTCCATTGAAGCTTATTTTATGCTAGCAATAAGTCACATTCATTCTGTGAGTTACTCACATGAATTAATTTTTAAGAGACCTATCCATCTCATTAAGTAATACGTTTCCAGTAAAATTTTATTTTTCATGTTTTAATCAATTGTGTACTATTAATAATTATATAGTAATTTAATACAAAGAAACCCTGTTAACATTTAGAGCTTTATAGGAATTGAAAAATCAATTTCAATTTATAAATATGATTTACTTGAGAAATACGATAGAGCCACAAGAAAAAAGCTCATGCATAAAATATAGCATTATAGAATAAATTTCTTGTATAGGAAATGTCATGCAAATATGAGTTGATGAAGAAAGGCACTTGGTTGACTGAAAATAATCCAACATACTTAGGCCAGATTGCTTGGTTCATGAGCTAAATTGGATTGTTTCCTTCTCAAAAGGAGTGATTATATTAAAAACCAGTTTCCAATGGGACCAGTGGCTTTTTACCACTGTAGTGGTCTACAATTTCCTGTTGGCCTTAAGACTTACAGTTAATGAGCTCCAGATATTCCAAATAGTTCTTGTAAAATGTTGATTCAAATTCAGACTTGTAGGTGTGCAGGATATTCACGTGACTCTTCACTCATAAGACATATTTTCGATAGCTTTCAGGAGAAAAATGTAGGAGAATGTCCATTCACTGTAATGCAATCCAAAAATCCTATCCAGGAGTGCACCCTGCTGTCTCATGGGACAATGGGAGCATAGGGCCTTATGCCTTCTCTGTTGCTGACAGTCTTGTTGGCTTCCCCCAAATACAATCTGTTGCTAACCTAAACCATAGACTGTAGAATCTTTGTGTAACATGTGGGGCTACACATAGGATCATGTTAGCATAGGAAACAATGTAAGGTTTCTAAATGTTAAAATAAAACATTACAGTGTACTTTTGTGTGGATAATAGGTATTAGCTCACTTAGGTTCTATTGAAAACATTTAAAAGAGTGAAGTAACAGTTGTATTCTAAAATTTCAACATTAAAACACAAGAGGTTGTGTATTTCACAATCATTTAAAGCTTAGCTTGAAAAATTTTAGATCATAGATCTATAACTTATCAAATTTCTTTTAGGGGTTATGCAAAAAGTAAGCCTTGATGACCAACAACCCAGATATTTAATTTTAACTGATCATGCAAGGCAAGAGGTATGGATATGAGAGGTTTATAAACAGAAATCTGCAGAAAGCCAAAATGGTTAAGGACCACACTTTCAGTGAAGTAATGAATCAGAACAAAGAGGTGCCAAAAAAGAGGACTCTAAGGTAACTTGCCTGACTTAGTTTTAATTGTGTGTATAGAGTTATCTTCTTTTGAATTCATAACCACAAGTCACCTCTCATATAGCTTTGGGACTGAAATCATGCTACCAATGAAATCCCCAAACCTCCAAGCTGAGTACATTAATGAAAGTGGTTCCAGGTTGACGGTGCTCTAGACATCCAGCAAAAGCAAACAGGAATACTCTTTAGACAAGCATATTTTAAAACAAGTCTAAAATAATTTTCTCTTATAAATCTNCTTTGGGACTGAAATCATGCTACCAATGAAATCCCCAAACCTCCAAGCTGAGTACATTAATGAAAGTGGTTCCAGGTTGACGGTGCTCTAGACATCCAGCAAAAGCAAACAGGAATACTCTTTAGACAAGCATATTTTAAAACAAGTCTAAAATAATTTTCTCTTATAAATCTTTAGAGATGCAGGGCTCCAATATGAAAACACCATGAGATTTATATTCTTATAATTGGAGTTACAGAAAAATAGAAGCAGCATAAGAAGTGGTAATATTTGAACTGGTAACTGTAAGAATGTTCCCGAATTGACGACACCAAGCAACTATTCTTAGATTCAGGAAGCCCAAGGTGTGAACTTTTAGGGTACGTAATGTACAGTGTAGGGGATATAATCAATAATAATGCAATACGTTTGTATGGTGACAGTAACTAGATATCATGATGATCATTTTGTAACATATAGTGATATTGAATCACTATGTTGTGTACCATGAACTAACATAATATTGTAGGTCAATTATACTTCAAAAATAAACTCATAGAAAAAGAGTGATATCAGATATGTGGTTATCAGAGGCAGAGAATGTGGGGGACAGGGAATTGGATGAAAATGGTCAAAAGGTACAAACTTCTAATTGTAAGGTAAATAAGTGCTAGGAATTTAATGTACAACATGATTAATACAATAAAGACTGCTGTATGTTATATGTGAACATTAAAGACAGTAACTCCTAAGAAGTCTTATCACAGGGAAAAAATATTTTTTCTATTTCTTTTGTATCTATATGAGGTGAGAGATGCTCACTAAATTTATTCATTATTGTATTAATAATTTCATGATGTAAGTGAAATTATTATGCTGCACACAAACTTACAGTGCTGCCTGTCAATTACATCTCAATAAATCTAGAAGAAAAAAAGACATATCTAAGGAATATACTGCATGGGAAAGTGAGAAGGAAAAGAGATCCTAAAAGAAAGGCCTTAGATATGAAAAGGAATGGTGAGCAAATAAAATAATATTCCAGTGACAAGGTTAAACACAACAACGGTTGAGTAAAACAATGATCATTTCTGGTAAAACAGCAACAACGTAACACTGACAAAAGGATTTGCCATAGATTAGATTCACTCATAAAAAGATGCTGGTCACTATTTGAGTGAAAATTGTTTAGGAGGCAATTTCAGGGGATGTTAGTAGTTGAACAAGGAACTGAGAAAAAGAAGACTATAAAGCTAATATGCAGTATGTTAATAAGCAAGTAAATCCTGTGGTAACTGTGGCTCAGTCCCTCTGGAGATCTTGGGATACTCCACAACACATGACTCAGAGTCTATGCACCTGAAGTATAATTTACTGGGGTCTCACACATGTAAGGGGAATTGGCAAAAAAAGCAAAATTGCTGGGAGGAGAGAAAGCAAAGTATACTTTTTGAGATTCTTATACTACTTATAAAGTGATATATGATCACTTTAAGGTAGACTGTTCTTGAGTTTAAGATGTATGCTATAACCCAGATGTTGGACTATCCAGTCAATTACCTGATTTTACAAATACATTTTTATCAACTTACGGTTATACTCAACTCACTCTTTACTCACTATCTATGAATTTGTTCATGCTATAGCAGCAGAGCTAAGTAGCTATGACAGAGTCTGTAGGACTGGAAATTGAGCATTTACATAATATTTGGTCCTTTACAAAACAAGTTTGCAATCACAGCTATAAACACCCCATCGACCACTATAACAACAAGAACAACAACAAAACAACAAAAGTTAAAACTTATAAATCAACAGAGGAGATAAATAGCTAAGTGCATTTTAAATAATGCACTTATTTAATCTAAAGAGAAAAAATGTTAAAAGGAAAGAGCAGATTATTCAAATAGAAAACAGTAAACTGAAATATTAAATAAATAATACTATTAAATGTAAATGTGGACTCATGCTTCCAACCAAAATGGAGCTACAGAGATCATGCTTATTTTCCTACCTGGAACAAAAAATGATCAAAATTTATGAAACAATGGATTGTTAGACACTGGATATTAAACAAAGTACAAGAAACAAGTGAGTCCTATGATTGTTTCAGCTTATTGTTTATGATTTTGATTCTCTTTTTGCTGCATTGCACAGCATGCAAGATCTTAAGTTCCTCAACCAGGGATTGAACCCTCACCCCCTGCAGTGGAAGCATGTAGTTTTAACCACTGGACTGCCAGAGAACCCCTACAGCTTATTTTCAGAGAGACTTTACAGTTTGTGGCCCAGGAAGCAGAATCTGGCAGATTCCAGAGCTGAATCTGAAGGGATCAGAATGAAGTAAGCTAGCAGGACAGAGTATTAGCTCCTAGAATTAACTGAGTTTGGTAAGGCTGCAGCTTCGAGGATCAACTTACAAAAGTCGATTGTATTTCTACATTATAGTGATGAGCAATCAGAAATTAAATGTACGACAAACACAGATGCAAAAATCCTTAACAAAATTCTAGCAAACAGAATCCAACAACATAGTAAAAAGATCATACATCATGACCAAGTGGGTTTTATCCCAAGGATGCAAGGATTCTTCAATATCTCCAAATCCATCAAAGTAACACCACATTAGCAAATTGAAAGATAAAAACCATATNACATATATATGGAATTTAGAAAAATTATAATGATAACCCTACATGAGAGACAGCAAAAGAGACACAGATATAAAGAACAGTCATTTGGACTCTGTGGGAGAAGGCAAGGGTGGGATGATTTGATAGAAGAGCATTGAAACATATATATTATCGTATATGAAACAGATTGCCAGTCCAGGTTTGATGCATGAGACATAGTGCTCAGGGCTGGTGCACTGGGATGACCCAGAGGGATGGGATAGGGAGGGAGGTGGGAGGGGCATTCAGGATGTTCAGGATGAGGAACACATGTACACCCATGGCGATTCATGTCAATGTATGGTAAAACCAAATGCAATATTTTAAAGAAATTAGCCTCCAATTAAAGTAAATAAATTTAAAAAATAAAGACAAACAAAAAAGAAATTAAATGTAAAAAATACTTATAAATGCAAGAAAATATGAAATATATGGGAATAAATTTGACAAAAGTCGTGCAAGTCTTGCTCACTGAAAAGTACAGGCAACACAGAAAGAAATTAAATAAGACCTAAATAAAGGGAAAGATTGGAGGAAAAAAGAGAAGAGGGCAGCAGAGATGAGTTGGTTGGATGCCATTACATATTCAATGGATAAACTCTGGGGGATGGGAGGCCTGGCATCCCGTAGTCCATGGGGCTGCAAAGAGTCCTACATGACTTAGCAACTGAGCAACAACAACAAATAAAGGGAGAGATGCGTTCTCAAAGGTCGAACACCTGAGTATTATAATATGTTAATTCTCCCACAATTGGACTTTCTAATTCCACAATTAGGATTCAGTGCAATTCTAATCAAATTAGGTTACCCATTTTTGAAAAATAAATTGACAAACTGATTTTACATTTTACTTTGAAATGCAACAGTCATAAGTAGCTAACGGTACTTTGAAAGAAGTGAAGAAACTTTGGAGCACTTTAAAAAAGCTACCTACCTCACGAATTGCAAATATATAGTAATAAAAATTTTGTGGGTCACATATTAAATGAAACATCAATGGAAAAAAATAGACCTATATATAAATGCCAATTGATTTTGACAAAGATGTGAAATTGATTCAATGGGAAAGATAATCCAATCAAATGATATTGGAGCTTTTAGAAGATCTGTGCGAATACAAAACTTCCACAATTACCTCATTCACACAAATACAGACACTGACTCATAATGAATCATAGATCTTCTATATAAGATTAAAAACTATAAAATGTCTAATTGAAAATATAAGAACAAATCTTGGAAATCTCAAGTTTAGAAGAGATCTCTTAAACATATACCAAAAATGCAGAATTTATAAAAGAAAAATTCAAGAGTGTTAAAAAAAATAAAGAATTGTTCTTTCTCTTTAAAAGAGATCACTAAGAAAATAAAATAAGCCATAACATCACACTATTTGCAAAACTTAGATAAGACATAGGATTTGCATCAAGAATACATGAAGAGGTTTTATAACTGAGTAATTAGAAAACAAGCTCAAGAGAAATAAATAGGCCCACAATTTAAACAGGTATTTCACCAAGCAAATTATATAGCAAACTTGCTATGGTTTGAATTATGTCCCCCACAAATTTTGAAGCCCTAACTCCCAGTGTGGCTGTATTTGGAATAAAGAAATAACTAAGGTTAAATTAGATCATAAAATGAAACTCTGCTCTATTAGAATTAATGCTCATTTTTAATAAGAAGAAATCAGAGAGCTCACTCTGTGTCTCCCTGCAATGTGAGGACATAGCATAGAGGCGATCTCCCACAAGCCAAGAAGACAGCTCTCACTGGATATCAAATCAGTTGGCACCTTGATCTTGGATTTCCCAGCCTCCAAAACTATGAAAAATAAATTTCTGTTGGTTAAGCCCCAGAGTCTATGATATCATGCTATGGCAGCCCAAGCAGACTAATAGAGGGAAAAATAAGCACATTGGGACATGTTTAACATAATTTGTCATTAGGGAAACAAAAATTAATACTGCAAAAGATAAGTATGCACACAAAAATGGTTAAAATAAAAACACTGACCGGACCAGGTGTAAAAAAGATCATGCCTTACTGGTGAGAATATAAAATACCACCATGGAAAACAGCTTGGAAATTGCTAAAATGTTAAATGTATGCCTACTGTATCATCCTGCCATTCCTCTCTATAATTTACCTCAAAGAAATACAAACATGGATCTCCATAAAGACTCGTACATGAATATTTATAGATATTTAGTTGTAATAATGAGGGGAAGGCAATGGCACCCCACTCCAGTACTCTTGCCTGGAAAATCCCACGGAAGGAGGAGCCTGGTAGACTACAGTCCATGGGGTAGTGAAGAGTCGGACGCAACTGAGTGACTTCACTTTCACTTTTCATTTTCCTGCATTGGAGAAGGAAATGACAACCCACTCCAGTATTCTTGCCTGGAGAATCCCAGGGACAGAGTGGGCTGCCGTCTATGAGGTCTCACAGAGTCAGACATGACTGAAGCAACTTAACAGCAGCAGCAGTTGTAACAATGAAAACCTGGAAAAGACACAAATGCTCAAAAGTCAGAGAACTGATAAACAAATTATAAATTCATATAATGGAATATTACTCAACAGTGAAAAGAAATATCTGCAATAGCATGAATAAATTTCAAAATAATTATACTGAGTGAAAGAAAGCAGATAAAACAATAACACACATGATGAAAGAATACATATGTATAATTCAGCTTATACACAATTTTGGAAAATGCGACCAGTGCAGATAAGTGTTGGGAAGCTTGAGGGCAGTAATAAGCCCCTATAAAATGATAAAAGGAAATTTGGCGGGGTGTGATGTGGGGCTGATTTCAGTGATGTATAGATGTTTGTCAATATAAATAATTTAATTATGTCTAATTTATTACATAGCACATGCATAAAGCTGTAAAATCAAACTAAAGAAAGTTTAAAAATGATGACAAAATCTAAATCTTGATACTTCCCAAACAACCTTAAATAACATTTAAGAATATCATTCTAGGAAGCATTCAGTACATATTATTTAAAATAAATAAATTTTATCTGGGTAAATATTATGCACACAATTCTGATCTGTTTCATATTAATATTTTCTATCTTTCTTAACTTCTCAACCAACCCTACATAGAGTTATTAATATTATCCACCAGCAGTATGTTAATAAGTATACAGGAGAAAATAGGTTAACTAATTTGCTGAAGGTTTTTAAGTGACAAATTTTAATCTATGGCAGACATATTCCACAATTCTGACTATATAATATTTCATAACAGTCTAATAATACCAGATTGAAGATTATGGTACCTGGGCCAACAGCGTCAGCTTTATCTAGGCATTTGTTTTAAATCAAATTATCTGACCTCCACTCTAACCTATTGAATTAGAAAATCTAGAATTGGGCCAACACTAGATTTTTTATGTAAAATTTTCTTTATATGAATTTAAAAGTTATTTTATATTTTAAGTATATTTAAGTATATTATATGTTATATTCTATATAAATACAAGAATCTAAAAAAANTAAACATATACCAAAAATGCAGAATTTATAAAAGAAAAATTCAAGAGTGTTAAAAAAAATAAAGAATTGTTCTTTCTCTTTAAAAGAGATCACTAAGAAAATAAAATAAGCCATAACATCACACTATTTGCAAAACTTAGATAAGACATAGGATTTGCATCAAGAATACATGAAGAGGTTTTATAACTGAGTAATTAGAAAACAAGCTCAAGAGAAATAAATAGGCCCACAATTTAAACAGGTATTTCACCAAGCAAATTATATGAAACTTGCTATGGTTTGAATTATGTCCCCCACAAATTTTGAAGCCCTAACTCCCAGTGTGGCTGTATTTGGAATAAAGAAATAACTAAGGTTAAATTAGATCATAAAATGAAACTCTGCTCTATTAGAATTAATGCTCATTTTTAATAAGAAGAAATCAGAGAGCTCACTCTGTGTCTCCCTGCAATGTGAGGACATAGCATAGAGGCGATCTCCCACAAGCCAAGAAGACAGCTCTCACTGGATACCAAATCAGTTGGCACCTTGATCTTGGATTTCCCAGCCTCCAAAACTATGAAAAATAAATTTCTGTTGGTTAAGCCCCAGAGTCTATGATATCATGCTATGGCAGCCCAAGCAGACTAATAGAGGGAAAAATAAGCACATTGGGACATGTTTAACATAATTTGTCATTAGGGAAACAAAAATTAATACTGCAAAAGATAAGTATGCACACAAAAATGGCTAAAATAAAAACACTGACCGGACCAGGTGTAAAAAAGATCATGCCTTACTGGTGAGAATATAAAATACCACCTTAGAAAACAGCTTGGAAATTGCTAAAATGTTAAATGTATGCCTACTGTATCATCCTGCCATTCCTCTCTATAATTTACCTCAAAGAAATACAAACATGGATCTCCATAAAGACTCGTACATGAATATTTATAGATATTTAGTTGTAATAATGAGGGGAAGGCAATGGCACCCCACTCCAGTACTCTTGCCTGGAAAATCCCACGGAAGGAGGAGCCTGGTAGACTACAGTCCATGGGGTAGTGAAGAGTCGGACGCAACTGAGTGACTTCACTTTCACTTTTCATTTTCCTGCATTGGAGAAGGAAATGACAACCCACTCCAGTATTCTTGCCTGGAGAATCCCAGGGACAGAGTGGGCTGCCGTCTATGAGGTCTCACAGAGTCAGACATGACTGAAGCAACTTAACAGCAGCAGCAGTTGTAACAATGAAAACCTGGAAAAGACACAAATGCTCAAAAGTCAGAGAACTGATAAACAAATTATAAATTCATATAATGGAATATTACTCAACAGTGAAAAGAAATATCTGCAATAGCATGAATAAATTTCAAAATAATTATACTGAGTGAAAGAAAGCAGATAAAACAATAACACACATGATGAAAGAATACATATGTATAATTCAGCTTATACACAATTTTGGAAAATGCGACCAGTGCAGATAAGTGTTGGGAAGCTTGAGGGCAGTAATAAGCCCCTATAAAATGATAAAAGGAAATTTGGCGGGGTGTGATGTGGGGCTGATTTCAGTGATGTATAGATGTTTGTCAATATAAATAATTTAATTATGTCTAATTTATTACATAGCACATGCATAAAGCTGTAAAATCAAACTAAAGAAAGTTTAAAAATGATGACAAAATCTAAATCTTGATACTTCCCAAACAACCTTAAATAACATTTAAGAATATCATTCTAGGAAGCATTCAGTACATATTATTTAAAATAAATAAATTTTATCTGGGTAAATATTATGCACACAATTCTGATCTGTTTCATATTAATATTTTCTATCTTTCTTAACTTCTCAACCAACCCTACATAGAGTTATTAATATTATCCACCAGCAGTATGTTAATAAGTATACAGGAGAAAATAGGTTAACTAATTTGCTGAAGGTTTTTAAGTGACAAATTTTAATCTATGGCAGACATATTCCACAATTCTGACTATATAATATTTCATAACAGTCTAATAATACCAGATTGAAGATTATGGTACCTGGGCCAACAGCGTCAGCTTTATCTAGGCATTTGTTTTAAATCAAATTATCTGACCTCCACTCTAACCTATTGAATTAGAAAATCTAGAATTGGGCCAACACTAGATTTTTTATGTAAAATTTTCTTTATATGAATTTAAAAGTTATTTTATATTTTAAGTATATTTAAGTATATTATATGTTATATTCTATATAAATACAAGAATCTAAAAAAATAGATATACATGCATGTGTATATATATATATAGATAGATAGATAGATATAACTGACTCTTTGCGATCCCATGGAATATACAGTCAATGGAATTCTCCAGGCCAGAATACCAGGGTGGGTTAGCCGTTCCCTTCTCCAGGGGATCTTCCCAATCCAGGGATCGAACCCAGGTCTTCCACATTGCAAGCAGATTCTTTACCAGCTGAGCCACAGGGGAAACCCATGAAACTAATACAACATTGTAAATCAACTACATCTCAATAAAAAATTTAAAAGATGTTTTATACTTAAATATAAAATTATGTTTTGTATAAATACTATTTACATAAAAATTTTATATAAATATATATACTTTTTAATTACTGAGGTTTAATTGACAAATAAAAGTGTAAGATATTTAAAGTATACATATGATGATTTGATATACACTATGAATGTGTATAGGGACTTCCTTGGGTGTGTGTATATATATATATATATATACATACATACATATATATATACACACACACATATATATTTATTATAAAAGGATTCCTCCATCAAGTTAATTAATACATTTACCACTTTACACATTTTGTTTTTTAAAATTTTTTTCAGTGAGAACATTTAAATTTTACTCTCAGCAAATTTCAATTATACAATACAGGGGTATCAGCTATAGTTACCATTATATACATTAAATCATCAAGAGACAGTCTTCTCTCTTTGTATCAGAAATAAAAGTCTTAGGTAATAATTTCCTAACATCATTACTTTAAGCAGTAAGCACTATTACAGCAAAGATCTAAGTCAACTTATCCAATTTTCCTTCTATGTACATGATTTGCTTTTATTATGATATTGTTTTATTTGTACAGCTTTGCTATAATAAATTTGGCAGTGTGTTAGGAGAATAGGTTGTGAATTTTAAAATTCAGCGACACACTACCAGCCTCATTCCATCAACTCTACCTCTCCTGCTATTCCAAAAGTGGAATTGATTGTCTCAAGTTCTTACTCCTGGACATGAGGTTATTGAGTAAATAATGCCTGCATTACCTGGGAACTTCTTAGAGATGCAGAATATCAAGCCCTACCTCAGACTTACTGAGTCAGAATCTGCATTCTAATTGGATCTCCAGTTGATTCTTACGCACATGAAAGTTTGAGAACCTTTGACCTCAGTGCACTATCCTTTGATCTTTTCATTGCTTTCTGAAATCCAAGTTCCCAGGTGCCAACCAGGGGTAAATCTTAAATAAGAAATCTTTCTAAAGATAGCCATCTCAAGCCTACTACGTTAATTCTTCCTGCAGGTAGCCCAAATGAAAAAACTGGAAAAAATCAATGATTTAATTAGTGAATTTTACCTATAAGATCATTTGTGTATTAATGTGTTTCTACTGTAATTCAGTGTTACTACTTGATAAAATTTTGACTTTAAGTGTGTTAAATTTTACTACCTTAATTTACCACATTCAAAATTTTAGTTGTTTGATCAATAGAGAAGTGAGGACATAAAAGCAAATTAAAAATGGAAGATAACAAAAAGTACTTATACTTATTCTGTACTTATAACGGAATTTTTAGTATTAGTTCTAGAATTTGCAATTTCCAAACAAAATCAGAATTCTTCAAGGACTTCTGAGTCACAAAAATATTTTTTTCCTATCTTTAAAAAATTATTTTATTGAAATATAGCTGATCTACAATATTGTGTTAATTTCTAGTGTACAGCAAAGTGATTCAGGTATAGATAGATAATAGATAAATAGATGTTCTTTTTAATATTCTTTTCCATTAGTTTATCACAGGATATTGACTATAATTCCCTGTGTTACTAGGAATATTGTTTATCCGTTCTACCCATAATACTTTGCATCTGCTAATCCCAAACTCCCAATCCTTCCCGCCCCTATTTCCATTCCCCTTGGCAACCACAAGTCTGTTCTCCATGTGTAACTCACAAATTGTGATAGTATTCAGCATTCATATCTTGTCTTTCCCAAAACTTTTCTTTCATCTGTATTATTTAATAGAGAAGGCATGATTTTGAGTAAGGTTTCCTTGGTGGCTCAGCTGTAAAGAATCCACCTGCAAAGCAGGAGACTTGGGATCAATCCTTGTGTCGAGAAGGTCCCCTGGAAATGGCAACCTATTCCAGTATTCTTCCTGGGAAATCCCATGGAGAGAGAGCCTGGTGGGTTACAGTCCATAGGGTCACATGAGTTGAACGTGGCAGCGACTACACCACCACCACCACCATACTTTTGAGTATGAGGCAATTTATGTCTACCTATGAGAGTGTTGCCTGGAAAATCCCATGGATGGAGGAGCCTGGTGGGCTACAGTCCATGGGATTGCTAAGAGTTGGACACGACTGAGCGACTTCACTTTCATGCATTGGAGAAGGAAATGGCAACCCACTCCAGTATTCTTGCCTGGAGAATCTCAGGGACTGGGGAGTCTGGTGAGCTGGCGTCTATGGAGTTGCACAGAGTCGGACACGACTGAAGCGATTTAGCTGCAGCAGCAGCATGAGAGTGTACCATATGCTTCTTGAAATATTTCTTGCATATGTTTTATAATTTTTTTAGCAGTTAATAAAATTCTAGACATTATATTTCCTTTCCTCAATCTTAGCAACCATATGAGGTAAAAAATGTTTCCATTTTGTTTCTGCTAAGTATGAGTTCATATTAAAGCCTGCTGCTGCTACTGCTAAGTTGCTTCAGTCGTGGCCGACTTTGTGCGACCCCATAGACAGCAGCCCACCAGGCTCTCTGGTCCCTGAGATTCTCCAGGTAAGAACACTGGAGTGGGTTGCCATTTCCTTCTCCAATGCATGAATGTGAAAAGTGAAAGTGAAGTCGTGTCCGACTCTAGTGACCCCATGGACTGCAGCCTTCTAGGCTCCTCGGTCCATGGGGTTTTCCAGGCAAGAGTACTGGAGTGGGGTGCCATTGCCTTCTCTGATATTAAAGCCTAAGGATGCTTAAATGTTTTCACATGTAAATCTGTCCAGACTTCCTGGTCCAGATGGTCATATCTTCACTTTTAATGAGAAAAATGTTGATGTTTAAGTATTAGTTAATTCAGAGAATTATTTTTTGGAGAGAAATACAATTCCTCTTAAAGTGGCAGGTAAAAATAGGAAGCGTGGCATATGTCATTCAACAGCAATCACTGAACTTTAGAAAATGGAACAAGGGAAAGACAAACCTCTTAAATGAAAACCATTATTTAGAAGGAATTGAACTATGCATGCAAGTGCTTTTGGAGTTCAATGAAATACTATTTTTTTGTAAACAACTGCTATAAGAATTTGAATAACTAGAATTAGGTGGATGTGTAGCAGCCTCTTGGAAGTGTATAACATTTAAGCATCCTAAGATAATTTATTTTTTGAAAAAATTCCACATTGTGGAAGCATGGAAGTATTTATAGCCTTTTAAATCAGGGACTGCTCACTCATTGACAGTAAGTCAACTTCAAAGATTTTTTCTTTGTCATTAATTACTTTGGGGATGGCTGGAAGGCCATTAAAACAGTCAATTTTAAATCCCTAGTAGGCTTTCTAATTACCTCTGCTCTCTCAATTGTTGCAGGTTTAAAACATATTGTAGTTCCTTCACTTTTACAGCACTGTCATAAAACAATGTGTCCACGTCTAAAATGCAGTAATGAGGGGTAGATAATTTATGTTTCAGTTAAGCTAAGGATTTCATATTAAAAGTACCTGAACCTATCATATAATTTCCAAATAGCTTTATACACAGTTTTGGCAAATGTCATGTCATGGGACTATCTTGTTGTTTTTTTTTTTTAAGTTAAAATAATGCAAATGGCAGGTTGAATGTTAAATGAGAGGAACTTCTAGTGGTCATAAGCAGTTTGAACTTTCACTGTAATTTAAGTCATATAACTGAGCCATTTGAACTGGATCTTTTGAATTAATGCTACAGCTATCTTATTATATGGTTTCAAATAATGTGACAGGCTATCATTTGTCTCAATAAATTGTTGGAAATTATGACTGGTAAACAGATTAGAATAAAGTCAGAAAAGGAAATATCTAATAAATAAGGACTTATGAATATAATTGTGTAATTTTCAGTTTCCAGTAACTCAAGGAGTAGAACAGACATAGGAGCATGGTGAGTAAGAAGTTCATCATAAAAGTTGTCATTTTGTTATTGCATCTGGAGGTACAAGCCAATTTTTTCAATGACAGTATCAGTATGTAATATGAAATGTTGTATAATAAAAATAATAAATCAAACTGTTGTCTTTGTATCACTGGGTCACTTAGCAAGAAATAAAATCAGAGATGCCTAAGTAAAGAGTAGAAAGCATATTGTTCCAAAGGTCAGAATAATTTCTTTCATTCTTTTTAAATTGCCCATATAAAAATAAAGTTGATTTGTATTATGGTCATAAACTTCCCTTAGAAAGAGATTAAAGTTATGCTGAGGCTTCTTGTTTGAACATATGCAATGCCTTGCTTCATATATAAATATTTCATTTCTTGATTAAATTCACATTTTTCATCATTACCTGTGGTGTTTTCTCCTTCTGAAGATGACTTTGAAAAGGCTACTAAACTCAAAAATAAGTATCACTTTTTCACTAATAGCTCCTCAAAACATGTTTGGAGCTCTTAATCATTTATAGAAAAACTTTTGAAGCCTAAATATCATGCATTTCAAATTTAATAATAGGACATATTAAATATGAATATGTCATATACATATCACGTGAGGCCTAGAAAAGATTAGAAATTCATTTTCAATGATTATTGTTTGGGCAAGTGAGCATGCGTGCGTGCTAAGTCACTTTAGTCGTGCCCAACTCTGTGACCCTATGGACAGCAGCCCACCAGGATCCCTCTGTTCATGGGATTCTCCAGGCAAGAATATTGGAGTGGGTTGCCATGCTCTCCTCCAGGGGACCTTCCAGGTCCAGGGAGTGAACCCGCATCTCTTCTGTCTCCTGCTTTGGTAGGTGGGTTCTTTACCACTAGCACCACCTGGGAAGCCCACAAGTGAACATAAAAAATAATATGTGTATGGAACTTATTTTAACAGTTCTCAAATACTCTAAGTTGTTTAACATCTACTCTCTGATTAGATTACAAGTTTTATGAGTGCAGAACTGTGTGCCCTTTTTCACCACAGTATCCTCATCACTTGACACTGTGTTACAACGTCTGTTATTAATGCATCAATGAATATTTACTAAATTACTTAATAAAGAAATAGTTATTCTTTATGAGAGCATTGTTTATGAGTAAGCTGACCATTCAGTTTCACCTTTTGGTTCTCAGACCACTCACTACACTTTTTGAACCGAGCATCATAAAATGGTTGTTAATTTTCAATGTACAGAAATTACACAGGATCAGATAATTGCTGAAATTTGACAAGGTATACCCACACAGGCTTCACTAATGGTAAAAGATATGATATAGCATGAGAAAGAAAGTGCAGGCAAACATAGAAAGACTGAAAATTTCCAAGCCCAGCTCCCTGGGTCCTTTGCACAGAATGCACTTCATCTTGAGAATTTGAACTACCAAGATACATGCAAATTATTTTGCTCTCAGGAAAGTCGAAGTATTAGTTTACCAGGGGGTGCTTGTACTGCACTGGTCTATGTAGCAAGTTAAATCATGTGCAAACTACCCTTCAGTAAAATGTTATATACAGTGTAAATAAGGTGGTACGGTGTGCCTCACGGGACTTCAGATTTCAAACAGATTATTATAAATCACCAGCTGCTACACTTCATCCTTATTTTGGTCATCAGTCAGTGCCATGGTCAGGCATCCTTGGAGATAAAGCATAGACTTAATAAGGACCTGCTGCCTTGCACCAGGTGGACATCACACCCTAGAGAATGGCTTCCTGTGCTGGCAGTGTCATCTTCAAACTGATGCTTCACAGGCACCTTCAGAAGTCTGTTTCATTACTCACATAGCCTGGCAGCTTCTGGATTGTGTAGTATTTAATAGGACCATTGGGTCCTAAGGTCATAGATGTACTCTCTATTTGCACAAACCAACGTGCTCTCCTTGGTCCAGATGGTTTGCTCTGGTGCTTCATTTCGGTGAATAAAGTGTTCTGTGAGTTCTCAAATAGTGTGTTTGTTTAATATCCTTTAAAGATATCTGACTTGAGTTTTTCTTCTTTTTTAAGTCTGTAGTGACATATTTAGGTAATTTTGGGATTTTGTCTACTGACCATTAATCTTACTTATATGAACTTTATTCATTTTAAACCAAGAGAAAATGTTTAATTCTCTTATTTATAGAATCTCACCACGGTGCCCCTTATTGAGGTGCATTTTTAAATTCTTTCAGTGAGAGAAGTTGCATTTCCAATATATGACCTCTCTTTCTCAGTAGAAATCATTAAAATATATTCTTTCATTTCTTAAGTCTTGAGAAGTAAGATTTTACAAGTTTTCCTTTGATTTGTCTGTGCTAGATTCTCTCTCTAAGCTCTATCAGACATCTCTCCACCTCACTCATTTAGCTTTAGCCACACTGGAAACACCAAGCTATCCCGTGAGCTTTGCACTTTCTCTTGCCTCCAGCTAGAACATTCTTCCCTCACATATTTGCCTTACTTGGTCCCTCATTTCATTCAGGCCTCTGCTGGAATGTTCCCTTCTTACAGCCTTCCTGACAATCCTGTCTGAGATATAGTTCTATTACTCCTTAACCTTATCCTTTGATACTTTTTAATTTTTACTTTATTTTTTTCATTTTTTAAACATTTTAACATTGTATTTATTTTTTCATGGCTGCCCTGGGTCTGCGTTGCTGTCCGCAGACTTTCCCCAGCTGTGTTGTCAGGGCGACTCTAGTTGCATGGCTGCTCTGGGTCTGCATTGCTGTCCTTAGGCTTTCTTCAGCTGTGATGTCGGGGCGACTCTCTAGCTGTGTGCGGGCTTCTCGCAGCAGTGGCTCTCTTGTTGCTGAGTGCAGACTCTGGGGCATGCGGGCTTCAGCAGTCTTGGCACATGGGCTTAGTTTTCCTGTGGCATGTGGAATCTTCCCCTGGCAGGGACTGAATCTGTGTCTTCTGCATTGGCAAGCGGATTCTTAACCACTGGACCACCAGAGAAGTCTACTTTGCTACATTTTTAAATTGGCATTGTTTTGAGGAGAGTCTTTTGACCAACCATTAATTCAGTAATTTGCTGAAAGGACTCACGGGATTGGAAACAGTTATTCTCAAAGTTATGCTTTATTATATTAAAATGTTTATGTGAAGTTTTACTGTAAGTTTTTTTACACTGAAAAGAGCAGATTTACATTGAAAAAAAAAAAAGATGAATCTGGAGGAAATCAGATGCAGGTTTCTAACATCTGCATAGGTGTTTCTGTCCTGGGTAGCCAGCTTGAGCCTCAGAATACAGGTTTTATAGAGAGGGTTGCTTGCATAGGCAAATAGCAGTTGTGCAAGCAGCCAGCCATGATTACTGAAATTCCAGACCCAGAGAAAAACAGGTGTCCACCATATATCATACTGTTTCCACAGACAAACTGGTATAGTATGGTTCTGTGCCACAGGCATTGAAAACAACTTTACCAATCAGTAGCACAGGGAATTTTCCAAAGGTTAAGTTCTCAGAGCCAGCCAAGGGTCATCCACACAAGCAAGCCTTCCTGAAGATAGCGGAGGGGTCTGCTGCATTAACTCTAGTGATTAAGTTTATCACCACGTGAACTATAGTTTATTGGTTTAAATATCTACCTTTCCCACTAGACGGTAAACTCCATAAGGACAGGGACTTTGTCTCTTTTGATCAATGCCGTATCTCTATGCTAAGAACAGTGACTGATACAGAGGAGTCATTTCAAAGTACTCATTAAATGTAAAAACGGATGAACACTCATTGGCCTTGGCCTGGTAGGATATATAATATGAAAGATGAAAAAGGGATAAAAGTACTACAGAAGGCTACATTGGGAATGGATATTTTTTAGGTATTAGAAAAGAGATATGAGTACTTATGCCTCATTCTGCTCCAAAAAAATAAATAAATAAATAAAGAGAAAATTCAGTGCCAGAAAGTAAGCTAAACAAAGTAGGTAACAATAATAAAATGCTAGAAAATGTATGGTGATTATAAGAAGAGAAGGGAACAGCTGTTCACCATATTTTCTGAAATATGAAAATGGGCTTTAATTGCAAGTTAAATTCATACATGACAATTCATACATGACGAAAGATGGTGAGGCATATCAGGCAGCTAAAGTATTTACAATGAGAGGCTTGAAACCTTTATAAAAATCATCACACACACACAAAAATCACTTTTTATCCTGGGTTCTTTAGCTCTGATTTTACCACATGGAGGAGACTGATGCTTTTCAAGGTCTCATCAGCTCAGAGGACTATTGCTGAAATATTCTCATTCCATCTTCCAACAGTAGTTGTATATGATAAATATCATTCAGAAATCCATGAGGCATAAAAAAACATAAAATGCATAGTTTATCATAGCTTGAGATAAAATAATTTTGAAAATTTGCATAGATTTTTCCTTGATTTTCAAACTCTGATGTTAATTTATGCTCACTGAAAAATCTTATGTTGTCTGCTGATCCTGAGTTTAAGGATATGAAGTATAAATGGTGGAAGAAACTAAGTGATGTAAAATAAGGATGGGGTAAAGAAAACCGATATGCACCTCACAAAATGTCACAATATTAAAATAAGAAATGATAAATTGCAAATGTTGGAAGAAAATAACTTTTATAATTATTGTAGTTGAAAACGAGGATACATGCTATTATATAGACAATTTACATGTGTTTCATAGACATTATTGATATTGCTATATATCTTTTGTTTTGTAAAAGAAGTCTCAGTGAATTTTCCTAAGAGCTGTTTGATAATAACCTACACTTAAAGAAGATAGCAGTAAAAAGCAGCTTTTAAAGCACCTTAAGAGTGCTGAAATTTTACTATCTACCTGTGTGAATTCTTCTAAAAGGTATTATAAACAAAACAAAAACTGTAAACGTTTGACAAAAACGTGCATTAGAGGTGATAAAAAGCAAAAATCCTTGAGGTGTTTTGAAGACACCCTTAATCTCTAAACACAATGAAGTAGAACAAACGAACTTTCGGTTCTTCACTGGAGAGAATGAATGATCATTGTTAAGCAACATTTCACAGGAACACCTTGGTGAGAGATCAGAGAATGTGAGTCTCCTACAGCTCTCAGGGGCTTCCTTTGTGGCTCAGCTGGTAAAGAATCTTCCTGCAATGCAGGAGACCAGGGTTCAGTCCCTGGGTTGGGAAGATCCCCTGGAGAAGGGAAAGGCTGCCTACTCCAGTACTCTGGCCTGGAGAATTCGGGGACTGTATAGTCCATGGGGTCGCAAAGGGTCAGATAGGACTAAGCGACTTTCACTGTCACTATAGCCCTCAGACATTCATGCCTCAGCATTTATACCTCCTGTTTCACTTTAGTCACAGTTTAAACTCTTTTCCCTAAAAAATAGTCTAAAGTCTGCTGCTGCTGCTGCTGCTAAGTCGCTCCAGTCGTGTCCGACTTTGTGCGACCCCATAGACAGCAGCCCATCAGGCTCCCCCGTCCTTGAGATTCTCCAGGCAAGAACACTGGAGTGGGTTGCCACTTCCTTCTCCAATGCATGAAAGTGAAGAGTGAAAGTCAAATCGCTTAGTCTTGTCCGACTCTTAGCGACCCCATGGACTACAGCCTACCAGGTTCCTCCGTCCATGGAATTTTCCAAGCAAGAGTAGGGTGCCATTGCCTTCTCCAGTCCAGAGTCTAGGAACACACAAAGAGAATAAATATAGATTCCTCAAATGAACAGAATAAAAAACTTCCCTTTATCCTGTCCAAAGCTGCATATTTTATAAAGATAGTGGCAAATAAGGTTGATGATGTGTACTTTTTGGGTATGGCAGTCTCTAAAATGTCCATGTGATAGAAAAGTGCTGATTTATAAACGCACAACAAGGTGTGATACACGGACTATGCTGTTAAACTCATTAAACGAGTCCCGGTCAGTTGGGCAGAAAACGGTCAAGAAAAATAACAGACTCATTACATAAAATCACTGTGTGTATTTTAATGCTCCTGGAACAGAGACGGCTGTTCTAGGGAAGAAATTGTATGGAGATGATGTGGAAAACCCACATTCCCTTCATTGTGATCATTTAAAAAACACTATTGGGCTTCTCATGAGAATAAAGGTTTGCCTCCTGGCCCAATTCTTTTGAGGATAATTAAATTTGGCATATCTAAAATCACTCTCTAATTCCAGCTTGGAGAAGTCATTTCTTTTCTTTCATGTACTGCTGTTGTAGGTTCTCAAGTTGTTCAACCCAGAGATACTGCAATTCAGTGGTGGGAAAAGTATTATTATGCCCATATGCTACAAAGTAAAATACTTTCATACAAGAATTTTTTCATAAATTTGCATAATTATTATAGATATATTGATCTATTTTCTAGAATGATATAGCTGAAACTATGTATTCACTACATCTTGAGGAAATAAAAAATCAGATAAAGTAGCCACATAGTAAATATTTTATATATTTTCATAAATATTTGATGTAACTAAAATAAGTTACATGAGGACCATATCAAATATGAATCATTTCTCTAAAAATGTAATATATTAATCAATTGTATTACATTTTTTGTTAGGCATGTTTAATATCACATTCTCACTCTCAAACATCAGTGATATAGCTTCCAGTGATATTCACATGTTCTTCCCTAATTCAAATCAAAACTGATTTTAAGAGAGAAACAAGCTTCTTCTCCCAGCAGGTCTCTCTCTCATTTCTATTTAAAGCAGAAACTATCATTCTCAGCAAAGTTAAAGCAAATGAGCAGCGAGAAGAGTCTGGAAAGGCTGTTTCTTTGTGCTTGTATAAAGCAGTTCCTGTTATTAGTGTCGTATCTGCCATTCAGCCTCCTTTTGCTGTATGCCAGCATCTAGTTATGATACTTCCCTGCCTGAAATCCAGGGCATTATTGACAATGTAGGTAGGTCTGAACATTCTAGCATCACTCAATTAATTGACCAGGTGCATCTCATTAGAATGATTGGCAGGTACATGATGGAGTTTTGGTGAGAATAGTGGTAACAGAGAAGGCAGCCACCTGCACAGAACCAGTTCTTCTGTCCTCCCCATTTTCTCTTATCACCCAAGGGATGCTCTGGGCAGACCACTGACGTGTCTGACTCCTGCTAGATGGATATGCTGAATATCTTGGTTTAGACTCCAAAAATGGTATAAACTTTAGTTTATATAAATGTAATTAAATGGAAGGTTTGTGATTATATTAAATACTTGCTATTCTCCCGAAGAGTATTACCCCTATGCTGCTGCGAGTCTGATAAAGTCACCACGGCATGAAATTACACTATGTTCTTAATTCCACAAATGTATGTGTTGTCTGGATTCAATTCCATTTTGCTTTGAAATTCAGTTTCATCTAAATTATAGGTTAAAGAGGGCATTCAAAAGCAGTTTTATTATATTTCTAAGTTTCCAACAAGGTTAATGAAGTTCAACACTTCAGTTCAATCTGAAAATGAAGGAAAAAAGAATGATTATTATAGTTTCATTTTTAAACTGTGGCATAGAACCAGGAAAAATTATTATAATATCTACATCCTGTGAATAAACACATACTAATTTTATGAAATTTCTTCCTTTTAAAACATTTTAATATACTTTTATTTAGTGCCTACTGTCTAGGGACATTGAATGTAAAATGGCTTGCATAATACAATGCATATTCTAAAAACATTATTCAGAATAGCAAATAATTTTATTCTGCTACATTTATTCATATAAATTTCTAATTGGCTTTCTGGAGATATCTACTTTCTTACATTTGTGGTAAAAATAGATTTATACTTAATGTAACCATGACTTTTTAAAAATCAGAAAATTCAGGTACATAGTGTTAGTGTTTCACAATATGAGTTGGAAATAAGAGCAGCCTATACTCAAGTTTCCCCACCTTTTTATGGATATCTATAAGCAGTAGAATTCAGACGGGTATTCATTAAAACTATCCATCAGATTCAGAACCCTTATGCTGGATTTACACAGTGCTAATTTTAAGAACAAGGAAATCACAGAGAGGATAAACACTTCACATGCTCTAGTTATCAGCTGAGTGAGGACCTTAATTATCATGATTTTGTCTGTAAAACACAAGCGTATGCTTCCCTATCATGAATTCTGTTCCTGCTCATCTAGATGTCAGCAAGATACTAGAATTTTCATTATGAGTCTCTGACAACGATTATAAATGAACCAGAATTTGGAATCACAATGGAAAGTTTTCTCACAAGTTCTACCCAACATGGTACCAAAACCAACATACATCTATCAAGATAAATCTTATTTTAGTCTCACTGATATAAGACAACAGAAAGAGACAGGAATCCAAAAGGTCAACCATATTGTTTCTTGAGTGTTAGAAACTATACTGAATTTTTGAGTAATTTGGAATGCACAGCAACTTTTCTCAGCTTAGATGATTTATCAGATAAATCATTCGTGGTCAGTTTTGTTCAAATGACCTTGGAGAAATATTACTTTTACTGAAACCTATTACCATTTCATTCACCCCTCAAATCTCTACTATAGTCTGAAATACTTACAAATGATATGATGTTGGTGATCTGCCTCTAAACAATACAGTTTGGGAGCAGTGGATGGCATTCAGGGGATATCTGGCATGACTAGCTAGATACGTTTGTTAGGCACAAGAAAGTATCATATACCATTCTGTCCACTTTAATATATGTCTGAAATCCCCCTGAATAAGCATTTGTTAAAAACAATCTTCTACCTTAGGGGTAGCAAACTGTTGGTCACATGTTTGATCCAGTCAACCAACATTTGACCCACAAAATGCTTGAAAATTGCAAAAACCCACAGAATAACCAGAATTTCCAAATTTTTCTTGAAAACTCAGCTGTGGCAATCTTGAGACAGTATTCCCTTGTAATAGACACTTAAATAGTGCAAATAGCCTCCTATTTCTGGAAGAAAGGACATACATTTGCTGCAGCTTGGAGCACCCTAATATGTTGGGTTTGACTGACCTCACTTATGTACTTTGCCTCTCTGGCTCTTAAAACCACTTGAAATTGTTAACTTAACCATTTAAAGTTAGGAAGGGATGTTCACTTTCTTGCTGAAAGATGCTTTATGAGAATGATTTAGTTTTCTTTTATTATTATTATGAAGAATAGGCTTAATGTTGCCACCTTCTGATTTCCAAAAAAAATCTAGAAACTCAGATTATATAAAATTTCTCAATTTACAAATGCTATCTGGGACAGATATGAATCACAAAACTGAAAGAAAAAATAATGAATATCTTCCAATGTCCTTAGTCAGTCAGTTCAGTCACTCAGTTGTGTCCGACTCTTTGCAACCCCATGAATCGCAGCATGCCAGGCCTTCCTGTCCATCACCAACTCCCGGAGTTTACTCAAACTCATGTCCATTGAATCTGTGATGCCATCCAGCCATCTCATCTTCGGTCGTCCCCTTCTCCTCCTGCCCCCAATCCCTCCCAGCATCAGAGTCTTTTCCAATGAGTCAATTCTTGGTATGAGGTGGCCAAAGTACTGGAGTTTCAGCTTTAGCATCATTCCTTCCAAAGTACACCAATGGCTGATCTCCTTTAGAATGGACTGGTTGGATCTCCTTGCAGTCCAAGGGACTCTCAAGAGTCTTCTCCAATAGCACAGTTCAAAAGCATCAGTTCTTCAGTGCTCAGCTTTCTTCACAGTCCAACTCTCACACCCATACCCAAATAAATTTGATTGTCTGTTAAAGGGTTAAAAATTAAATACAATGGAAGACACCAAGAAGACATTTTAGATCCTGAAATATAGAAAAGAAAAAAACCTTCCTCCTTATCATCAAAGATTTACATGGTGGGCATGTAGGCTTTTATATCAGTTGTTTACTCTTTAAGGATCTGTGGTAATTGAAATGTTTTATTCCTAAACTCAAATGTTAATCTTGCTATGCTCCAGTCAAAATTTAATCAGCTACTCTGACTACAATGATATAATCACATACATATACACATAGCATGCACATACCTCACTGCATATTAAAATGCATTTTCCTTTTCAAGAAACTGTAAATTAGGAATATAAAAATGAAAGCAGAAAAAAGAAATATACCAGTGTTGCAGTGAAGAGAAGAAAAAGAAGAAAAATGAGTTATGGATGTCATTATATATCATTTATGTTTAAAAGAACTTTTTGTAATATGAATATTCAATCTACAAAGCCTTGTTATAAATCAGCCATCATCAGTGGGAGATTTATCTTGCTTGCCTGTGTTATACTATATCTCACTGCTTTATGGGAAGAAAACCATAGAGTAAATTGCTAAATTCATTAAAAACTTATGCATTACTGTCTAGGAAAAGACCAATTGATTGAAAACTGCTAAACCAGCTAATAATCAATTCTTTCACATAGAAATACATTAGTGAGCCTTTATTGTAATAGGTATTTCAGACACAGTTACAAGAGACTATTATGCCACGTCAGGTTAACAATCTGTTATAGTCCAAAGCATAATTTTTTGGGAGTTCCATATAAATCTAATGTTTTCTAAAATTTGGTGACAATTTTCACCCCATCCAGGCTGAGGGACTTTTCTCACTGAGGAGTTATGTATAAACAGAGAATTTTAGCACCAGCACTGAACCCCGTGCCTACATTTGGATTAGGACTCATCATCATGTACTTTAAGTTTTATCCTCTGGCCACTGGGTTCAGGGAAACTCATTAATATCTTGAATAAGGGCAGAGTGAAAGAGCTACAGGGTAAGTTTCTATTTATTCATTCAGGGAAATGAATGAAATTGTCAACCATGAAAACTTTCCCTTCCAGTTTACATAGTTCAAATGGCTTTTATAGGGAGATATGTAACTGTTTTTAATGCCATGCATATCTCTGAACAGATTTTTTTAATAGTCATTCACTTCATAACAGCTAGTCTCTTTTCCTAGCCTACTACAGAAAATATTAATAATTTTACTTACACAATTTTTTTTTACTTAGATTGTAGTACAAATACTTGTTTTATGTGTGTGTTGTGAGTCGCTCAGTCATGTCCGACTCTTTGTGACCCCATGAACTGTAGCCCAACAGGCTCCACTTTCAATGNATCTTGCTATGCTCCAGTCAAAATTTAATCAGCTACTCTGACTACAATGATATAATCACATACATATACACATAGCATGCACATACCTCACTGCATATTAAAATGCATTTTCCTTTTCAAGAAACTGTAAATTAGGAATATAAAAATGAAAGCAGAAAAAAGAAATATACCAGTGTTGCAGTGAAGAGAAGAAAAAGAAGAAAAATGAGTTATGGATGTCATTATATATCATTTATGTTTAAAAGAACTTTTTGTAATATGAATATTCAATCTACAAAGCCTTGTTATAAATCAGCCATCATCAGTGGGAGATTTATCTTGCTTGCCTGTGTTATACTATATCTCACTGCTTTATGGGAAGAAAACCATAGAGTAAATTGCTAAATTCATTAAAAACTTATGCATTACTGTCTAGGAAAAGACCAATTGATTGAAAACTGCTAAACCAGCTAATAATCAATTCTTTCACATAGAAATACATTAGTGAGCCTTTATTGTAATAGGTATTTCAGACACAGTTACAAGAGACTATTATGCCACGTCAGGTTAACAATCTGTTATAGTCCAAAGCATAATTTTTTGGGAGTTCCATATAAATCTAATGTTTTCTAAAATTTGGTGACAATTTTCACCCCATCCAGGCTGAGGGACTTTTCTCACTGAGGAGTTATGTATAAACAGAGAATTTTAGCACCAGCACTGAACCCCGTGCCTACATTTGGATTAGGACTCATCATCATGTACTTTAAGTTTTATCCTCTGGCCACTGGGTTCAGGGAAACTCATTAATATCTTGAATAAGGGCAGAGTGAAAGAGCTACAGGGTAAGTTTCTATTTATTCATTCAGGGAAATGAATGAAATTGTCAACCATGAAAACTTTCCCTTCCAGTTTACATAGTTCAAATGGCTTTTACAGGGAGATATGTAACTGTTTTTAATGCCATGCATATCTCTGAACAGATTTTTTTAATAGTCATTCACTTCATAACAGCTAGTCTCTTTTCCTAGCCTACTACAGAAAATATTAATAATTTTACTTACACAATTTTTTTTTACTTAGATTGTAGTACAAATACTTGTTTTATGTGTGTGTTGTGAGTCGCTCAGTCATGTCCGACTCTTTGTGACCCCATGAACTGTAGCCCAACAGGCTCCACTTTCAATTCTCCAGGCAAGAATATTGGAGTGGGTTGTCATGCCCTTTTCCAGGGGATCTTCCCAACCCAGGGATCAAACCCAGGTCTCCTGCATTCAGGTGGATTCTTTACCAACTGAGCCACCAGGGTTTTGTGTTTAATTAAATCACTAATATTTATGTGCCATGGCTACCTTTGATTCTGCTGAAACCTAAGTGAAAAGTGAAAGTGTTAGCTGCTTAGTTGTGTCCAGCTCTTTGTGATGCCAGGGACTGTAACTCACCAGGCTACTCTGTCCACAGGATTTCCAGGCAAGAATACTGGAGTGGGTTGCCATGTCCTCCTCCAGGAGAATCTTCCTGACTCAGGGATTAAACCTGGGTCTCCTGCATTGCAGGCAGATTCTTTACCATCTGAGCCAGCAAGGAAGCCAAAATTTGGGAAAAGGTAACTTTTAGGGTTCAGTTAGTAAAATATAGTTTTGAAGTACCAAAGACTCTAAGGGTTCTCTTGTTCTTTTCCATAACAAGGTACGGTTACCTTAGTAAATGTGTAGAAATCCCCAAGTACATCTTATGAGAGCTATTGGGAAGCAATTAACCTTTCAATATGATGTACTAGTTTCAAAACTGGATTATTTCCCCTGAACTTACACTTTCTTTTTGCATCCATTCCAACCCTCACACTTTGAAGATTTTTTATTATCCAGAATCATTAAGAAATTAGCTGCTACTTGAATCTTTTTAACAATGTTTATGAATTTTCTCATAGAGTTCACCTGCCCAAACAAGGACAGGTACATGAAATATTTTCAGTGGATATAGAGATCAGAAGATGTGCTCTTAGGTTTTAACATAAGACAGAACATGTTTAATTCTCCTGACTTTCTACCCCATCCTCAAAAAAGAGCAGCAGACAATTTTAGTGGGCTAAAGATAAGAATCATATTACACTGTGTATAGTCCTCATACATTTTCTGTAACACTGTTTTATAATTTTGCCCCAAATAATGGTTATACAATTTTTTGACCGCATTTCTCATGGAAAATATTGTTTTGAAGTAATTTTTGTTTTTCTAAATGCAGAGCTGATAATACCATTGACAGCAACCTTGCTGGGCACCCCACAAGCACTGAACTGGGAAGACATTAATTCTGCCACTTACATTTAAAATGGATCATGGTGTTCGATGCATCCTGAGTGTATAGGACAACATATGTTAGGTTGTGGACATTAGTATCACCTCATATCCCCCCTGCTTTAAAATATTTCATCTCTTCCTACCATTCATTAATCAGAATATCTTTGAAAAACCACTATTTTTTTCCCCATCTTTGATTCCTAAATTTCCTTTTATTGCCGATGTATTGCCCCTTCACAACTTTCTAATCCCTGAACATAAAAACCCACAGACTCATTTTTTACGGCAAATTCTCTCTGTGCTCACTCTATATATAATGATATTTCTTCAAATCAATACAGTCATTCATATTAATACAAAATATGAGGCTCAATACAGGCATATAAACTTCTGTCCCTAGAATCAAATTGTTATCCTCCAAAGACCTGAATAAACAAAGTCCAGAGAAACATTTTTGATTAAAATTTACCAAAAATATAAATGTATTTATTTGTGGAGGTTTGCTAGACTAGTTATTAGGAAAATGCTTAGAAATGCAACTTGTTTATGGATGATATAAATTTTACATGGCCATTTTTGACACTGCCTTCTATTTTTCAGATGTTTCTGCTTAGGGGTGTGGTCAGCATTATCAAGACAGAATGATGGTTATCTCATGCTCTCCAGGGGGCTTATTTCTAGACTGCAAACTACTTAAGGGCAAGGTCCATGGCTTCATAACTAGCATAATGCTGGGCATCTGTCAAGCACCAATTAAATGTGAGTTGAATTGATGGATAGAAAAATAATGAATGAATTGAAATAAATGAGCTGTCATTGTTTCAAGACTGGAGAGTGAGTCTGGTGTTTCCAAAGGCTGCGATGTCTATCAAGACATGGAAAAATAATGGCTGTCGAAGTATTGCCATTTCAAGAATTTACTTTAAAAATAAGTATGTTTTATGTTGTACATCAAGGATATGTTTTTAATAAGCTCTTTTTCACTCCCATACACTCTGATTTACTCTTGAGATAAACAGAAAGGACTAGAGTTGAAGTTAGTGAAGAATGTCCAGTCATGAGTCAGACATGGTCATCTGCTGTCCTGGGGATCTCACTGCAAGCCGTGGGACCCCTGCCTAGAGGATGAGCTCTTAGACTAAAACATTCCATTTACCCCTACTATATGTGACTTAGAGAGGCAGCTGAGAGCAAGAAAGGAGAGGAAAGAAGGAAGAGAAGGAACTCTCCAACTATGGGTGCTAGAAATATTCCTGAGCTTCATATTATATACCATTAGCTAAAACCCTCTTCCATCCTGTAAGAGTAATCAAAGCAGTTAGGGATGCTATTCTACAGAATACAAAATGATCCTGTTTGACGAGTCACATTTTACTTTTTTTTTTCCAAGTAAATTTCAAGTCAGTAATGGTACATAACTCATTTAACTATGGAATTCTCTTGCTCCTTCACTTTTACTCCTTGCTGTGATTGCACTGGACCTCCCTGGTGGCTCAGTAATAAATAATCCGCCTGCCAATGTGGGAGACTTGAGTTCAGTCCTTGAGGGGAGAATATCCCCTAGGGAAGGAAATGGTCACCACCTCCAGTATTCCTTCCTGGGAAATCCGATGAACAGTGGAGCCTCTCAGGCTTCAGTACATGGGGTCATGGGGAGTTTGACATGACTTAATGACTAAACAACAATGGTTGGATTGTGTTTGCTGCAAAAAGTTATGCTGAAGACCTAGCATCAAGTATTTCAGAATATGATCTAATTGCTAAATAGGGTCTTCACAGAAGTAATCAAGGAAAACTGAGACCATTAAGGCAAGCCTAATTCAGTATGACCAGTGTTTTTATGAAAGGGGAAGTTTTAGACTTCCCTGGTGGTATAGTGGTAAGAATCTGCCTGTCACTGCAGGAGACACGGGTTCCATCCCTGGCTGGGGAAGATTCCACATGCCATAGAGCAACTAAGCCTGTGTGCCACAACTACTGACCCTGGGCTCAAGAGCCTGCAAGCTGAAACCGCATGAAGCCTGCACACCTAGAGCCCGTGCTCCACAACAAGAGAAGCCACCTCAGTGAGAAGCCTGTGCACCACAATTAAGAGTAAGCCCAGCTCCCTGGAACTAGAGAAAGCCTGCTCACAGCATTGAGGACCCCGCACAACCAAATAAATAAGTATTTTTAAAGGGGAAGAGTATTTGGACCCAGACATTCACAGAGGGAAGACAGCAGGAAGAACCACAGGGAGACAATGGTCACGTGACTGAAGTGATGCATTCACAAGCCAAGGAATGCGAGGATTGCCTGCAAACACCAGAAGATAGAAGAGGCAAGGAAGGATTCTCATGGTCATGCTGACACCTTGATTTCAGACTTCTAGCCTCCAGACTGTGAGCAATACATTTCTGTTATTTTAAGTCATCTGTTATTTTTGGTGCTTTGTTAATAGCAGACTAGGGAAGTAATATACTTCAATCTCACCCTAAACACTACATCCTCTGGTAAATATTCCCTGATAGCATCCCCCAGATAATGTCCTCTAGGGCACCATACTTATATATGGCATATTATAGATGCTCAATAAATATGAATCAAATGAATAAATATATTGTTAAAAAATGGACAATTGGTTAATTCTAAAGGAAACCTGTGGAAAAAACATTTATGTATTGAGGCTTATCCCTAACAATCATCTCCAAGAAGTTAAGGACTATGTAGCACTTGAAGTAAAATGTATATTTCCACTAAATTATCATTTTAATAATTACTTATCAGCTATATTTTAATTAAAAATAGAAGTAATTATATTGCTATCATTCAGCATGAAGCCTAATTTTAAGAGGAAGAATTTTGTGTGTGTGTGTGTGGGGGGGGTGTGTAACAAGTTTCACTCTAAAATACTTCAAGGAAATAAATCACAAATTGTGGCAAAGATGTTGCTTGAAAACTCAAAATGAAGATGTTATTCATATTTTATGGTAGCATATCAAGTAGAATTTCTGGAAATTTTATTTGAATATTAACTTTTAAAGTCAGTTTTCTAAATTATATTCACATATACTAAAAATTCGCCAAGCCCTTCCAATAAAGATAAGAAATAGTCTCACACAGTGAAACCATGTCACAACTAAGATTTACTCAAGACTGTTCCAATTTTTCTTATGGGGAATTGAGGAACAAGGAGCTTGAGAGATTTACTTAAGCAACAAGTCAATGAGAAACTGAGAGTCAGGGCAAGAGTTCTTTGAATTCCAAAGCATTCATGTTTTCCATTTCAAGGTATTTCCTATTCTAAGAGTGCAATGCCCTGTACATATTCTAATAATACTTGGTAATCTCACATCCTGAATCCTCTATTACGTCACACAAACCAGTTACCCCATTCAAAGGAAATTAGGAAAGAGATTTCTTTTTTAATTGGGGTAGAGTTGCTTTACAATGTTGTCTTTGTTTCTGCTGTACAACAAAATGAATCAACTGGACGTAAATGTGTTTCTCCTTCCTCTTGGGCCTCTCTCGCTCCCTGCCATCCTACCCTTTAGGTCACCACAGAGAACAGAGCTAGCCTCCCTCTTCTATACAGCAGGTTTCCATTGACTGCATATTTTACACATGGTAGTGTATACATGTCAATCCTAATCTCCCAATTCATCCCAACCCCCCTTCTCTCTCCCTGCCATGTCCACACATTTGTGTCTGTTCTCTCTGTCTGCAACTCTATTCCTGCCCTGCAATAGGTTTTGAAAAAGGCATTTCTTCAAAGGAGGACATACAGGTGGCCAAGAGGCAAATGAAAAGATGCTCAACATTACTAATTATTAGAGAAATGCAGATCAAAATGACAAAGAGGTATCACCTCACACTGGTTGTAATGGGTATCATCAAAAAATTTACAAACAATAAATTCTAGAGAGGATGCAGAGAAAGGGAACCCTCTTGTAGGGACATAAATTGGTACAGCCACTATGAACAGTGGAGGAAACTTAATAAAAACTAAAACTACCATATGACCCAATAATACTACTCCTGGGTGTATACCCTGAGAAAATCATAATTCAAAAAGGCACATGTTCCCCAATATTCACTGCAGCACTATTTACATATTTATTTTTGAGGGCCAGAGAGCAATCCTTAATTCCTAATGCATCTTCCCAATGTCCACTTGTCTCTCTCTGACTCTCACTGTGGTCTAAGGGAACATCACTCTTCACCTGGCTTTCTGTATAAACTTCTGACCTGTCTGCTCTCACTTTTGTTCCTATCCCAGCCATCCTCCACCTCAAGCCCACTAAGATTTCACACAGTAGCTAGCATTCTTTCTAAAATCTAAATTTGATCATGTGACTATTTTACTTAAACCTTTAAAATCCTTCCTATTATTTTTGCAATAATGATCAAAACCCTTTTAACTTGTCTTTGTAAGACAATGATTCCTCATCTCTCCTCGTATACACACTAAACTTACGCTCCACAAATTTCCATTGAGCCAGACTCTGAATTTTCAAAGTGGCAAGCTCTAACTTGCTGCCTCAGAGTATAGAAGAGCTCCCTTCTACCTGAAAGGCTTCTTTTGTCACCTAATTTATTCCTGTCCCTTCTTTATTTAATTAGCTTCTATTTATTTTTATATGGTCTTTTATTTAATGACATTTTTCAGCAAAGCTTTTCTTGGTCTTTGAAAACATTGGTTAGGAGTCACATTTTCTTTCATAGTACTTATCACTCCATTTAAAATTATATTTGTATTGATATGATCAGTTGGAGTCTGTTACTGCCACAAGAATGTGGACCCAAGGGTAAGTACAAAGGCTCTTTTGTTCACTGATTAAACCCCCAACACCTTGCAAGTTCTAGCCTTGATAAGCATACATTGAATCAGGAAAGTCAGCATGAATCAATTCATGTTTTTCATATTAGCATTATTCTCAATCATTGTTCCTAAAGGCCATTGCATGAGAATTACCAGATATCTGTGTTGAAATACAGATTCTTAGGCCCATGGATCATTTACTGATTCAGACATTCTAGGCACAGAGGCTTATAGCAAAGAAGTGATTCTGGTGTGCTGCTTAGTTTATGGAATCACTCAGCTAAGCAATATTTCCAACAGTAACCATATGTGAAACTGTATATAAACTCTGAATTCAATCTCTTTACGGAAGAGTGAGTATGTATGTAATTACCCAAGCAACTTCTATAAATAATTGAAGAATTACTAGACTTGGTTTACATGATGTAAACATGAATAATACAGGCCTCATTTGCTTAGAGATCACAAACTATCAAATTAGATAAATTTATAATCACAGAGATTATACAACTTAAAATATACTTTTCAGTATATTGAAATGCAACCTTAAATCCAGATTAGAAAGTATGAAGGAAAAACTGTGAAGTGTTAGGATCCCAATTTGAATTGAGTCTTAAGATGTATAGGAATAGAAGAAGGAGATTTCGAGAAGATAAAATAATTAGAAGTTATAGAATCATGAAAGAGCATGGCAACTCTTTAAAACACTGAGTCAGAATGCATGAGCGGTTAGTTTGTAAAGGGCATTGTAAGCCAAACCATAAAACTTAGATGAAAATTTTAATCAATATAGTAACATTTACAAAGACAAAGATATTGCCTTTGAACAAATCGATCTCTAAGCTGATTTCACAAACTTAGGTTTTTTTTTTTCCTGAGAACTATGAGATACATTTACCATTAAAGTTGAAAAATATTTGCCGACAAGAACATTTTTATTACTATGTATATGAAACTGAAAGCTTCAGTCATCAAAATTCTCTGTGTGAAATGTCATGTTGGAATTTAAGTTGATATTTAAAAACATTGCTACAAAAGTATGTCTCGTATTCTTCAGAATTATATTTAATTTTATATAGACTACTAAGCTGTAGATAATGATGAAAGAAAAATTAAAATTAATAAAAAGCAAAGATTACTTCTTGTAGCATTTGCATAATGACTTAACTAGCAAAATTTTAACAAAGAGATCGTAAGTTAAACTACCAGAATCAGAAGAGCTACTTACAAGCAGTTTATCAGAACAAACTCATCTATGTGACAAAACGCACAGCTGGTATCGTTGACATGGAAATGTATCACAATTGTTAACTCAAAAAAGGTTTTGTAAACAACAAAATGGCATCCTTTAATTCAATAGTTCTAAGCCCCAATTCCACCACCTTAAACTACCTAAAAAGCATTTTATTTGATAGTAGATACTCAGCATCGGGGAAGGCAATGGCACCCTACTCCAGTACTCTTGCCTGGAAAATCCCATGGATGGAGGATCCTGGTGGGCTGCAGTCCATGGGGTCGCTAAGAGTCGGACACAATTGAGCAACTTCACTTTCCCTTTCATGCATTGGAGAAGGAAATGGCAACCCACTCCAGTGTTCTTGCCTGGAGAATCCCAGGGACAGGGGAGCCTGGTGGGCTGCCGTCTATGGGGTCACACAGAGTCAGACACGAATGAAGCGACTTAGCAGCAGCAGCAGCAGACACTCAGCATATGTTTATTGTGTTGATTACATTTTTCTGATTAACAGATTAACAAATAATAAAACCTGTACTATTAAAATCTGCTAACATTGGGGGAGAGAGAAAGACATCAGAAAAAATTTATAGCAACATTTTCTGNAAAAAAAAATTAATAATAATTAATTAAAAATTCAAGTATAATATAAACAGAGAACGTGAAGTCGCTTAGTTGTGTACAACTCTTTGCAACCCCATGGACTGTAGCCTACCAGGCTTCTCTGTCCATGGAATTTTCCAGGCAAGACTATTGGAGTGGTTTGCCATTTCCTTCTCTAGGGGATCTTCCTGACCTAGGGATTGAACCCTGTTCTACCGCATTGTGGGCAGACACTTTACCATCTGCGCCACCAGGGAAGCATAGATAATATAAAAGAAATTGCTCATTTCTTCAAAGTTTACATCGCATTTAAATAGGATTTAAATGTATAACTTTAATATTCAATATTCTTATGAACTAAGAATATCAAAATTTCTATTTAAAAAATAAAATTCTAATTGTATGACCTGAAGAGAATTTAGGAATAAGATCTTCATTTGTAAATAAGGTCTGTCAGAGACTATCAAGACATCCATAGTCTGTCTAAAATAAATTTGTCCCATTCCACTGCTTTTCCCCCCCAAAAAAAGTACCTCTTATTTCACAATAAACAGATCCCTTAAAAGTATATAGCTAACTTATTTTTGAAATATTTGAATAGCATTATGAAATTAATATTTCAGTATTAAAATTCTGCTTGCCGTAGGCTTTTTGCCAAATAGTTAATCATCTGAAGACACCTTCACTACTAAAACCCTGCTTTCAAATAACTGAAAAATTTTATATTGAAAGTAATAAAACTTCAATGTACTTCATTTATAAAGTTCATATTTTATGAATTAGAGTGAAATTATCTATATTTAGATCTAAGCAAATGCTAGACACTGGCTGCAATTTGTTAATAAATGAATAACGTTAATATAGAACCCCAACAAATTATCTCCAACAACTAACAGTGCTTTTCACCTTTAAGACTTTTTGAGAATGTTAATTAAATATAAATCACCCTTTTGCACTATAGCTATATGTGCATACACAGCTTCAAGTTCGTGAAGCAGGATCATTGTGGTTGTGTGTGAGAGGAACCGTATGTGTGAAACTGTCCTCGGGCCTAGACGCATGATGAAACACCATTCAGAAAGTGACAATTTCCTTCCTTACAAATCATGCAATTTCCAGTGCCATCCTTCAGGTGGATGACACTGCTCTGTTGGATTATCACTCATGCAGCTTCCTGCCAAAAAAAGATTGGCTCTTGAGAGTTGTAAAGTTCAAGAGGCTGAACGAAATATAAAGGAGGAAAAGAGGAGGAAGAAAAAGTTTTAGAGTGTTTGTGAAGCCCTCTTCAGGCTGCTAGATGCAGTAGAAGTGAGAACCGTACATGACTCCGTGCCTCAAGGTGAAAGAGGACTCTTCAGAGGTTGCTGGAAAATGTGTGTGTGCATGTGGCTGGAGTGCCTCTCAGCCATGCTCTGAGTACTAGTTCTTCAGCTTATCTAGTCTTAATTTTTATTTTTAACAGTAAACAGAGATTATTGAATTATGTTTGTATCAAGCAGGTTTACTAATATAATCTGTGGAGTTGCATAGCAAGGTCACAGGTGCAGAGGCCCGTACCAATGTCACCTCCAGAAATGACTGACCGCATTATAACTCTTGCCAGAAGCAAGATCCTTACCAGCCACTGATCCTTACCAGCCAGGCTCCTAACTCCATGTTAGGTAAAAATGGTCACCCTGGTAGTCACCCTATATTGACCTAAGCAATCACCTAATGCTACCCTTCCAGAAGGAATTTTCTTTGTCTTAAGGCTACAAAAATTGACTATTAGCTTATAAAAACATTGACTCTCTCTGGTCTGTCAGGAGATCAGCATACTGTGCTTGTAACATCCACATTTTCTCTGCTTTTTGTTCTTAATTACCTCACTGCTTTCTGAAACACTCTGTGTCTGGAAATTCTTTTCCAACCCATGCTCAAACCGCCATGACAGAATTCATGTTTGAAATATTTAGAATCTGGTAACATTTCAAAATCACACATAGATGAAGGCATGCATAGAGAGAAATTTGTAACTTTTTAAATACTTACTTTAGAAAAGAAACAATCTGAAATCAGTAACCTAAAATTCTCTATTAAAAGAAGCATGCTGCTGCTAAGTCGCTTCAGTCGTGTCCGACTCTGTGCGACCCCATAGATGGCAGCCCACCAGGCTCTGCTGTCTCTGGGATTCTCTGGGCAAGAACACTGGAGTGGGTTGCCATTTCCTTCTCCAAAATAAGCAGAGAAGATAAAAATCACCCAAATCTATGCAGTAGTCAAGTGGTAGAGAAAAATATAAGGATAAAATTAAACACTTGCTAGGTTTTCCCAAGGGTTCTCAAAAACTTTGTATTCAAATGTGTGTGTTTCACTGTGTGGGCTTTCCTGGTGGCTCAGAGGGTAAGAATCACCTGCAACGTGGGAGACCTGGGTTCAATTCCTGGGTTGGGACGATCCCCTGGAGAAGGGAGTGGCTACACACTCCAGTATTCTTTCCTGGAGAATTACATGCACTGTACAGTCCACTGGGCTGCAAAGAGTCATTACTGTGTAAGTACCATAACGGGAACTCCCTCTCTTACACACTGGATAAATGGAAAGCCATTGCTGAGAAAAAGCAAGTTAAGCCACAGTTACACTGCTTGAATTCTGTGACCAGGGTCATGATTGGCTCAAAATCCAAAGTTCTTATCTGCTATCAAGAAGTTATTCTCCAAATTTAGACATTCCTCATTTCATTAGTTAAAAGTATATTTACCACTAACCCAGGGCTTGATGAATATTATAAGCAACTCAAAGCCAGTCTTAATATTATGTTGATTTTTGCAACCCAGATCTCATCAAATATTGCTTGACTTAAAGAATAAATGGATGGGTATATACATTAATAAACTAAGAGGAAGGAGAATTCCTTTGAATGATTTTATTTCCTCTTCATTTATATTCTAATGCTTTTAATAGAAGTTTGAAATTATCTTTTTCTTATTTTATCTCATTACTTCAAGTGATCTCAATGTCATTCTAAATACATATAGACACACACCTATATATATATATATATATGTTTCTAATAAGTATGCCTCATAATTATTTCTTTATGCATCATTTACAAATTTTTTATTGTACTAGATATTCACATGAAAATGAAAAAAATCTTTCAAAAATTAACAAATTCAAGCATAGGCTTGGATTGTTAAAAAATATTAAAATTTGGTACCTCTCAAATATCACAAAATTCACTACTATAGATCAGGGTTAATTAAATTGCCAATCATTTAAAATGTACATATAAGATATCCATTATGATGCTATTGTGGGAATTTTGTCTGCACTTTAAATAGATCTTAAGCTTCCTTAGTCCTTGTTCCTAAAATAAATCTAAAATAAGTCTGATCCACAATTATTAAATGCTTTTTTTATTATTTTTTCTTTCTTTCTTTTTTCCATCTCAGGTGTACATTAGTTCCCAATCTTGAACCCCCCCCCGCCATTAAATGCAATTTAGTCAAATTTTTAAATCCAAAAGCTCTAAGGCCAACTTTTTAAAAAAATTTGTGGTAAATATGACCTCAACTGATGTATGGGCATTAATTTGATCAGTTGAATATTCATATATTAAAACTATGGACCACATAACAGCTTTTATTTTGCTCACTGATTTGCAAGTAAATACCCTTTTAAATGAACCCAAAAACCTGACCATAGCTTTGGATTTCTGGGATTATTATGATTGACTATTTAAAAATCAGACCTGATATTTTTGGATTATGTAGATATGGCTTGAAATTTATGTATCTACATCAACAGGCTGATCATAAGAGACTCTGATAGGTTAACTGGAGATTTGTTGTTTTTATTTCTCTAAAGGTCCAGATAAACTTATCAGGAGATGGAGTAGTGTGTGCCAAGTGGGAAAGTTCTCTTTGCTTACAAACCTGATTGCAACTTCACCAAAGGTCATCATATCTAAACTCAACTTCATCCAAGCCCCTACATCTTCATGTCCACTTAGCCTTCATACTCAGACTGTATACATACCTGGTATCTACACCTTGCTCTGTTCGAATCACACTTATTAGGTATTTGTAACACATATTACATTTCTAACACATATTACATATTCTAACACATAGTCAAGGCTTTGGTTTTTCCAGTGGTCATGTATGGATGTGAGAGTTGGACTGTGAAGAATGCTGCTGAAGAATTGACACTTTGAACTGTGTTGTTGGAGAAGACTCTTGAGAGTCCCTTGGACGGCAAGGAGATCCAACCAGTCCATTCTAAAGGAGATCAGCCATGGGTGTACTTTGGAAGGAATGATGCTAAAGCTGAAACTCCCTTACTTTGGCCACCTCATGCAAAGAGTTGACTTATTGGAAAAGACTCTGATGCTGGGAGGGATTGGGGGCAGGAAGAGTAGGAGATAACAGAGGATGAGATGGCTGGATGGCATCACCAACTCGATGGACATGAGTTTGAGTGAACTCTGGGAGATGGTGATGGACAGGGAGGCCTGGTGTGGTGCGATTCATGGGTTTGCAAAGAGTTGGACACGACTGAGTGACTGAACTGAACTGAACTGAACACATATTACAAGAAAATAAAATGCAAGGAAGTAAGAGTCCCTCTCACTAGGGTTCTAAGCTCCAAGCAAGTCCAGTTTCAGCAGCATAGACTTGGCCCTGTTTAGTCCCTGGAACTAGGAATGGGAACAGCTGGATACTTTTGTCTTGCCTAGAGTGTTCACAGGGGTCCTTGTTGAGTGTCACGATGGACTGCTGATCAAGTTTTTTTTTTTACTTCCTTGTGCTGTTTTTCCTTATCACTGTCCTGTTTAGAGATCTAGGGAGAACCAACAGTAAAAGATCCATGTCAGTGCCAACATATGCCCATAGCCGGCCTAGAGACCTAGTTACAAAATGAACAAGACCTTTGCAGATGACCTAGTCAAAGATACGAAATACCTAATAACCATGTGCTTCTCTTTCTACTATATGATTTTCCCTCAAATAAAGCCTATATGATTACAGAACATATATACACAGTATATAAACTGACTTGTTAGACTTGTATGGGGCTTAATAATACCAAACCAAGACATTTAGTCCCTTTAGTATTATTCAGTAAATCACGATTTAGTTAATAAATGTACAACTGATGAACAAATCTAATATAATTATAAATGCAAATTTTACCTCAGTGAAATTACCATAATATCATCGTATCCATATTTTCAAACAAATGCTAACTTTTAAAGAGATCAAGTTTGGAATTCTGCTCATATATACTTTAAGAAAAAAACTTTTGGCGGATTCATGTCAATGTAGGGCAAAACCAATAAGTATTGTAAAGTAAAAAAATAAAATAAAAAAATAAAAGAAATGCCAACAATATTATTTTATGAACTACAGAACTCTAGTATCATTACTTCATAGTTATATTTACTTTTGTAGTGGTATTATCATGTTTAATGATCCATGTTGTGATTCAGTCATTAATTCTGATGAAAAATCAAATTTCCTACAGGCAAAGAATTTGTCCTTAAAAAGAATATACCTAAATGATCTTACAGACTAAAATTTCAAAGTTAGACCAATACCAGTATTTCCATAGTAATTTTGTGACTATTCTTATGAACCATCAAAATGCAGTAAGAGCTAATTCCTCCTTATTGCCAACTGGAATCTCCTATTACTGCTTTGAGAATTATTGCCATGGAAGACAGAATCAAGAGCCTATTCACTTTGCTATGGAAAGAGCATCCTCACTTCTCACTCATTGGTGTCTCCTTCCAGGACCTGTGGGAGCAATCTGGCTATCAGAACAGGCCAGGACTTACCCATCTTCTTCCTTATTTGCACTTGCCTCTGTCAGTCTTGGGCTTCCCTGGTGGATCAGATGGTAAAGCGTCTGCCTGCAATGCGGGAGACACAGGTTCAATCCCTGGGTTGGGAAGAGCCCCTGGAGAAGGGAAAGGCTAACCACTCCAGTATTCTGCCCTAGAGAATTCCATGGACTATAGTCCATGGGGTCGCAAAGAGTCGGACACAACTGAGAAACTTTCACTTTCACTTTCAAGTAATCATGAAGTACATACAATGACATGAAAAATATAAATCTGGTCTACAGTGACATTGAGAAGTGACTTTATGGCATTATACTGAGCTCACATGGCAACATTGTAACAGTTTCTATGCCAGTCACTGTTCTAAGCATCTTACACATATTATCATATTTAACATTCAGAATGACACTGCATAGAAGATAGGAATATCCTCAGATGAGAAAATGAAAGAACAAAGAATCTAACTTGCTCAACTTATAGTTAATTAAGTGGTGTGTGTGTGTGTGTTAATTACTTAGTCGTGTCCAGCTCTTTGCAACCCCATAGACTGTAGCCCACTAGGCCCCAGTACTCTGCAGGCAAGAACACTGGAGTGGGTTGGTTGCCAGTTCCTTCTCCAAAAGAAACTATAGAAAGAAATAAAGTGAAGTTACTCAGTCCAGTCATGTCCAATACTTTGCAACCCCATTGACTATAGCCCACCAGGCCCCAGTGCCCTCCAGGCAAGAACACTGGAGTGGGTTGCCAGTTCCTGCTCCAAAAGAAACTATAGAAAGAAAGTGAAGTTGCTCAGTCATGTCCAATACTTTGCAACCTCATGGACTGTAGCCTACGAGGCTCCTGCATCCATGGAATTTTCCAGGCAAGAGTACTGGAGTGGATTGCCATTTACTTCTCCAAGTTAAGTGGTAGAGTCAGGATTTAAAACTAAGCATTCCTGGTCTAGAATATGCACTTTTAGTCACTGCTGCTCCATTATAATAGGCATAATAAAATTATTGCAAAAACCATAATGAAAACTGTAGTAGCCATTTTGCTGCTCTAAAAGTAATTACAGCTCTATATCTTCCTTAAAACATGATAGCATTGCTTTTTCATGCTCCCTTGTAATTGTTTGGTACTTTCATGTCCTTCCGGTAAATAAGTTCTGTGTATCATTTTCAGGACTGATATTCAGTTGCCTGCACTAGACCCTCTGACACAGAGAGGGAAACATCCAAGATAGTAGATAGTCCATCTGTCTATATTTCTTTGTAATTAGCAAGTAACTGTCTTTCTGAATTTGTAAGGAAATATAATTGAACAAAAATCAAAATTGTATTACTTTAAGGCATGTAAATTTGGGGATTGCTTGTTTAAAGCAGTAAAATCTAAATATACTTCAGGTTTCTGATATGAGTACACCAAAAAAGGTGAACAAAACAGGCTAAGCAATAAATTTAATAATTCCAAAATTTTCATCAGAGTTGAAAGGTGACAAATACTTTTAATCATATATAATTTTTTATTTATTATATATTTCACACATCTCTGTAAATTGCTAGTGATTTCTTGTTTCTATTACATTGTTGAAATAAAAATTAAAGTGTAGAATGACAAAAGACTAAGAAAATATAATAGGTAAATGGTTTATCATCAAAAGACTAGCTCATTTAAAGTGCAATAAAAATTTTGGACTGTAATGATTTAACTTAGTCCATCAAAAAGTATATATATTAGCCACCTGATGTATAATCATTACTGCTGATTTAGGAATTAAGGCAGATGAAAAAGAATCTTTAGAAAAGTAGCCAGATATCCATAAGATTTGTCAAATCATATTTTATAAATAAAGATTGGATATGATGCATCTAAGATGGGAATACAGTTTCTGGAGCCAAGAAATTTATCACTAATAAAATATGTCACTGTCTTTTGAAATCTATTATCTATTGGTTTTAAGTAACTTTTAATACAACATGTGTTGTTTAATTTTAAATATTAGTTCTATATAAATTATAGAACAGATAATTTTTCCATAATAAAGTGAAAATGTAGTTTTCCCCTCCCAGAAGAACTATAACTCACAAATGTCTATATTTTATCATTAGAAATGAATATTAGAAATATGTCAGCATTCATCTGGCTACTTAAACACTTATTTCAAAGGGAAATATCTATGCAGAGTTTAAAAAATATTGTTGAAAAATACATGTCCTCATAATATGCAGCTTATGTAAATTCATATATCACATCTTCTGAAGGAATCTGCTCAGCTATTGGTTTTTATGTACAGAGATAATTCAAATTATGTCACAGGTAAAATTCTGGACAGCATATTCATTCAAATAATATAATAACGTTCAATGAAAATGGTTGGTGGTTGGTAAATAAACATGATATTTATCAGGCTTTCCAATCTCACAGAAAAAACAATTACTGTGTTTGTTGTGCAAATAACACCTCTCCAATTTTCCTACAGCCCTGTTGTCATTTAGAAGCAAGAGCTTTATGTGTTGTTAGCAAAGCCATTTCCTTAAATTCTTTGGTAACATTTGCTTTTATAGGCAATGAAATATATTCTACTTTTTACTTTTTTAAAGACAAACATATGGTAACAAGAGTAAAGTTGATGAAGCTAGAATTAGTGGAATTAGAGAGATGAGAAGGTCAATTTGAACTAAGTTATAGAAATGTAAGTACTGAGCATCTCTTATTAGTGGAAATGCACATACATTTAGATAATCATATAATGAAAAGGAAATTATTTATAAACAATTTTTAAATTAAAGTCAGAGAGATATGAAATATCTTCCCAAGCCCTGTTTTAGGAAGGCTTTAATTTTATTCTCTTTGTTAATAGTAAGTGGAAAACATCATTTCCATTTGTGCCCCTTGTCTTCCTCTGATCTAATTTTTTTTTTTGGTACAAAGTCACTGTGGGGAAGAAGGGGCAGAAAATTATGTTAAAGGTAAAAGGAGGCACATCAGAATTTTCAGCAGTTTACTGGAGCTTACATAGATTTGATCTGGTAGTATAAAAGCAAAAATGGTGAATGCTGCATATATTTTTAGTGTCACATCAAAATTCATTAAATTGTACACTTTTGATGAATGTATTTTATTTTGTGAATTATTTCTCAATAAAGCTATTCTTTTTTTTTGAAAAAAAAAAAAAAAGTGAAGTAGTGTTCCTGGAAAGGAGTCAGGGCTGTTTTTATAGAGAAGACAGTGAAACAAAGCAGGCCAGTTCTTTAGATATAGCTTAATCAGTTGCCTCTTTAGGTGGCTCAGAGGTTAAAGTGTCTGCCTACAGCGGGATACCTGGGTTCGATCCCTGGGTGGGAAGATCCCCTGGAGAAGGAAATGGCAACCCACTCCAGTACTCTTGCCTGGAGAATCCCATGGACAGAGGAGCCTGGTGGGCTACAGTCCATGGGATCGCAAAGAGTCCGACACGACTGAGCGACTTCACTTCACTTCACTTGAATCAGTTGCCTTATTTGGGAAAGCCAAGTTGGTTGTTCTTAAGTTTCATTTTCTTACATCTGCTTCATGGACTCTGGCTCCAACTTTTGGTTTGCTTGGAACTATCAAAGCATTAGAGCCGTCTCTGTCTAACGGTCCCCTGTTTAATTATTTTAACATTCGGTACTTGAATTTTGAACAAAAGTCACTTAGGAACAAAAACAGGAGGAAAAAATTTCACTATCCACCCTCTTGTTCAATCCTGAAGGAATATTATGTTGGAAATTGCTCTTTGTACAATCTGCATGTTCATCCACTTCATTTGGATCCTCATACAACTATGTTTTAAAAATATTTGGGGAGATTTACATTTCAAATGTTAGAAAATAAAATTTACCAATGGAACAGACAAAAGCATGTTACTCCACAACTGTGCTAGCCCATTTGTGGGATAAATGGCAAGTGAAGTGTTTCATAATTTTGGAGACTTAAGACACCCGAACACAACAAATCAGTGAACACAATGCAGCCAACAGCACATTCTGTGATCCTAGAAGCCTTGTTTTCTTGGGTCATTCTGACACTGTTTCAATCTAATTTTTAAATAATACTCTATGTTGATTAAAATAATTGGCTTTAGGCTAACCTAGATATGAATTTGGAGAAGGCAATGGCACCCCACTCCAGTACTCTTGCCTGGAAAATCTCATGGACGGAGGAGCCTGGTAGGCTGAGGTCCATGGGATTCCTTGGAGTTGAACACGACTGATCCACTTCACTTTCACTTTCCTCCATTGGAGAAGGAAATGCCAACCCACTCCAGTGTTCTTGCCTGGAGAATCCCAGGGATGGGGGAGCCTGGTGGGCTGCCGTCTCTGGGGTCGCACAGAGTCGGACACAACTGAAGCAACTTAGCAGCAGCAGCAGATATGAATTTAAGAATCAGTAAAATCACTTCCTGGATATATAAACTTGGACAAGTTAATTATCATCCTTAAATTTTAACTGTCTCATCTAAAAAAATGGAGATGATGATAATACTCATATTTAGGATTTTGAAGGTTAAAATATGGTAATTATTAAAGTTTTATACCTCAGAGACTCACACAAAGTCAATATTCAAGTAATTATTAATTTATCCTATCACAATTAATGATAAGATGACTCTTTCATATCCTGCCAAAAATAAGTCCATAATAAATGATCCTGCACTGTGTTAGGGGAAACAAAGACATGAATATTGGTCACCAGAAACTCCATAATGCTTTAGATAGCTAAGCTCAAGTCAACAACAGCTCCTCAAGGAACAATTGTTTGTATTCAGTTTTCTTATTATCTCCAGAGATACACTTTCACTTAGCAAATGGTCATCAGCCCATCAGATACATGGTAAAGGGAAATCCTATATTTCCTATTTTCCCTCCTTCTATAATGGCAATTTATTTTTACTAAGAAATAAATAATTTTGCAATAGTCACAGTCATGTTTATTCTACTAATCTCATACTCATGTTAAATTCTTCATAATTTTCTACCTAGCATGTCTGTGGGATCTAAACTATGGGCTAATTATTTTGTGTAGCAACATTTAATTGGATGTTTATTTGCACTAGATTTTCTATGTGTCTGTGAACCAGCACATTAGAGATAAAAATGTTAACACTTTAGGGAAAAAAAGAGATTTTGGGCCATTATGATTATCTGCAAAGTATTTCATCTTTGGATCTTTCTTAAAAAAAAATGATGTGTGCAAAGTAATTAGCTTTTTAGTTATCAGATATAAAAAATTTGAAGTTAGACTTAGAAATGTGCTCACAATGGATATCAATGGATGAAAATGTAGCTGATCTATGATTTGTGGGTTAAATTCAAAAACTTCTTTGCCAAATAATAGCAATAGTTTACTTCAATTCAAAGTACGTGTCTTTTATATATTAACAGATGTTTTTAAATTCACACAATTTTAGGGCAGGCCTACAAGGAACTTCAACAATCTAATTTAACCCCTCCATTTTGCCATAAAATAAGTAAACCCAAGAGATTTATGAGAGATGTCCCTGGTCATACAACCAGTTTGAGGCACAGTCTGAACAGTAGGCTAGGTCACCTGATTTCCAATTCTGTGATACTCAAAATGAGAGGCCAAAATGGATGCTCTGAATGTTTCAGAAAGGCCAGTGATTCCAAGATAGTTTCATAGTTCTCAGTCATCAATCTCACTTATTGCCAAACTTTTCAGGGAAACTGGTATTATAGAAGCAGCATTTATACTCAAAAATGCCAAGTGTAACCACAATTGCTTGACAGCAGGAATGAAAACAGAGCGTACTCCCTACATTATGCAGTCATTATCTAAGATTATTCAATATGCTCGTAGGATTACCAGAATATTTCATGAGTTACCAGAAAAGCCTGAGACTTAAGTAAATTAAGTTTTCTGTTAATTATATTATTCACCATCTTTTCCTTTTGAGATATTTACCTGAAAGAGTCAAAGCTGTCAATATAGGAGAGGCATTACCTAATTAGAATGTGATCACTCAGACAGCCAGACACTATAACAATTTTCTCTGTGTTCACTTGTTCTGAGCTGAAAATGGTCCACTGTTAAAATTTATTATTTTTGAAAGTCCAAATTAAAATATTTGCTTTTTTGATGCAAAATATCTATTATTATTCTTTCTGAAGAGCTATTTCGGGTGCATATATTGCTTTACAAAGAATATATATTAGAAATTCTCATTTTTAATAAAAGTTGAAGCAAAACCAACTGAAAAATAAAAATTAAAAAAAAAGCAAAAACCAAAAAACAAATTTTCATCAGCCAAGTACTGTGCTGTTCTAATCCTCATTGCACAATATCACATTAATTAAAAAATTTATTAAAATACCATTAACTTAAAAACAAGTATTTTTCTATCTTATGTTTGTAGAGGAAGAGTCTGATACCTAGAATACTCTTCTCTTAAAATTCTTCATATCGGCTAGCCCTTCTTCATTCAATATAAACATGAATGCCCACATGCTGGAGTAGGTTGCCATTTCCTTCTCTAGGGATCTTCCTGACCCAGGGATCAAACTCAGGTTTCCTGCATTACAGGTATTTTCTTTACCAAATGAGCTACCTGGGAAGCTCTATACATAAGCTTGCTTTTCTCCACAATTGTTAGCCTATTTTTTTCAAAATTATCTTTAAAAATTATTCCCTGATATCAAGGCAAGAAAGGCAATATATGGAATAAATGAAAACTGATTTACAGTGGAGTGGTCAAACGTGGGGCTTCCCAGGTGGTGCAGTGGTAAAGAATCTGCCTGCCAATGTAGGAGATGCAGGAAACATCTGTTCCATCCCTGGGTCAGGAGGGTTCCATCCCTGGGTCAGGAAGATTGCCTGAAGAAGGAAATGGCAACCCACTCCAGTATTCTTGCCTGGGACATCCCATGGACAGAGGAGTCTGGCAGGCTATATAGTCCGTGGGGTTGCAAAGAGCTGGACATGACTGAGCACACACGCATGGTCAAACGTGATAATAGGGAAATGAGAAAAGAACAGAATGAACAAAACAGAGAGAGATCATGGCTCAGAAAGAAATCATGGGTTGTTTGTAGCTCAGAAAAAGTCAAGATCTTAAAATATCCCACTAACACAATTCAGGTCAGGTGATTGTGAAGTCTTTTCTATGTTTTTATTGATAGGAAACCTTGTTTAAAATTTTTATTTCTGATGTTTATCAATCTTTATTATAAGAAAATACATTATTATTGACCTAACTCACATGAATTATAATATTCTTTTCTTTTTGAGATTAATAATCACATTGTTAATGTCGTAATAGATAGTTGAAAAATCATCCTATGTTTAACTTGCTGAGAGTAAAGAAAACTTTATTAATCCTTATTTATCTCAAACTTAGTAAATGCAAGCATCTTTATGGATGATGATTTTTATTTATTATAACTAAGAAAATTTTACTATAACTCATGAGAGCCAATGATGTTTTTATTTCAAAGTATCAAACTGCTAAGTTTTCCAATAAACCAAATATTTGTATAAAAGCTTATTTGATGACCGCAAATAATTGGAGAACTTTATCTGGTTCGTTCATTCATTGCTTTACATAAAAAATGTTTACTGATGGCCTACTATACACAGAACACTGGAAAAATACAGAGGTTGAAAATGTAAGACTTGTTTCTTTGTATACTAGGTTAACAAATTAAGAAAATAATTAAAATATATACACAAAGAAGGAGCCAGCAGTGATTACAGCAGGAAACAGTGGAAGCTTAGAATTTCTAACAGAGAAAGTAAAGCTTCTAGTATGTTACAAAACTGCATCAAGTTAAATATATAGACAGACATGATTAAAGTTTATATAGAAAATGACAGGGGACATATGTTATAGGAAAAAAATGAGTCCAGTTATATTTCTATGACACATTAAAGGATTTTCATCGACTATCATCTGTCTAAATGTGATTTTTTGGTGGGGTTCAGTTAGTTCAGTCTTGGTGAATTTTTTAATATCAATACTCAGATTTTTCATTAATGCTTGAAATATTTCTTTAATACTTTGAATATTTCCTTTTCTCAGTTTTCTATATTTTTTCCTCTTGAAACTTCTTTTTTAAATAAAATTAAAGTTTCTCAGCCTGTTCTTCATCTTTCAACTTGTAATGCTTGTCATCTCTTCCTTATGTTCTCTGAGCCATACCTTCATTTCTAAATTCTAGTAATTCATTTTCTCTTCAGGAGTTTTACTAGTCTATTTTCCCCTACATTGATTTTCTTCAGAATTTTCTCTTCATTTTCAAGCTTTCTAAGAAGAAAAGATTACTGTGCTTTGTTTTTGCTGTTTTGACTAGAAACACTTGTTGGTGTTTAAATAAGCTGTAGCTTTGCTCCAGAGTGCTACTATTCCTAGTCGATCATTTCAAATACCATAAAAGTCATCTGGTTGGTCAAATCACTATGAATTATTGTCTTGTCTTCTGATCTGTCACCAAATATCTACGACATTAGTCTTTTTCATATATTGATGAGCTATTCCTTTGTTCTGATTTATTATAAAAAGATGATTATATTAAGTTATTCGTTATATCCTGATCATGTTGAGGCTCACTTTTTTTTTTTTGTCTCTTAGCCATTTTTTAAGAGGCTCACATTTTAGTGGACATTATGTCCATATGTTTTTGTTAAGTTTATATAGACAATCAAATTGGAAAATAAAATAAAATCCAGACCTCCTAACACAGACCTCTAATTCTCAAAAAAAAATTTTAAATTGTATAATAGACACTTAGCTTACAAGCAGAGTTAAAAAGAAAATGACAATCTATAAAACTTGCTCAAGTACAGTCATGTTCGGTGACTCACACTGTTGTGCCTTTTAACCTCTGCTCTTAAAAACAAGCCCTCAGAAGGTCATTGCAACCTTAAATGATTTTGATTTTCCTCAGATTATGCTGTAACTTGACAGGAGTCATAAAAAGGCCACATTGTAAATGATATATCTTGGTTACTAATGTCCTTTTCTGCTGGCACTCAGACAGCTCTTGTCAAAGCTCTTAGACCAGATAATGCTTTCCTCCTCCCTTAAAGGATAATCTGAAAATGTTACCTGGACTGTTATCAATGTCCCAGAATTGCTTTCTGTAGACAGGTCATGTCTTGAAAAAAGGAAAAAAAAACTACAGATAAGCTTCTTTTATGCTCTTTTAATACAATGTATATACACACATGTATAAAAGTTAAGAAATTTTAATCTCATAACACTTTATGACAGAAAGTGAAGAGCCTCTTGATGAAAGTGAAAGAATAGAGTGAAAAAGCTGGCTTAAAATTTAATATTCAAAAAATGAAGATCATGGCATTTGGCCCCATCACTTCACGGCAAATGGCTGGGGAAACAGTGGAAACAGTGGGAGACTTTATTTTCTTGGGCTCCAAAATCACTGCAGATGGTGACTGCAGCCATGAAATGAAAGATGCTTGTTCCTTCGAAGTAAAGCTATGACAAACCTGCAGAGTAAATTAAAAAGTGAAGACATTATTTGCCAACAAAGTTCTGTCTAGTCAAAGCTATGGTTTTTCCAGTAGTCATGTATGGATGTGAGAGTTGGACCATAAAGAAGGCTGAGCAACAAAGACTGGATGCTTTTATTTTTTTAATTTTAATTTTTTTATAATTTTTATTTTTACTTTATTTTACTTTAAAATACTGTATTGGCGCTAGAGAAGACTCTTGAGAGCCTCCTGGATGCAAGGAGATCAAATCAGTCAATCCTAAAGAAAATCAACCTTGAATATTTGTTGAAAGGTCTTCCCTGGCATCTCAGATGGCAAAGAATCCACCTGCAATGTGGGAGACCTGGTTTTGATCCCTGGTTTGGGAAGATATCTTGAAGAAGGGCTTGGAAACCCACTTTAATATTCTTGTCTAGAGAATCCCCGTGGACAGAGGAGCGTGGTGTATTACAGTCCATGGGACCATAGAGTCAGACATGATTGAGCAACTAAACCCAGCACACACATTCACTGGAAGGACCAATGCTGAGACTGAAGTACCAATATATTTGCCACCTGATGTGAAGAGACAATTCATTGGAAAAAACACTGATGCTGGGAAATACTGAAGGCACAAGGAGATGGGAGTTGCAGAGAATGAAAAAGCATCACTGACTCAATGGATGTGAATCTGAACAAATTCTGGAAGATAGTGAAGGACAGGGGAGTCTGGCATGCTTCAGTCCATGGGTTCCCAAAGAGTCAGACATGACTTAGCAACTGAAAAATAACAATGACATTGTTTTTGTTGAGAAGTGTTTCTCATTTGCTTATTCTCACTTATATATTTTTAAAAAGTCAGTTTTAATTCCAATTCCAAAGAAGGCCTTGCCAAAGATGTTCAAACTACCACAAAATTTTACTCATTTCACATGCTAGCAAGGTAATGCTCAAAACCCTTCAAACTAGGCTTCAACAGTGTGTGCACCAAGAAATTCCAGATGTACAAGGTGGATTTAGAAAAGGCAGAGGACCCAGAGACCAAATTGCCAACACCCATTGGATTATAGAAAAAACAAGAGGATTCCAGAGAAACATCTACTTCTGCTTCATTGACTACACTAAAGCCTTTGACTGTGTGGATCACAACAAACTGTGGAAAATTCTGAAAGAGATGGGAATACCACCAGACCACCTTACCTGCCTCCTATGAAACTGGTATGCAGGTCAAGAAGCAACAATTAATACAGGACATGGAACAAAAGACTGGTTCAAAGTTGGGTAAGGAGTCCATCAAGGCAGTATATTGTCACCCTGCTTATTTAATTTATATGCAGAGAACATCATGCAAAATGCTGGGTTGCATGAAGCACGAGCTGGAATCAAGATTTCCAGGAGAAATATCAACAGCCTCAGATATGCTGATGAAACCACCCTTATGGTAGAAAGCAAAGAGGAACTAAAGAATCTCTTGATGAAAGTGAAAGAAGAGAGTGAAAAGTCTGGCTTAAAATATTCAAAAAATGAAGATCATGGCATCCAGTCCCATCAGTTCAGTTCAGTTCAGTTCAGTCGCTCAGTCATGTCCAACTCTTTGTGACCCCATGAATCGCAGCACACCACGCCTCCCTGTCCATCACTAACTCCCAGAGTGTACTCAGATTCACGTCCATCAAGTCAGTGATGCCATCCAGCCATCTCATCCTCTGTCGTCCCCTTCTTCTCCTGCCCCCAGTCTCTCCGAGCATCAGAGTCTTTTCCAGTGAATCAGTTCTTTGCATGAGGTGGCCAAAGTACTGGAGTTCCAGTCCCATCACTTCATGGCAAATAGATGGAGAAACAATGGAAACCATGACAGACTCTTTATTTTCCTGGACTCCAAAATCTCTGTGGGCAGTGACTGCACTGTGAAATTAAGACACTTGTTCCTTGGAAGAAAAGCTATGACCAAACTGGACAGTGTATTAACAAGCAGAGACGTTACTTTGCCAACAAAAGTCCATCTAGTCAAAACTATGGTTTTTCCAGTAGTCATGTATAGGTGTGAGAGTTGGACCATAGGAAGGCAGAGCACCAAAGAATTGATGTTTTTGAACTGTGGTGTTGGAGAAGACTTTTGAGAGTCCCTTGGACAAGGAGGAGATCAAGCCAGTCAATCCTAAAAGAAATTAACCTTGAATACTCATTGGAAGGACTGATGGTGAAGCTAAAGCCCCAATACTTTGGCCACCTGATACAAAGAGCCAACTCATGAGAAAAGACCTGATGCTGGCAATGTTTGAATGCAGGAAGAGAAGGGGATGACAGAGGTGAGATGGTTGGATGGCATCACTGACTCAATGGACATGAGTTTGAGAAAACTCTGGGAGATGGTGAAGGACAGAGAAGACTGGTACACTGCACTTCATGGGGTGGCAAAGAGTCAGACATGACTGAGCAACTGAACAGCAACAAAGCCCCTTGGACTGTACAGTCCATGGAATTCTTCAGGCTAAAATACTGGAGTGGGTAGGTGTTGCCTTCTCCAGGGGATCTTCCCAGCCCAGGGATCGAACCCAGGTCTCCCGCATTGTGGGTGGATTCTTTACCAGCTGAGCCACAAGGGAAACCCTAAACTAAAGTGGTATACCAGATAATGTAATTCTGGCTATCTTTCTGTAATAATTTTCAGATAAAGTCCATAAAAGAGAGTGGAGGGAGAAAAGTTATTATTTCTCTCTAATCTATGGATTGCATTAAAAAACTGATGTATATATTAATATGTTGGCTTAATTATCTGTGCTTATTCTTAGTGTATATTGAACCAATCATTCACAGATTGCAATATTTATACCTTTAGACTTTAACAAGCAAAGTAGTTGGAAAGAACAATAATTAATTTTTAAATAAATGATATTTAAAATTTTCTTACTAAAAAAACATCCTTTAAGTTACAGGCCACATCTTTGAGAAATTTTTTATACCAGAGGTGAGAGTTTATGTTATTTAACATTATAAATTTTTATAATGTTTTTAGCCTTATCAGGGGCTTCCCAGGTGGCGCTAGTGGTAAATAACCCACCTGCCAAGGCAGAAGACTTAAGGGACATGGTTCCTAGCCTCAGGTCAGGGAGATCCCCTGGAGAAGGAAATGGCAACCCACTCCAGTATTCTTGCCTGGAGAATCCCATGGAGAGAGGAACCTGGCGGGCTAAGGTCCATAGGGTCACAAAGAGTCAGACATGACTGATGTGACTTCACATTTAGACTTATGAGTATAGAATCTTTGATGATAGTGATATCCTTTCATTTTGTGTACCCAGAACAGAGTTAGGTAGAATTAGGGCTAAATAAATTCTATTTGCTGAATTAAATGAGGGACATAAGTTTCCAGTTCACTTCATTATTCAATTATTAAATTAAAGGTGTTTAACACTAATATGATATTTTTTAAAGGCAAAAACCCACATGTATGTATCATTTTAAGGAATTATGAAAATAGGAATAAAATTAATTGCCGCTGAACAGACAGATACAAGTTGAGCTTTTCAGGAGAAGTAAGTCATAGAAATCTCACAGACATTTTAAAAGTACATACTACAAAGCTGCATGTCAGGATTATTAAAAAATGTAATAATAACATTTTATAGACAAATGAGTCTATAAGAAACTTTAGATACCTTCTAGCCCTGTTTCAAGCATCTGGAAAATCTTTAATTCGAACTGGCACATAAATTGAACATTGCCGAGAGGTCAAATTACACTTTAGTGAAGACCAAAGGAGTGATGAATAATAATGATTGCACTTTACATTTATATAGCATTATGTCATTTAATCTCCTTTTATATCCATAACTCTAGCGTAGAATGCAAAGATTTTATAATATTAAAATCATGATCCAGCTTTTTCTTCCATACATCTACATTATGCAGCTTATATACTTTCCATACTGAGTGTATTTTTTCCCAGAACTGCCAGGGATTCCCAATACTTAGATTAGTGCATGACTCAAAAACCAGATGTACAGGTGTAGATAGTATCATCTCTGTAACTAAATATCACTTCCTAATATATCCAGTGACCTTCAGATTGAAGTAGTTAGACACATTTGTGTTGATTTTTACAATGATGGAAAACCAAAGCAAAGGGCATTCAAAATTTCACATCAAATGTTACTTTCCAATGTAGCCTCAAAGTATATATGTTAATATAAAAATGATATTTTGAGGTCTGTCTCTGAAACTAGAAATATAACAGCAACTATGTCAATGCCTCTTTGCTTCTTCCACTGTCAATATTCAAGCAACATCTTTATAATTACTGCTCTGGATGCTGTAGTAAAAATTCCAGAAAAGAAAAGGATGAGAGTTGTAAAAAATGAAAGATATATAGTACTCTCAAATTTTAAAAATTATATGAGTCCAGTTATTTTACTTTGCTAATAGGTAGAAAACCATTCTATATTCTTCACCATAGATAATGTTCCATGATAATGAGAAAAAAAAAATCTACTATTTTGTTCTCACTAGACTTTTCTGAATAATGTAAAGCAATGAATCTAAGTTTATTACACAAATTCTAAGCAATCATGAATTTATTCTCAATATTATTATTACTAATAACTACATTAAAGTCTTTTCTCTCTGTTTTAATACACAATGCATTAAGATAGTACATTTAGGCTTTAAAATATATATTTTTATAAAGTATTTTCTTCATCAATTTCCAGGATATTCAACAAATCTGGAACAATGCCGTTTAAGAAAATTTTGGTGAAAACAGAAAAAGTCTGAGAAAATAAATGCAGCACCATTATGACATAAGATCCATGGCTACTAAACGTGTTAGTAAATGGGATGACATGCTTTTTGGGAAATAAGTGACTAGGAAAATGTGGCAGTTTGTATAGTTTCAATTTTTCTCAGACAAATCAAACCATGCCTACTCATTCTTGAAGGTAAGGAGAGTGGCAGAGAGGATCATTTTCTAAGTCACTGAGGACAGTTGTGGCTGAGGATAATGGTAGCAGCCTAGCTGCCATATATCCTCCAAAACAGTATAGAACTACCAGCACCACTGAAACACTACTACTCACCACCACAACCTTAGCATGATTAGAAGCCAACACATACTTGAAAACTACAAATCAAGTGTAAGTATTAAACAAAGAACCATCAAAACCTGGTAAGGTCCCTATAACTTTAGTATGACAGAGACTTCCCTTCCCACCAGAGACACAAGGGAGGCTGGGATTCACTGGTAGGAGGATCTTCCCTCTCTAGTCAGGGAAGCCTTTTTGTCTACACAGACCTGAGGCTCTCCTCCCCTAATGGAAGACACCAAGGCAGGCTGGTGGTACAGACAACCAGCAGCCTCTTCATTACTCTGAATTCAAGTCTCCATCCCCTCTCCTGTACCCCAGAAAATGGCAGCAGAGACCATTGGGAGCCACAGTAGCGCTGTATCAATAAGTTAGCAGGCCAAAATAATACTTCAAAAGTCTGAAAACAAAATCGGAATTGGAAACGCAATCCACAAAAGACATCTAAGACCACGTGCTAAACCTAATTAGCATAATTTTTCACTGGAATAAAAGAGGTAATGTCAACCCAGAGCCTTCTAATATAAAAGACAAAATATTAAGAATTAAAAATCACTTGCCATACCAAAATCAAAACCATTACAACTTTAATGAGGAAAGACAATCAACAGATACCAACACCAAGATGAATCAGATGTCAGAATTATCTGCCGAAGATTTTAATGTAGCTGCCATGAAACATTTTAACAATTGATTACAAATTCTCTTAAATAAATTGAAAACTTAAAAACATCTTAGCAAAGAAGTGGAAATTATCCTTTAAAAGGAACAAAACGAAAATTATAGAGCAGCAAAATATAACAAGTGAAATTTTAAAAGCCTGTTGAATGGACTTAGTAGAGTGAAGATAACAGGGCAGAAGCAGTGGACTTGAGAACAGATCCAGTTTGGCGGTTTCTTACAACGTTAAGTACACATTTACCATAAGACTGAGCAAGCCCACTCCCTGGTATTATCCTACAAAATGGAAGTTTACGTGTAACAGTAAAGCACGCACATGAAAGTTCAGAGCAGCTTTCTGTGTGATGGCCAAAAGACAGAACAAATTGAAATGTCCTTCAACAAGTTAATGGATAAACAGATTATGGCACAGCCATACAATGAATACTACTCAGAAATAAAGAGGGAAACTATCAATAAAAGCACACATCTTAGATGAATTTCAGAGACATTATGCTGAGTGATTTTCTGTCTCAAGATTACCTACTGCTATGGGATCACCAAGAAGTGGGAGCATAAGGAGTTCTTTGAGTTACGGAGCAGCTTTGGGTCTTCTTGGTGAACGTGACTACACAAATGTATACATATACTTAAATGCCTAAAACTGTGTACCAGGAGAAAAACATCAATTTTATTGCATGATAGTTACAAAATATAAAGTTAAAAAAAGAAAAAAACAAAGAAATTATCACAAAAGTCAGGATGGTAATTATTTCTGAGAAAGTATGGAAATATGAAAGCATGGAGCCCAGAGGAGTTCCTAAGATCCTAATAAAACTCTGCTTCTTAACCTGGGTACTTGGCATAGTGAAAATTTTTGACTTATAGTCATCTTTTGATATCCTTGGAGGACTGGTTCTGGGAACCCTCCCATGCTCCAATACCAAAATCTGAGGGTGCTCAAGTCCCTGACATAAAATGGCAGATGTGGGACAGCCGACCTTCTACTTCCTTGGGAAAGGAGTACAGATTGTATACAGCAACAATTTGAGATGATATATGAAGACAACTAGTAAGATTGATGATGCATATACCTTATGCCTCAATCGTTTCATATATTCTTTTAAATAAAGTTTCATAAATTTCTCCAAGGAACTATATATTACAGTGATTTTTTTGGAGAAGGTAATATGTAAACATGGCCTGTTTACAGAAGAAAATTGATTCATTAAAGGCTGGTTTACTTATATGATAAAATAGTAATATACATTTCACTGAAAATAAATAAGCGTGTCATATGTATCAGCATGAATACATCTCAAAAACCTAATAGAAGCAATAAAAGTAGGTTGTGAGATGAAGTGCACCCTTTATTATTATTACTCAGAAATCAATCTAGTGTATAAGACATACACAAAGTAAAAAATATCAGTTACATGATTGTGCTTATCTCTTGTGGAAGGAAAAACTATAAAATTAAAAAAGGAATAGAGGAAACTGTAACTTTCTGTAATGTTTTGTTTTAAAGAACAAAATGGCTAAATCAAACATGGCAACATTTATAAAAGCTAGCTGATGTGTGAAAAGGTATTGATTAATATTACTAGTATTATTGTCTATGTCTTTGAAAAATTTCATTACTTAATGGTGTGTTGATTATATTCGTCAGCTGATTTCCCTTCAGCATTCACTGCCTCAGTCACTTACATTGCTTTCCTGGCCTCTGTGTGCATTTGGATTTGGAATCTCTGCACTTCATTATCAGCCTGAAAGCATTTCTTGGTCTCTGACAACTGTTATAAATGCCTGGTGCTTGGCCCTTGACTCCTTTTGCTTCTATGTTTTGCATGCTGTGTTTACCACTGCCGTGATCACCAACACTGCTTCTCTTCTATCACCCCTATGACCTGCTGTTCTAGGTCATCCAGACTCTGGACAGAACAACTCCTTTTGGGGGGCTGCTTTACCGATATGCTGCTTCTCTGCAAGTCTCTGAGAAGGAGACTGGGAATGCCATTACTAGGGCAGGTTGAGGAGGTAAATGGTCTCATCTCTTGTTCCTCTAAATGTTTTCCTACAGATTAGAAAGTTCCATCTCTAAACAGAGGAAGTTATAGTTGTGTAATTGAGGCTGTTTCTGCTGAACTTGGAAGCCCTACAGGCCCCTATCCATCAAACTATTATTTTTCCCCAGCTGTCCCTGGGAAATCTTACCATGATAGACAAGGCTTGATTTTTCTAAAATGATTTCCAAAAACAAAAGAGCATATTTCTGCTCTGTGGAAAGGAGGTTGGATCTTTACCAAACAAACTGAGAGGATTCTCTTGACATATCCATGTCTGCAGCATCTCTTTTTAACATTTGTGCTAAGTAAAAATGTATAAAGTCTCCACCTCTGAAGGGCTTGAGGTAAAGTAATTGGTTATTTAAACAAAGTGAATCTTAGTTCTTGGCTTATGAATCTGAAATGATCAGTTTTCAAAAGTACCATTCATGTTATACAAAGTAGGTAGATCTAATGAGTTCATCAATATGAAGTTCACTTAAGTTCACTGTTATTAAAACAACTAAGTAATAGGTACTAAGATTTAGTTAATAGGGTATGTTGCTAAAATGGAAATCTATTCGCTTATGCCAGAAACACTTATGAAAATGTGTTTGAAAGGTATTTTAGAATTTGGATGAAGTTAATTAGCATCTAAGCACCACTTAAGGAAATGCTTCCTAACAAGAGGCTACTTCTGTGTGACAGCTAGAAGAGATTTATGATATGAAAAGATTATGCCTGACTTTTACTTCATCAAGTCTAAAAAAAAGCTTCTCTCTCTTTCCAAAAAGAGAGATGGTTTACCACATAGAAACACTTTCTTCTAAAAACTCCTCTGAAAAAGATTCTTTTGTTTCTAAAGTATTTTTTAATATAACTTTATTTTAATTGCATGCAAATAGTAAAAATTTATCTAATAAAAAATTAACTGTGTGTTCTGTAAAATATAAAATTCTGGAGGAAAAGCGGGTTTTGCTTCTCGCTTGTCATATGCTTATGCCTTTCTGTGTTCATTGTATGGTTCTTCTGCATTGTATAGATGTGTGTGTACAGATTTGTGTTATCACATTACTGTTACTGACTAAAGGAAGTATGATTTGTGCTAGGTACATAAGTAACTTTTAATAAGACTTAAGGAAAAATTCTGCCTTCTCAATGAGGATGATTAAAAATAATACTTTACATATGCCTGGGGGATTTGTGGTATAGAAAGCCTTTTCCATATGCATTAGCTCAAAGCTTATTATTATCCTGATGAAGCAATGTCTAGTAATGCAAACTGATTTGAAGACAGGGAGAGTTGTCTTCCAATCTCTTCTTCTATGGGTCTCAAAGGACTCATAAAACTTCTGACTTTTTTGTGTTTTGTTTTTTAATCATTTCTTGAGGACAAGGAAACTTGGAAGATGGCTATAATTGAAGGCAATGCGCCTAAGTTTCTTGCATAATGGCTAGAATAGCACCTAGCATATACTAATAATTAATGTTGACAGTACATTGCTATATAATTTATAGACAAAAGTTTACCTTTTTAAAGTGTAATATCAGTTATGCTGATCTGTGTATTCAGCATCATAATCTAATCTTAGAATTATCTACATCACTCCAAAAAGAACCTTGTACCCCTTAGCACTAACTCTCATTTCCCCCACCCACTCAAGCCATTGGGAATGCTTAATCTACTCTCTATTTATATAGATCTGCTTAATCTGTACATTTCATATAAATGGAATCATGAAATGATTTGCACAGTATATTTCTGAGGTTCACCCAAATACATCAGTAATTTGTTCCATTTTATTGCCAAATACTACTTAATTGAATGAATATACTATAATGTATAATCAGTTTATTAGCTGAAGGGCATTTGAGTTGCTTCTACTTTTGGCTATTACGAATAATGTTGACATGAGCATTCATATAGAAACATTTATGTGAGATTTGTACATATGTTTTATTTTCTTTGATGCTCTTTATTTCTTTAATAGTGGAACTAATGAGTAAACTGATAACTCTGTATTAACATTTTATGGAACTGTCAAATTATTTTCCAAAGTATTTACACCATCAAACATTCTGATTGCCAGTATATGAGAATTCCAGTTTCTACATACTAAGTCACTACAGTCCTGTCTGACTCTTTGCAGCCCTATGGACTGTAACATGTCAGGCTCCTCTGTCCATGGGATTCTCCAGGCAAGAATACTGGACTGGGTTGTTATTTTCCTTTCCAGGGTATCTTCCCAACCCAGGAATCTAATCTATGTCTCTTACATTTCCTGCATTGGTAGGCGAGTTCTTTACCACTATTACCACCTAGGAAGCACATCCTCACCAATTCCTTATATTCTATCTTTTATATTATAGTCATTCTAATTTTTTGTATTATGTTAATTCAGTTTTTTTCTTATTATGTTCATCCTGGCTTTTTTATTATTAAAATTATTCTAGTGAGTGTGAAGTGATTTTGAGTTTTATTTATCTAAGTATGGCAGGCATCCTTACACATGCTTTTCCAGTTTGAACTTCTTTTTTGGAGAATTGCCTATGCAAATTCTTTGACCATGGTTTCATTGGATTGTTTGTCTTTCTATTATTGAGTTCTAAAAATTCCTTATATATTATTGATACAAGTCCTTTGTATCATATATGATAAGGACCCAATGGCAGTAGGTCCCAGCATGCAACAACAACAACAACAACAAAATACACTGACTGAAGTCACTTTCAGGAGCACAATTTGAAGTGACAAATCCAAAACCTGTGCTTGCAACAATTGAAATAAATCTATGTTTCAGAGAAGTAAAGGGGACATGAATACACAAAGATTCACACTGACAAAGCTAAATTAAATAAGAAAGCTGGCTTAGCAATAGATAAAAGAACCTGAGTTTTAAAACCAGCTAGTTGGGAATAGTCTTCAACATATTACCTATACAAGAAATGTGCAAATACTTGGTCCAAGGAAACCAATACATGCAATGCTAAATAAAATTCAGTTAGCAGAGCAATTTTATAAAGAAATGTAGAATTATATAATTAACTTCATACATTTTATTTATTAAAATTTTCACAAGCAACAGATATGCAAAATAGTTATGCAACAGATAAAAATTTTAATAGAGGAGTAACAGCTGAAAACGCTGCAAGAAACAAAGGGTTAATTTCCAAAATACATAAATGGCTCATATAACTCATTATAAAAAAAAAACCGACAACTCAATAAAAATCAGGCAGAAGACCTAAATAGATGTTTCTCCAAAGAAGACATATAGATGACCAAAGGATGATAAAAAGATACTTAACATCCGNTAATAAACAGAAAATTTAATTAAATAAAACTGATTTTAAAAATATAAATAATTTTATTTATTGAATTTCAAAAACAGGCAAGAGTAATCCACATTAATTAAAGACCCATGGAATATACATTCAATCCATCTGTTCATGAAATACGATGATCCACATAGACTGAACTAGTGGCAGCACTGTTACCACCAGCACTTTTTGAGAAGATTAAATAGAATAAAAAAATAGATGTTTAGACTTGATGATTTTTATCCTTGTTCCACTACAGAACTGGAACTAAAACCAAGCTTATAACTAATAAGACTCATCTAAAAATGATGCAAAAATGCACGGAAAATTTGGAGAATACATATTTTTATTATCTTCTTTAATGTAAACATGATAAAAGCCGAAAAGGAACTTAGAGTAATTTGCTGTTTGATTCGTTTGTAGTAACAAGGAGTCAAATACTTGAAGCTGATACTGACATGTTGCTTGTATTGAATGATGCTGAATAGCCAAAACAACCTTGAGAAAAAAGAACAAAGCTGGTGATACCATGCTCCCTGATCTCAAACTATAACACAAGGCTTCAGTAATCAAAACAGTATGGTATGTTCAGGAAACAGACACATATCAATGGAACAGAAATGAGTGCCCAGAAATAAACCCATGAATACATGGAAAATTCATTTTCAACAAAGGAGCAAATAATATACAATGGAGGAAGTATAGTTTGTTTAATAAATAGTGTTGGGAAAACTTGGTAACCAAACACACACAAAAGAATGGCACTAGACCACTGTTTTCCGCCATACACAAAAATTAACTTATTAAAGACTTGAATATAAGACCTGAAATCATAAATTTGCTGGAAGAAAACACAGGCAGTAATCGCACTGATGTCAGTCTTTTAGCAATGTTTTTGTCAATTTGATTCCAAAGGCAAGGGAAACAAAAGCAAAAATGAAGAAATAAGATTACACAAAACTTAAAATCTTCTGCACAGAGAAGGAAATCATCATCAAGACAGAGATTTCTAAGGATCAATATGTGTGAAAGAAATGGGGAGGAACAGTACTGAGTAAAATATCTGAAAATCCTCAGCCTACTTGGTAAATACACCCAGAGTGGCTGTAGCCCATTAGAACTGTCCTGCATCTCAACAGTATGGTCTGCACGTTACACCTCACTTTGCTCAGTACCAGGATCAGTCTGTCTTAGAAAGGCTGACTTAAGGTAATGCAGCTAAGACAAATACTGAAGAGCTTCTGACTGCCAGTTGCATTTTCTACAAGTGGGCAGCAAGATTTATGTCTATATATCATGCACCCAAATCCACATAGATCTCCTCTAGTTAAGCCAACATATGTGGCACAGCAGCTGTGACTGAAAACACTGCTTGTTTGAGGGTTCGGTAGTTTACTGACAACTATGTTTCAGGAACTATTTGGTTTCTACAGGGACCAGACTGGTAAATTAAACAGAACTATAATGAGAATCACCAACCTGGCATGTTTTATATTTTTAATAATTTCACTAATTTTTGTCATCACCACCAGCACCCCCTTAACCTCTCCCCAGCATGCGCACAGGATGCAGTATTATTTAATTTACTAATATTGTTATCAGCAAATGGTGGGATAGTTCCAGAGACTTGCACTCAGTCTTCCTCTGTATGAAAGCTCTTACCTCACAGATCAAGGATCCAGTGAGGAGGCTGCATCAAGTGTTAAGCACCTAAATCCAAATTATGAATATAGACCAAGAAAATGATCACCTGATTGGTCTGCAGACCCAGTAGACCACTGTATGGTCAACTTCGACCAGGACTCCACTCACCACTTGGCCTGATATGTTTATATTCCAACAGAAGTACCCTGGTCTCTAGGTAACAACGTCCACTTGGAATTTTTTTTCAAAAGTCCTCAAAAAGTCTAGGTGTTTCCCTTTTCTCAGTACACTGTAGCCTAATTAAATGGTCATAGAACCCTTTGGGGAAGAATTGGGGTAATCATTACCATATATAATCAGAGTTTTCCAGAGCAGCTCTTCTGTTAAGTAGATTGCATGTCTAAACTTTAGCTCACATTTAGAAATGGACAAGAGATCCATGAACTTTTTTTGAGACATTTGCCTTCAGATTCCTTGTTTTGCATTCTGAATTTATTATTCTTGCAGAAACTAAGTAACATTCTGCTTTTGTCTATCCATATGTCTTTTTCTCATGGGATTACTATGTTCTAGGATCCTTCTGCATAACTCTCTGCAGTTCTGATCCCCTTTACTGAAACTGTGACCTCTCTAGTTATACTCATTGTCACACCTAGCTTCTGGCAGCTAGATTCTGCCACTTGTCCTCCATTGATTTAGTGCCTTATCAGCCCTATGCAGTTAATGAACTAACTTATGTAACAGCCTCTTCTCCCATTACCTAGGACCTGCAGAGGAATGCCATCACCAAATTTTTAGTGATGCTGGGGCTCCCTCACCATCCATTCTTTATATTTTGGTAAATGGTGCGATCTACCATAGAACAGACTCATCTGGAAACATTCTGATTTCAAGCTGCTCACTGCTCTAAGCCATATAATTCCTACCTCCAACATTAGCACAACAATTATGACATTTCAACTTGTATCAACATGAGCAATCAGTTTTTCTTACTTCTAGGAACCATTCAAGTAGTGAGTTTGCATTAAAACATATTATTGTAATTGCATTAACTTCATTTTATTGGCACAATAACTTTTCTAATAGTTCTGTTTTTCTTCAAATAGAATAAAATAGTTCTATTTTTCTTCAAATAGACTAACGACAAGCCTGGTAGATTTAAAGATTTTTTTTTTCTTTTAGATATGCCTAGTTTTCACACACACAGAAAAAATCTGCTATTGTTCAAATTTACCTTAAATTTCACTGATCTTTTATATGTCTTTCAGGATTCTCTGTCACTGTTTTTCTAGTATTCAAGAATAATTGCCTGCACATTAAATTTGCTTAATCAAAGTGTAAGATTACCTTTCTTCTGAATAAAGTTGCTCAAATTGCCCATCCCTTGTGCCATTTATTTTCTTGGATATATGAAGAGATTGTGTATAAATACTTCTTGAAAAATAAGTAAAATTTTAAAAATCTTGAGAGGAATAATGATCACTTTTCAACAGTCTTTCTTCATATTTATATTATATCTTATTTTCCTGGTTATTTAAAATATAACAAAAAATGTCTTATGTCTTTAATAAGACAAAGAAAAAAGTGCTGAATAGCTTCTACTTTTATAGTGGATTAAGAACTCTCTTCAGTTCAGTTCAGCCATTCAGCGTATCTGACTCTTTGTGACTCCATGGGCTGCAGCACGCCAGGCCTCATTGTCCATCACCAACTCCTGGAGTTTACTCAAACTCATGTCCATTGAGTCAGTGATGTCATCCAACCATCTCATTCTCTTGTCCCCTTCTCTTCCTGTCTTAAATCTTTCCCAACATCAGGGTCTTTTCAAATGAGTCAGTTCTTTGCAACAAGTAGCCAAAGTATTGGAGTTTCAGCTTCAGCAACAGTCCTTCTAATGAATATTCAGGATTGATTCCCTTTAGGATGGACTGGTTGGATCTCCTTGCAGTTCAAGGGACTCTCAAGAGTCTTCTCCAACAACACAGCTCAAAAGCATCAATTCCTTGCTGCTCAGCCTTTCTTTGTGGTGTTCAACTCTCACATCCATATATGACTACTGGAAAAACCTTAGCTTTGACTAGAGGGACCTTTGTCAGAAAAGTAATGTTTCTGCTTTTTAATATGCTGCTGAGGTTGGTCATAGCTTTTCTTTCAAGAAATAAGTGTCTTTTAATTTCATGGCTGCAGTCACTACCTGCAGTGATTGTGGAGTCCAAGAAAATAAAGTCTGCCACTGTTTCCATTGTTCCCTCATCTATTTGCCATGAAGTAATGGGACCAGATACCATGATCTTAGTTTTCTGAATGTTGAATTTTAAGCCAGCTTTTTCACTCTCTTCTCTCACTTTCATCAAGAGGCTCCTTAGTTCTTCTTCACTTTCTTCTATAAGGGTAGCATCATCTGCATGCCTGAGGTTATTGATGTTTCTCCTGGCAACTTGATTCCAGCTTGTGCTTCATCCAGCTGAGCATTTCTCATGATTTACTCTGCATATAAGTTAAGTAAGCAGGGTGACAATATACAGCCTTGATGTTCTCCTTTCCAATCTGGAAGTGCTTCATTTTTCCATGTCCAATTCTAACTTTTGCTTCTTGACCTGCACACATATTTCTCAGGGGCCAGGTAAGGTGGTCTGGTATTCCCATATCTTTCAGAATTTTCCAGTTTATTTTGATCCACAAAGTCAAAGGCTTTGGCGTAGTCAATAAAGCAGAAGTAGATGTTATTCTAGAATTCTCATGCTTTTTCTTTGATCCAGCAGGCATTGGTAATTTGATCTCTGGTTCCTCTACCTTTTCTAAATCCAGCTTGAACATCTGAAAGTTCTTGGTTCACATACTGTTGGAGCCTCGCTTGGAGAATTTTGAGCATTACTTTGCTAGCGTGTGAGATGAGTGCAATTGTGCAGTAGTTTGAACATGCTTTGGCATTGCCTTTCTTTGGGATGCAATGAAACCTGACCTTGAACCACCTTGGCAAACGCTAAATATATAGAAACTTAAGAAACAGGATTAGTTTTTCATTTTTTAAAATGGATTTTTTTCCCAGCATGTACTGAATATCTATTTACTATTATTTTGTGCTGCAATTCATGGGGTCGCAAAGAGTCAGACATGGCTGAGTGACTGAACTGAACTGTCCTTACTACCTTGTTACATAATGTTATGTTGTTCTAATTTATACTTAAAAACTATTGGTTGAAGTGAAGTTAATTGAACTACATCTTTTAAAAAGTAAATCAAATTGTCTTCTCTTTTTCTATTCTTTACATTCATATTTAAATTTATATTTTTCAGAAGTCTTCAATAATTTACCTACCAGTCAGATTTTTAAAATTCTTCATACCAGTTGAAGGAAAAAAAATGTTTCAAGTTTCACTTTATAGAAGGCAATTACATAGAATGCTTGCTTTTCTTTATTTGGTATCTTGAGAATACAGTTCAATAGAGTTTTGGAAAATTCTCATTACTCTTCCTGGCAATCATTCTGGTGATTCTTTGTATTTGCTGACTTAATTTTCTCAGTCTTTTCATTGAGTTTATGGCTTTGGCTGCTGTGATGAGATGCAAAATGAATAGGCAAGGACTCAAAAACAGATTTTATAAAGGTTAAAGAAGTCCAGCATTCATTTCAACTTCCAGTAATGTACTATACCCTATCAGGCATGCTAATTCAGAAATCCTTACCCTAGTGCCAGACAGTTAAAATGAATATGTTAGTATGAATATTCATGACTGCATTGAGAATGGAAAACTGTGTGATGTTCAACTTTTTCTAGTTGCTTTCCAAAAATTCTATTTTCATGGCTGTCCTTGGCTGTCATTACTTGAAAGAAAAAAGTTAATAGCCCATCATCATTTTTTTAAAGGTTTACACAGAGTGTAGCAGAATGTAGGATATTTCCACTTATAAAAGATGGTTTTCTTCATTTTAACCTTTCAGGATGTAGTCAAAACATAGCTTTGTATAGAGAGACAATACGTGTCTGACAGTTTTGTAAGTGAAATGAATTAGTCTGTTTTGTTTAATTCTCAGTATTTGCTTTAGAATAGGGCATGTAAGAAAAAGTCTTGGGGTAAAGTAAAAATAAATCATTGATCTTTGGAAGTTTGAAGGAGGTAGGATAGATCTCATTCTTTTCCTCCTTAAATACTTTTCTAGGCCAATGGTTGTCAACTATGTAGATTCAAAGTAGTATCTTGGAATAATAGGAGGGCAAACACAAAGGGAATTTTAATTGCACCATTTGCTTGCTTCCACATGACTCACCCCCATTGTTTGAAGAAACTTGTTTTCTATGTGGCATAGAATCCATATACCTCATAGGCAACAAGTAAACAAACAAACAAACAAAATTAATCCACTTTTCATATTTCTCTGTTAAATAGACATTTAGTAGTGATTAGGAGAACATTGATAGAGCATTACTAAGGCTACTTATGACAGATTTATGTATTCCAAATTTTTCCAAAAATAACAGAAAAAAAATAATCTATCTGGATAGCTTGTTGTTTCCTCTATTAGGTCAAAATACACTATTTGTGAAATAAATTTTTAATATAATAGAATGGACAAAGACAAACTCAAGTATAGATTGATGGACTAATATTTTAAAAGTAAATTTTAGATATTCACGACTGTAAAAACACAGAGAAAATCATACTATATTCACTTAGTACATTTAAAATAGAAGTAACAATTGATAATATGTTCTGCTGTAAGCTATACATTCTGCAATTTGGTATTTCCAAAAAAAGTTAAAAAGGCATAATTAAATTTGGATGTTAATCATGGATTTGTGCCTTAAAACTTGTCAAACTTATGAATGGATAAGAAAGCTGTGGTACATATACACAATGGAGTATTACTCAGCCATCAAAAAGAATACATTTGAATCAGTTCTAATGAGGTGGATGGAACTGGAGCCAATTATACAGAGTGAAGTGAGCCAGAAAGAAAAACACCAATACAGTATACTGACACATATATATGGAATTTATGAAGATGGTGATGTTAAACCTGTACGCGAGACAGCAAGAGAGACACAGATGTGTAGAACAGCCTTTTGGACTCTGTGGGAGAGGGAGAGGGTGGGAGGATTTGGGAGTGTGGCATTGTAACATAGATGATATCATAAGTGAAACAGATTGCCAGTCTAGGTTCGATGCAGAAGGCTTGGGACTGATGGGTGAGGATGATCGGGAAGGATGGTGTGGGGAGAGGGGGGGGGGGGGTCCAGATTGGGAACTCAGGTACACTTGTGGCTGATTTATGTCAATGTATGGCAAAATGAGTACAGTATTGTAAAGCAAAACAAACTAAAAAATAAAAATTTAAACTTAAAAAAAAAAAAAACTTGTCAAACTTAATCAAGTCTCCTATTTTAGAACTATATTTTTACATCATTTCCTTCTAGAAATTCCTTAATCCTTTCTTCTCAATTCAATATAAACCACTTGGTATAAATTTGTTTAAGTTCACTTCCATGGTCATTAATTAACTAAATATAAAGCCTTTAATGTATGAGTCAGAGGCATTTTCATTTCTCCTGACAGTCTAGGAAAAAAGGTTTAGTATCTACTGTTTTGAGATTGGTTGGATGATTAGATGACTTTTGGAAATTAACAAGAAACTATTTCTTAATAGTAACCTTTTTTTTTAGACTAAGTACCACAAAATATTACATTAAAACTTGTGAGACTAACAAAAATAAGAAAGGTAACTTATGAGAACACACTTTTGATGACATCTAAAACAGACCACCTAACCTGCCTCGTGAGAAATCTGTATGCAGGTCAGGAAGCAACAGTTAGAACTGGACATGGAACAACAGACTGGTTCCAAATAGGAAAAGGAGTANCAAAGAGTCGGACACGACTGAGCGACTGAACTGAACTGGACTGAACTTAAAACTGTGACTTACACAAACACCTTCTTTATCTATTGGCCGATCACTAATACATTTTCTGAAGAGATCTAACTCCAGCTTTTCTTCACTGCTATAAGTGTTTACATAAAATCAGGTAATTTTTCCAGTAGTTTAGTCAAGTATCTAAGAGATGATTAAATTAGCTTATTTTCTTGATTCTTTTTTCAAATTTAAACATTTCAGTATCTAAGAGAGCACCAAACATTATGTGAAGCTTGGAGATTAGAATTATATTTTCTATGCAATGCATCCATTCGGTAAATCATCAATAGCAGAAAAAACAGAATTATAAAGTAATGTAATGGAAAAATCCTTTTGACATTATTAGGTTATCTCCAGTTTTATAGGTTATGAAAGTTAAATTTCCTCAGTCATGTCTGACTTGGAGGCATATTCAAGCTCTCCTGCCTTGCAGGCATATTCATTACCATCTAAGCCACCAGGGAAGCCCATGTTTGGTTATACATGGTGCTAATTTTTTTGTTCTCACAGTGGGCAACTTCAAGAGATAAAACAATATTTATCACACAGGTGGTGAGAAAAGGATGAATTTTGTGCTTTTTCGGGTATGCTGTTTCTTAAGTAAAGTTTCCAACACAATTTGACTTCTTCTGGTCTTTCTACTATTATTCTCACTGTAGCCATTCTTTTAATCCACATGCTCTCTCTATAGGTTTATTTTCTATTTCTCACCAATGCTTATCATTTTCTTTCTACAAGTCTTTAAGCATGTGCTTTCAATTATTTTAGCTTTGCTTGGTGATTCAAGTGTTGATCATAATTCTTCAGGAAAAGCTTGCAGTCGTTGTGAATATTAATGTGAGTTACATGATTTTGATTCTCTATTTTGATCACTGATTTTTTTTAAAATTCCTATCTACTCATTAACTCACAATTGCAAGTCAGTAACTCAGTTGTGGCAAGGTTTTAAATGCCTAGCTGGGACCTTGATTTCTTATCTGTTTAGAGATTCTCCTGCTTCTCTGGGATCTTTGATTGTAGTAGGCAGCAACAGCAGCAGGCTCATGAGTACTGAGTCCTTGAGGAGTCCTCAGCGGCTTTTACTAAGTGGAACTCCATTGCCAAGAGTAACTTTTGTTTTCCTCAAAGTTTTGTGGTTATCACAGTGTAGAAGTATATGGGTGTTCTGGAGCAGGAGAAGGAAGATGCAGGAAAGAGGATAAAAACTGAGTGTGTAGAGAAGTATAGGGTAGCAATGAATAGCAGAGAATTAAAACACAGGATTTATTTTCTCTGCCTGATAACAATAGTCAATGAAGAAAGCCAAGTAAATGCTAACTAAATATATTAATTTTTTCTTACTTTCTTTTTTGTAACACATTGGCTATATCATACAACTGAATTGGACATGTCTCTAACACAGAAATATGAATATTTGCTATTTTCTAAATTTATGTAAATTATGTTTACCTAAAACATTTCACATACAAATTGAATATGTCCACAGTGCAACTGGGCTGTCCATGGTATGCTATAAGATGTTCTTTACACATTATCACTCTCCCTGTCTCCAGTCTCTGTATAGCACCAGCTAACGAATAAATAAAAACATGTTTGATAAAAAAATGAATTTGTTTTGATAATAGTGAAATATGAATATAGCTTGTGATTTTTATTTTGCTTATTCTGTATTATGTAGTTTAATCATGAGTCTATATAATAGCAGATTTTTAAAAACCCTGCTAATATGCTTGATACTATTGAAAAATGAGTCTTTAACTTTACCTTAAATTAGGCTGAGTTAGCATGTTTGCTTCAGATATTTTGAACATACAATGTACAAAATACATATCAAAATCTAATAATTTAGTCAATTTAATCCTGAAACAATATACTAACAATAATAAAATAACATATAGTTTTGAACACTAAAGCTTCTTAATTTCTGCCAAATGATTTAATATTGTCTCAAAGGTTAGTGGAGTGCACTCTCCATTTAAGCAACACTTGGCAACAAGAATGCAAGTTGCTTCAGTATGTAAGAGATTAAAGTTCACTGATATCTTTGGCATCAAAAGGGATTTTAAAATGTTTTATTAATGCTCAAAAATAGCACAGTAGGCAAACTAACTTTTGATCAAATGTTCAATGTAACTAAATATTGGATTAAATAGTATAAATAAACAGTGGATTGAAACGCTATTTTAGAATAAATGTTATCTTTATTTTGATTTAGAAATAATCTGCAACATATCAAGAAAATATTAATCCAATCAGTATAGTAGGCAAAACAGAAAGAATAAATAGATATAGATGTGTTTTTTAAACTCCTAAATATGCTATTTTAAGCATGTATACTCCAGTAGAGAAATAAGTGAAGAATCTTCCTAATACTATTACAGTTTATCCTAAAATTTCTCTATAAAATAAAACATACAACCCAGTTATCTTTCTATTCAACTTATATACAAAAAGTTTTCAGTACAAAAGACTAGTACAAAATGAAACAACAAATTTTCTTTTTTTTTAAAAAATTTACTTTTTAGTTTGTTTTACTTTACAATACTGTATTCGTTTTGCCATACATTGACATGAACCACCCACGAGTGTATATGAGCTCCCAGTCCTGACCCCCCTCCCCCCTCCCACCCCTGTACCATCTCCCTGGATCATTCCTGTGCATCAGTCCCAAGCATACTGCATCCTGTATCGAACCTAGACCGGTGATTTGTTTCACTTATGATATCATACATGTTACAATGCCACTCTCCCAAATCATCCCACCCTCTCTCTCTCCCACAGAATCCAAAAGGCTGTTGNGACCTTGCTTCTATCACCAGTAACATCCACAGCTGGTTTTTGTTTTTAATAGAGTATTTTTCCTAATATTTCAGAACTATTTGTGATATATGTTTATAAATAGTATATTCTATCTATATAAAATACAGACACAATGCACACTATCAATTCTCCTCTTCTTAAATTTCTATTCTTAACAGATCTGTTCTGCTCAATCTGCAAGTAAATCCTCTAAATTATCCAATGAAAATAAAAACTAAAATAAAGCTAAGTGTTCTGGAACAAGGTCAAAGGATGCACCAAAGCTTTCAAAGACCATTAAATAGAATAGAATTGAATTATATAAATAATATTATTGCAGAAAATCAATATACTTTCTTTCTAATATACATTTTAATACTCAAATGTCTACCATATCATAAAAGTTGTCCAATAAGGCTCAGCAAGCCCTACATGAAGTTAGATTAGTAATTTTTTCTCCATAGTGTGATTTTCTGAGTGACAAATGATCATTTCATTCCAAAGCAAATTTCCTTTGGACTTTGTAGCATTCTGCAATTTAAGGCATGAGAGGTTACAGATTAAATGCAGCTACCAGTTGAAAGCATAGGGTACTGACTGAAAAAGTGTTAATCACTCAGTTGTGTCCGACTCTTTGTGACACCATGGACTGTAGCCTGCCAGCCTCCACCATCCATGGAATTTTCTAGGCAAGAATACTGGAGTGAGTTGCCATTCCTCTCTNCTGCAATTTAAGGCATGAGAGGTTACAGATTAAATGCAGCTACCAGTTGAAAGCATAGGGTACTGACTGAAAAAGTGTTAATCACTCAGTTGTGTCCGACTCTTTGTGACACCATGGACTGTAGCCTGCCAGCCTCCACCATCCATGGAATTTTCTAGGCAAGAATACTGGAGTGAGTTGCCATTCCTCTCTCCAGGGGATCTTCCAGATCCAGGGATTGAACCCAGATCTCTTGCTATGCAGGTAGGTTCTTTACCATCTAAGCTACCAGGAAAGCCCCAGTACTGAATATTATATTACAAAATCACTAATAAGCAGCATGTGTTTAGAATCACATTTTTTATATCAGAACAGTTAGAAAAGGCAATCATTCTATGCACATTAGGAAAAATGTATTTTCATCAAGATGTAGAAGCTAAAGGATTATGAAGCACTTTCCAAACTCACATGCTTAGCTAATAAATTTCAGGAGGACCCTGAACAAGTAATGAACAGCATGAGAACTGGGGACAGAGGAAGGGTGAGAGTATATTAAGGACAGGAAAAAAAAAAAAAAAACCACAGAGAAAAGAAACGTCATGCACTTTTATATATCTCTCATGGTTGAAGCACTTGAATACTCATTTATAAGAAAATGATCCTAGCTTAAAGAAACCAACTTTTTGACCTCATAAAAAACTTTCTAAAATATAATGCAATCTACTCTATGCTATGACCTGAATCCCCAGAGGCTAACGCTTGTGCTTTAGCAATAAGAAAATTCATTTCTCAATTGAAAGAATTAGAACACAGAGACCAAAGCTTGAAAGACTTAATTATGACTCCACAGAACATCAAAATCTCATTCAAGATTCTGTCCCAAGGCCTATTATTTTCTTTGTCACAACAAGTCCCTAGCAGTTGATGGAGCTACAAGATGAAAGAAATCTGGATCCCGAATCACCACTTAGAGTATCAATGACCTCAGTCATTATGGTAGACAGCTATTTGAGAAGGAAAAAGAAAGAAAAACCTTCTATTGCTTTTGAGCCACAAGAGTATAACTTATTATAGCAAATCTAAACTACTATAACTTACTATAACCAATCTAACTAAAATGACATTTGTGGCTATAATTTTCCTTGAATTTCCAAAAATCTCACAGCTTTACAATATTGAGAAAGAAGAATGGAACTGGAGGAATCAACCTGCCTGACTTCAGGCTCTACTACAAAGCCACAGTCATCAAGACAGTATGGTACTGGCACAAAGACAGAAATATAAATCAATGGAACAAAATAGAAAGCCCAGAGATAAATCCACAGAACTATGGACACCTTATCTTCGACAAAGGAGGGAGGATATACAGTGGATTAAAAATCTCTTTAACAAGTGGTGCTGGGAAAACTGGTCCACCACTTGTAAAATAATGAAACTAGAACACTTTCTAACACCATACAAAAAAATAAACTCAAAATGGATTAAAGATCTAAACGTAAGGCAAGAAACTATAAAACTCCTAGAAGAGAACATAGGCAAAACACTCTCTGACATAAATCACAGCAGGATCCTCTATGATCCACCTCCCAGAATACTGGAAATAAAAGCAAAAATAAACAAATGAGATCTAATTAAAATTAAAAGCTTCTGCACAACA
>SJYA01001343.1:315083-368692 GCA_006410615.1 Neotragus moschatus
AATGAAACTAGATCACTTTCTAACACCATTCACAAAAATAAACTCAAAATGGATTAAGGATCTAAATGTAAGACAAGAAACTATAAAACTCCTAGAAGAGAACATAGGCAAAACACTCTCTGACATAAATCACAGCAGGATCCTCTATGATCCACCTCCCAGAATACTGGAAATAAAAGCAAAAATAAACAAATGGGATCTAATTAAAATTAAAAGCTTCTGCACAACAAAGAAAACTCTAAGCTAGGTGAAAAGACAGCCTTCAGAATGGGAGAAAATAATAGCAAATGAAGCAACTGACAAACAACTAATCTCAAAAATATACAAGCAACTCCTGCAGCTCAATTCCAGAAAAAGAAATGACCCAATCAAAAAATGGGCCAAAGAACTAAATAGACATTTCTCCAAAGAAGACATACGGATGGCTAACAAACACATGAAAAGATGCTTAACATCACTTATTATCAGAGAAATGCAAATCAAAACCATGATGAGGTACCATTTCACACCAGTCAGAATGGCTGCGATCCAAAAGTCCACAAGCAATAAATGCTGGAGAGGGTGTGGAGAAAAGGGAACCCTCTTACACTGTTGGTGGGAATGCAAATTAGTGCAGCCACTATGGAGAACAGTGTGGAGATTCCTTAAAAAATTGCAAATTTTCTGATTCAAAGCAAATCATCTACAAACTAAGAAAGAATTTCTTTTATTTTTCCCTCACAAAATCCTATCTTTCAAATTATTTTTTAAAATATGATATGTTTTAACTAGAGATTACCATACTTAGTGAAGTAGTCAGAAAGAAAAGGACAAATACCACATGATATCATATGAGAAATCTAAAATATGGCACAAATGAACCCATGTACAAAACAGAAACAAACTCACAGATAGAGAGAACAGATTTGTGATTGCCAAGGAGTTTGGGTTTGAGAGAGAGATTGACTGGGTGTTTGGGATTAGCAGGTGCAAACTATTGCATGTAAAATATCAACATACAAACAACAAGATCCTACTGTTTAGCACATGGAACTATATTCAATATTTATATCCTTTCCCATTCTGGTTTATCATACATAAACCAGAATGTAAAAGGATATAAAAACGTATACACATACATGACTGAATCACTTTGCTCTACAGAAGAAAGCAACACAACATTGTAAATCAGTACTTCAGTAAGTTAAAATAAAATAAGTCAAAATAAAAATAAGTTAAAAAATAAAGTGTTATTGGAACACACAAAAATATGATGTGTCATATCTAAAAGACTATATGAAAAATTACATCAGCTACTGTGTTAAGAATTTAATTAAGAACCTTAGAATTATATCATGTCCTGTAAATTTTTAATCTACTAGCACCTACCTAGAGCCACACATCCTGGAATGTGAAGTCAAGTGGGCCTTAGGAAGCATCACTAAGAACAAAGCTAGTGGAGGTGTTCTTTCAAATCCTAAAAGATGATGCTGTAAAAGTGCTGCACTCAATATGCCAGCAAATTTGGGAAAGTCAGCAGTGGCCACAGGACTGGAAGAGGTCAGTTTTCATTCCAATCCCAAAGAAAGGCAATGCCAAAGAATGCTTAAACTACTGCACAATTGCACTCATCTCACACACTAGTAAAGTGATGCTCAAAATTCTCCAAACCAGGCTTCAGCAATATGTAAACTGTGAGCTTCCAGATGTTCAGGCTGGTTTTAGAAAAGGGAGAGGAACCAGAGATCAAATTGCCAACATCTGCTGGATCATCAAAAAAGCAAGAGAGTTCCAGAAAAAACATCTATTTTGCTTTATTGACTATGCCAAAGCCTTTGACTGTGTGCATCACAATAAACTGTGGAAAATTCTAAAAAAGATGGCAGGAGTAATAAAGGAGTACGACAAGGCTGTATATTGTCACCCTGCTTATTTAACTTATATGCAGAATACATCATGAGAAACACTGGGCTGGAAGAAGCACAAGCTGGAATCAAGATTGCTGGGAGAAATATCAATCACCTCAGATATGCAGATGACACCATCCTTATGGCAGAAAGTGAAGAGGAACTAAAAAGTCTCTTGGTGAAAGTGAAAGAGGAGAGTGAAAAAGTTGGCTTGAGGCTCAGCATTCAGAAAATGAAGATCATGGTATCTGGTCCCATCACTTCATGGCAAATAGATGGGGAAGCAGTGGAAACAGTCTTAGACTTTATTTTTCTGGGCTCCAAAATTACTGCAGATGGTGATTGCAGCCATTAAATTAAAAAAACGCTTACTCCTTGGAAGGAAAGTTATGACCAACTTAGATAGCATATTACTTTGTTAATAAAGGTCTCTCTAGTCAAGGCTATGGTTTTTCCAGTGGTCATTTATGCATGTGAGAGTTGGACTATAAAGAAAGCTGACCACTGAAGAATTAATACTTTTGAACTGTGGTATTGGAGAATACTCTTGAGACTCCCTTGGACTGCAAGGAGATCCAACCAGTCCACCCTAAAGCAGATCAGTCCTTGGTGTTCATTCGAAGGACTGATATTGAAGCTGAAACTCCAATATTTGACCACCTGATGTGAAGAGCTGACTCCTGTGGAAAGACCCTGATGCTGGGAAAGATTGAGGGCAAGGGGAGAAGGGGATGACAGAGGATGAGATGATTGGATGACATGACCAACTCAATAGACATGAGTTTGGGTAAACTCCGGGAGTTGGTTATGGACAGGAGTCGGACACAACTGAGTGAATTGAACTGAAGTATCTTTATATTTCTATTTTTATTCCATCTTCTTGGTAATTTTATAGTTCTTAACTTCTGAGGCCATTCTAAGTTGAAGTTACTGCTAACCACATCCATAGCCTAGTAGAGATTCCTGTGTGTAAAAATAAATGATATAGTTTAAGAAGTGTCCAGCAGCCTCTAATAATTCATTTTACATACAATTTCATTTAAAATTACATCACAGTGACTTCACTCCAAGTTTTTCTCAAATGCTTTTATCATTAAAATGAATTTAATCCAGTAAAAAAAATCCAATAATTTTATTCTTATGAATCTTAATTACACTTGTGTTATTGTTAGGGTACGAAAAGCTGCTGCTGCTACTGCTGCTAAGTCACTTCAGTCGTGTCTGGCTCTGTGTGACCCCATAGATGGCAGCCCACCAGGCTCCCCCATCCCTGGGATTCTCCAGGCAAGAACACTGGAGTGGGTTGCCATTTCTTTCTCCAGTGCATGAAAGTGAGAAGCGAAATGGAAGTCGCTCAGTCGTATCCGACTCTTAGCGACCCCGTGGCAGCCTGCCAGGCTCCTCCATCCATAGGATTTTCCAGGCAAGAGTACTGGAGTGGGGTGCCATTGCCTTCTCCAGTAAGAAAAGCAAGCCTCATTTATTATGATGAATGGATTATATATGGATAATATATTTTGATTTATACAATTAAAATGCTAAATATAAATACTGCAGATACTTAAAGTTTTTATGAAGAGACAAATTCAGCCTTTTAAAAGTTGGTGGAGTAGAAAAATTTTAAATTGTTTAAATTTAGGTATTTGAGTAATTATGGAACATTAAATTTGAATAACTAATCATTAGTCATTCTATATCTTCCCTTAATGTTGTACAATAGGTGTTAACATTTTTATCATTTTATTTTAACAATTAGCCATTCAAGTTAGAGAACACTTTTTAAAAACATAAAAATTAAGAAAATTTTATAAATGTATTTCTATTTCTAACTTATTTTGATGCTGGACTTTTTGTTTAGTTGGCTGTGTGAACAGCTCTTTTCATTCACTGCTGTTAATGTTTGTTTTTTTTTTTTTTTGCTTGTTTCATATCTATTAGGATTTTCCAGGTAAGAATACTGGAGTGGGTTTCCATTTCCTTCTCCAGGTAATATTCCTGAAGCAAGGATCAAACCCAGGTCTCCCACACTGCAGGCAGACTCTATCTGAGCCACCAGGGAATTCTGTTTTAAGATTGCATAATCTTAAATAAAATTACTTTGTCAGATATATATATCTATATACACTGCTATATACACATATAATAGTAAATTTAATAATAATTGCCTAAAATTCAAATGTAATAGATTATTCTAATTCATACCCTGATGAGTTTATGACATGATATTCTAACTCTGAATACTGCCTAGTCACATAATATATCCCTGGGCTTCTGAGAAACTTAAAAATGTTCTAGAAGTCTCACTACCAACCATAATTCCACTCCATGTAAAGTTTTCCTGGATAACCAGACACATAACTACAGAGGAAACTCAGGTAGAGTTTATAATCTTAGTTTATGGATTATAGTTTACAATCTATTATAAATTTATAAGTTTATAATAATCAATCTGGTCTATCATTAATGTACCTATAAGCAATATATTATTTGTTTATAAGAACACAGTATACAGACATTATAATGAAGTGTCAATGGTAGCATTGTTTTGGCTGAAATGATAGACACCTTTATGGCAATTCACATAGCTTACACTCACTTAAATAATTAAAAATAAAATCAGTACTGTCAGATTGTCAGCAACATTATCTCACATGAGGCACACTACAAAACTGTACAGCTCAGTTGGAGAAGAACCTGGGCTCATGGATGGGCCTGATGAGACAATGACAAAGTAAATTCTTCCTAGAAAGCAGAACTAAAGGCTATCTGATGGACTAATCATGACATATACTCTAGTAGTGGGATGAAACCTTTCCAGTTCTTATCCAGTAGGATTTTGTCAGGGCTGTGAACTAACTACTATCGAGTTTATCACATTCTCCTCTTTTTTGAATGGGCATTTTTACTGTATATGTAACATTTTTACTTAACCATTGTACATGGGGAGTTTCTGAGGAAATTGATCATCTGTCAGTTTATGTGTCAATTGCAAAGTTAAACTCTTGACGTCAACAGAGGACTGGGAACTACATGGGATCCTAAATTTAAGGTGGATATAGAATTTCAGATACACCTCTTTAGGCAAATAATCATGTGGCAGTTTCTTGGAATATTTTTTAGGAAAAAACTAGTATGTATGCCTTGATCCTTACCTTTGGACTGTAAATACTGGATTTGAAACTTGATCTTTCATGAAAATAAAGGACATATTAGCAGACAGTGGAGTAGAATGCCTCAGGTAGATTGTATCTCTGGAGAATTAATGGAGCAACCTATTCTCAATCAGTCTATTTCTAAACTATTACATGAAAACAAAAGAAAATTCTATAAGGTTTAGGCCAATGTTATTTTTCTTCCCACAACTCATACTCAAACCTAATCCTGATTGGTGACACTGATCATGTATTAGGCCTGAAGAAGTTAGTGAAATTAAAATTAAACAGGAAAAAATAAAATGTGAATTGCACGGCACAGGAGTGCTGTGATATAAGCTAAGTGTATGCATTTCTTTCTTTAAATTAATTTTTATCGAAGTATAGTTGCTTTACAGCATTATGTTAGTTTCTACTGTACACCAGGATGAATCAACTATACTTATACATATTTTTCTTATTTTGTTTAGTCATTGAGTTGTGTCTCCTTGTGACCACATGGACTGTAGCCTGCCAGGCTCCTCTGTCCATAGGATTTTCCAGGCAAGAATACTGGAGCGGCCTGCCATTTCTTTCTCAAGGGAATATTCCTGATCCAGAAATCAAACCTTTGTTTCCTGCATTGAAGGTAGATTTTTTTTTACCACTGAGTCACCTGGGAAGCCCTGCATATAGATATATCCCCATCCTTCTGGACTTTCTTTTCATTCAGGTGATCACAGTGAATTAAATAGTCTCCTTTGCTATATAGAATATTCTCATTAGTTATCTATTTTATGCATGGTATAAATAGCACATAGGTGTCATCCCAGTTTCTCAATTCAAGTGAATGCATTTCTAAAGTGCCCATTGTCCTCTTGTCATAAGACCTAAAGTTAGAGGACATGTCAAAACAAGAGGATATGGAAGTGGCCCCTCATATACCCCATTCTCAATTTTTGAATCAGCATTAGCATCTAGGATAAAAAGAAACTATGCAATCATATATTTTCTGCCCATACCTTCATGTAGAAGGGTGAAGAGGTGGGAAAACAAGACGAGATGCAGAGTGAACTAATTTTATAGTTGTAAAGCAACTATCAAACATAAATAGATAAACACAGGAAAATAAATTCTGATCCACAAAATAAGAACACATAATGAGGCATTTCACACTAATTCAATTACTCAGCTAAATACCTAGGTCACTTAAAACCAGCAACGAAAACAGAAACTCAAATGGAGTTTAAGTTATTGAGCCAGATGAGGACAGAACAAATGAAAAAACCCAGGGGAAGTGATTTCAGTATATAGAGAAATCCAATAGAGAAAAAGAACACTCGATAATAATAATGTATCTCTTTCTAGAAAGACTGAATGACAAAAGCAATCCTTTAAACCTTTGATACTAGAAAAACAAGATTAATTCTAAAGAACAAACTAATGGGCAAAAAGATTTGGACACATTCTTCTCCATCCAAATAACATGAAAAATACACAGAAAAAATTAAGCAAACATGGCTTATGCAGAAGTTAACAGTGAGCAGAATTTTACATTGCACATATGAAAAAGTATTTCTACATTTCAATGTATTATCCACTCAGTTATTTCATTCAATTATTTTATACAAATTTTTGAGCATATTCTGGAATAGTGATAGAATCTGGTGAGCAATATAAGGAGCAAAAACAGACACAGACCTTTCCTGAATGAAACTTTCTCTCTAAACACATCAATATAGAGAGCAACTGTGATAAGTGTCATTAAGAAGAGATGCTATTCTAAGTGCACAAAAGAGAATTTAGCCTTTTAGGAGGAGTAAGATAAAGCTTCCCTATGGTTGAGTTTCAAGTTGAAGGGTGAGTAGAACTTACACAACTAAAGGAATAAAATAAAATATCAGATAGAAGCAAAAGCATAGAGTGAGACAGTGTGGGGGTCAAGAGTAAAAGTAGATATAAAGGTATATATAAAAGTATATAACAGAACGGCAACCCACTCCAGTATTCTTGCCTGGAGAATACCATGGATGGAGGAGCCTGGTGGGCTACAGTCCACGGGGTCGCAAAGAGTCAGACACGACTGAGTGACTTAACGTGACATAACATAGCTGAAGCTGATTCTGGAAGTCAGCTACCAGTGGGCACATTTAAACAGCAGCTTTAAGAAAGTATTGCAGACATGAATTCTAATTTTCAGTATATGGTGGGTTAGTTCACATAGAAGCATCTTCATGTGAGGAAAAAAAACATATTTAATTCAAAATTCTGGATAAAATGTGAAAATGTGATTTTCAAAAATTAATTAATGATCTGAAAGTCAAATTAACTGGATGAAAAAGAGAGAGGAAAAATCCTGAGATGTAAGCAAGATGCGCAAAAGTAGGTTCTTCAGTTGATTAAATCAAACTGTGAAATTGAAGTGTGGTTTTGATGCACTGGAAGAGGAGAGTGGGCCTCAGCATCATATTTATGTTTATCCACATCACCACCACCTTCATAATAGGAATGAATCAAAAGTAAACCACCAGCACTCTCACCTTCTGCAGGGGACTATAGGAGACTTATATTAAGGTTGAATAGAATGCTGAGAAATCAGTTTTTAAAAAGCTTAAGAGATATAGAGGAGCCTGGCGGGCTACAGACCACGGGGTCACAGAGTCAGACACGACTGAGTAACTAAGCAAAGCACAGCACAGCACAAGAGATGTAACACCTTCAAACTTCTCTGTGTCCTAAAACATATTCTCCATACATTTAAAACAAAAAACAGTCATACAAAAATTAATAGGTAAATCATAGAGTGAGTTTCTAACACATCTTCAATCATTAATGAAACTTTAAAAAGACAAAATAGATTAGCAAAGATTAGAAAATTCTGAACATGATGATCAAATTGACTATAATTTTGGTATATCCAAGCATATCTTACCAAGATATCTTACCAAGATATTCTGAGCATATTTCTTTTTTCAAGCACAAATAATATATTTAAAAATTATACTATGTTGGCTGGCCATAAGCAAATGCTAACACATTTGAAATGACTAAAGTCATACAGAATTTGTTTTCTGAGTGCAATACAATTAAGCTACAAGTCAACTGTAAAATAAATAAGTGGAACATTCTTATGTAGAAGAAGGACTTTAGAAAACTGAAGTTGGGGAGCATGAGCAAGATGGTGAAATAGAAAGCCCTCTCCTTCTTCTCGTAGACACAATAACTCAACAACACGGGAGCCAACTCCTTTTGTGAGAAACCCAGAGACCAGTTGGAAGGCTTCTGTACTCTGGGCAAGCATGAAACCAGTCACACTGAAGCTGGTAGAAAAATTTGTGGTGTACTTTTCTGTAACTCCTCTTCCAAGTGAAGTACCATATAATCACATAATCAGAGGAAAACTGAACACCCAGCTTCTCCCAAGGGAAGAAGAACTAGGTAGTCCATCCAACATTTGACTTTTTCAAGGGACTGGTTAATGTCATGTCGAATCTATACACTAATAGCAAAGGGCCTCTTAGCTGGGAGCTATTAAGAACAGAGACAGTCTGGACTAATACATACTTATTGACTATAGCCCCTCTCTCCAGTTCATTGCAGAAACAGCAGGCAACCCTCGCATACAAACCCTGCAAATCCCAGCTTCTCCTTAAGAAGGTAATGATTTGGAACACCCATCCAACATTTCAGTTTTTCAGGAAGCTGCCAAAGGGACAAGATTCTGAACCATGTATGTTAGAGCACTGAGGGGACCTGACATATTCTTGATGCCTGGGGGCCACTGAGAACAAAGGTGGTGGTTCAGAGTAGTATGCAGTCACCATCAGAGCCCATGATATGGTCAGGAAAACTCTCACAGCCTCTAGCATATCTCTGGGCAAGGAGAGAGAGTGCTGAAACATATATCCAACATCCAGGATTTTCAGAGGGCTGCCCAAGAGGCTAGCCTCTGTTTCATCTGTCTCAGAGTGCTGGTGGGAAATGAACAATCTAGATGTCTATGGCCTGCTGAGAACAACGACAACAAAAAATCAATTGGGTGGAATGACACTATGCGGAGAACTGACTGTACAGCAGACAGACATGAGAGACAGTGAGAGAAGATATAATCCTGAATAAGAAACCAGAAGATCCAAGTATTAATTTACATAGTCTAGCAAATACACATCCACAGAAAACTGTGAGAAGTTGCCAGAACTTCTAGCAGAGCTGACTGGCAATGGTCTTCCTTTGTAGGAAGCCAGTCGAGAACAACTGGGAAAGGTGCCTTTTTTTTTTTCCCAAACTCACGAACATCCACACAAAGTGTCAAGGAAAATGAAGAAACAAGAAAATGTAGCCAAAACAAAGGAATACAAGAAATCTCAAAAAACTGATCCTAAAGATATGGAGATATAGGGGCCTCCCTGGTGGCCCAGTGGTGAANACAACTGGGAAAGGTGCCTTTTTTTTTTTCCCAAACTCACGAACATCCACACAAAGTGTCAAGGAAAATGAAGAAACAAGAAAATGTAGCCAAAACAAAGGAATACAAGAAATCTCAAAAAACTGATCCTAAAGATATGGAGATATAGGGGCCTCCCTGGTGGCCCAGTGGTGAACAGTCCACTTGCCAGTGCAGGGGACATGGGTTTGATCCTTGGTCCAAGAGGATCCCACATGTCGCAGTGAACTGGGCCTGTGTGCCACAGCTTCTGAGTCCACCAGCCTAGTCTGTGTTTTGTAATAAGAGAAGCCACTGCAATAAGCAGCCTATGCAATAAAACTAGAGAGCAGTCCCTGCTTGCCATAGCTAGAGAAAACCCTTGCTCAGTGACAAAAACCCAGCAGAGCTAAAAAATTAAAATAAATAAACTGGGCATAGTTAACCTTTTGAGGGGAATTTCCTTGTGACCCAGTGGTTAGGACTCTAGTACTTTCATTGCTGAGGGCCCAGATTCAATCCCTGGTTGGGGAACTCAGATCCTGTAAGCCACACAGTGTAGCCAAAAAAGAGAGAGAGAATCTATGTTGAAGAAGGAAATGGCAACCCACTCTAATATTCTTGCCTGGGAAGTCCAACGGACAGAGAAGCCTGGCAGGCTGCAGTCCAAGGAACTGCAAAGAGTCAGACAGACTTAGTGACTAAATCACATAAATTACCTAACAGAGAATTTTAAAAACTGCCTTAAAATACTCAATGAAATCAGAAAAATAATGTATAAACAAACTGATTCTTTTAATAAGGTGGGGGTTAGTCGCTAAGTTGTGACTCTTGCAACCCCTGGACTGTACCCTGCCAGGCTCCTCTGTCCATGGTATTCTCCAGGCAAGAATACTGGAGTGGGTTGCCATTTCCTTCTCCAGGGGATCTTCCCAACCCAGAAATCGAACCCGGGTCTCCTGCACTGCAGGCAACGTTTTTTTTATCAACAGAGCTATAAGGGAAGCCCATTTCAAAATGAGAAAATAGTTTTTAAAGGCCAAAGAGAAGTTATGGTTTTTAAGAATACAATAAAGGGACTGAAAAATTCACCAAGCTTAAAGAGCAGACAAAATCAAGCAAGAGTTGGTGAACAAAAACGCAGGTTGTTTGAAACTGTCTTTTCTGCTCTCTTTGATGCATCTTTCCTCACTTCTGTGCTCATCTGACTGCTATAATCCTCCATCTGGGTTCTGGGGCTCCTAATATAGGTATTGTTGTGCGTGAGAATTTGTTAAACTGGTGTTTCTTTCTAGGGGATCAGAGCTGAAACCTACTTTTTGGCTACTGGTGGAAATCATTCCTCACTACTTTTCTTACCTTTGTCTGTATAAGGAAGATGGCAGAATAAAAAATTAATGCACTTAAAGGAAGTCAGTAAAAGTTATCCAATTCTTCCAAAACAGAGATAAATTAGAGACTGCTTAATGTCATTTCCTTCTCCAGGGATTGAACCTGGGTCCCCTGCATTGAAGACAGATCCTTTACCATCAGAGCTACCAGGAAGCCTATCAAATTAAAATACTGAGATAAATAATTTGCAAATTTTGTAGAAGTCTTCTTTGTGAGCATGATACACAATGTATTATATACAGTGCACAGTATATAATATACACAATTTATACAGTTTTAAATCTCTATTAGAAGAGAAAAAGATTGGATGTGTACATATCTAGTAGCAACAGATATGTACTATATACATACATATTTGTATGTATTTCAAGTGACAAGACCTTGAAAATTTTAAGCCCTTGAAAATTTTATTCCGGGGATAAATTTTAAAATTTTCCTTGTTCATAACTTGTAACACTGTCTAAATGATGATATATTAATATTGCATTAAGAATAATATTTTTAATATTATATTAATGAGGTCTTGAATAACTGGTTGAAGTTGGAGGATAAAGAAAACCATGAATGGATAAGACAGGACAAAAATGTTATAAAGAAATTTAATTTCAAGACAAAGGTTTTAGCCTGCAATAATTTGATGCTTCCCTAATTCAGGCTGCTCTGCATTTGCACACTGTTAAAACTAATGATTAACATTCAGAATGAAAGGCAGATGATCTATAAAAAATGACAGGCTGAAACCTCAGAAATCAAGCCAGAGTTAAGAAAATGCTATAGCTCATTTTCTTTGTCCCCTTAAGACTTGGACTGCTCCTTTCAGACAAGTATTAGCAAGGATGACCATTGATACTANTTGCACACTGTTAAAACTAATGATTAACATTCAGAATGAAAGGCAGATGATCTATAAAAAATGACAGGCTGAAACCTCAGAAATCAAGCCAGAGTTAAGAAAATGCTATAGCTCATTTTCTTTGTCCCCTTAAGACTTGGACTGCTCCTTTCAGACAAGTATTAGCAAGGATGACCATTGATACTATTTATGCTCTCACAGAAAATTTTCATCACTTTCAAAGTATTTATCTCTAGAAATCTTAATCTCACAATTATCAACTAACATTTTTATTGAACAGAGTTGTTCTAAGAGGACATTTGGACCGTTTACTGAGTTGTTACCAATTTGAGTGCCAGGCATCAACGATACAATTAGGAAACATATGACCCAATATCTATCTTAAACAATGATCGTCTATTTATAGTATTAACATTTGGGAAAAAATTACATTAAGAATTTGAGAATAAATAGAGACATGTATACACTAGAAAACTCTGGGAGCAAGACAGACCTATGCCAATAATGGTAGAAGGGAGAGTCTAAAAATTTACAAAAATGTGGCTTTTATGATATCTCTTGAAAATGGTAAAGCTGAACAAAAATTTTCTTTATGGGAGAAGAAAGCTCCTGTACAAAGTATGCTTACCTGGTGGCTTGGTCAATAAAGAATCCACCTGCAATGAGGGATCCTGGGTTCGATTCCTATGTTGGGAATATCCTCTGGAGAAGGACATGCAACCCACTCCAGTATTTTTGCCTGGAGAATCCTCATGTATAGAGGAGCCTGGCAGGCTGCAATTCATAGGGTCACAAAGAGTTGGGCATGGCTGAGCAACTAAGCACACACAGCACACCCAAAAAAAGAATATAAGAGAGATGAAGAGATGATGATTTTAGGGTTTGGAAGTTATTTATATATGGAAATAATTTTGAAGTTGTATAAGCCAGAATTAGCAATAAATTATTTACTAAGAGATCTTTTGTTACATATTTGTATCAATAATGATCCTAAAATATTGTTGTATTTCTTTTCCCAGTGATAGCTGTAATCATGACTCAATGGAGAAATTTTATATGGCCATTTGAAGCCTTGCAGAAGGAAGAAATTAAACTAAAAATAGGAACATATTTGGTTTTGTTGTCTGACTTAATCTTGATTTCCAGGTGTCATCATGACTTCACAAATGAAGTGACAAATAAGCTTGATTAATGGATTAATCATTTAAACTTGATTTCTTTTTCTGTGATTTCTATTTAATTGCGTTTCTAAATGGTCACGGGTGCACTAAATACCACCTACCCATTTATAAAGAGCTGGCTATAGAAGAATAGGAAAATTTTACATTAAGATTCTGATATAATGTGTGGATTTGTGTCTATGGGGTCACACAGAGTCAGACACGACTGAAGCGACTTAGCAGCAGCAGCAGCAGCAACAGCAGCAGCAGTGATTCAGAACATTGTTAAACAAGTTTACTGAGACTATCTATCTTGAGGGGATATTTTGTCTGATCAAGAATATTAAGAAAGTTCAGCTATAGATATATCAATGAAGATAAAGTTCAATCACTGCTTGAATATATAACTCCTCATCAATTAAATAATTTATTAGTAAATAACAAATCTTGTCTGTCTCCTTGATTTCTGACACGCATTCTGATAGCATTTAGAATAACAAAAGAATAGATATGCTTTACATAATTATGTCATTAAAACAGGAGAAGGGAGTGATTTAAATAAAACACTTTAAATATGGAAACTGTATTCACAACCATGAGTGAGGAGATTTAAAGAACCCCAGAGGTTATCAAGTCAAATCTCCTTATTTCACAGATGAGAAAAGTAAAGTTCATGACTGTAAGTGATTTCAATTGAGTAAATCACACTGGACTTCCAGTCCAGTGTGGCTTCAGTGGTGTTAACCTGTTTCCACGTTTGTTTATAAAATATCTTCTACATGTAAAATAGTACATATAAAAATTCACTCTCTAATTTGATATATAATGTAAAAACATAGATGTATTACAATGATATTTCTGGGATTTCATGACAATAAAGTGACTAAAAGATAACCATTTTAATCCATCAGTCATCATTATTTTTGGATGAGATCAAAGGCAGTTCTTCTTTACAGTATCTCAAAAGTCAAGTTCATTTTAGCATAAATTATTATATAGCTCATTTTCAATTAGAGAATTACTAGTACTTTATTGACTATGCCAAAGCCTTTGACTGTGTGGATCACAATAAACTGTGGAAAATTCTGAGAGATGGAAATACCAGACCACCTGATCTGTCTCTTGAGAAATCTGTATGCAGGTCAGGAAGCAACAGTTAGAACTGGACATGGAACAACAGACTGGTTCCAAATANGGAGGAGAAGGGGACGACAGAGGATGAGATGGCTGGATGGCATCACTGACTCGATGGGCGTGAGTCTGCCAACTCAGGGAGTTGGTGATGGAGAGGGAGGCCTGGAGTGCTGTGATTCATGGGGTCGCAAAGAGGTGGACATGACTGAGCGACTGAACTGAACTGAACTGAGTATGATTTCTATTTCTAGATAAAAGAAGCAAGACAGAAAAGTTAAATAACTTTCTGAACACTACATAAATTGGAAATGGTATAGCTAGGATTAGAACCAAGGCAGTGCTCTAAATCATCACATTTTGACAAGTCTCTGAAAAAGCCTTCTTAGCTTTGCAACACAGACCTCTAGCTATACATGGAAGATGGCTTCCTGAGCCAACCCTATTTCCTCCTTTTCTCTAATATCTCTTGGCTCCAGACTACACTGTAATTACATCAAGTAATTTTTTTTTCATAAACCTAGGGTAGCTATAATTAAAAAGACACACAGTAAAAGCTAATGTTGGTGAGGATATGGAGAAGTTGGCACTTGCACTCATTGCAGATGAGAATATAAAGTGGCATAGTGCTTCTGAAAACAGTTTGGCAGCTTCACAAAATATTAAACAGAGAAATACCACATAACCAAGCAATTCCTCTTAGGAATATCTTCCCAACATAACTGAAAATATATGTCAATATTAAAAATTATTTACAGCTATTTATAGTAGCATTATTAATAATAGCCAAAGACAGAAATGGCACAAATATCTATTAGCTAATAAGTAGATAAGCAAAATGTGGTATAATTGTGCTGTTATGATTAATTTTATATCCATTTGGCTGAGATCTGATGGGCAGTTTGATCAAACACTAGTCTAGATATGGCTGTGAAAGAATTTTGTAGATACAATTAAGATTTTACAACAATCAGGTTGAAAGCAAATAGATGGAACAACACTTGATATGCAAACACTAATTTTAAAGAAGGAGGAATGGCTATATTAGAACCTGATACTGTAGATATCAGAGCAAAGAAAGTTACTAAACAGATATATTTCATAGTGATAAAAACAGTAAGACATAAGGATCCTAAATGTGTATACACCAAACAGTAAATCTCAATGAAGCCAAACTGATAGAGCTGAAAGAAGAGATTAAAAAATCTACAATGTCCACAATTAACAATGTCCATCGAGTCAGTGATGCCATCCAACCATCTCATCCTCTGTCATCTCCTTCTCCTCCTGCCCCCAAACACTCCCAGCATCAGGGTCCTTTCCAATGAGTCAACTCTTCGCATGAGGTGGTCAAAGTTTTGGCATTTCAGCTTCAGCATCAATACTTCCAATGAACACCATAGTTACAGATTTCAGAAGTTTCGTCTCAGCAACTGAATGATCTATTAGACTTAAGGAATCAATTATATAGAAACCTTGGGTAACATAATTGACCAAATAATTAAATGAACATATATATAACACCTTACCCAACNGAGTCAACTCTTCGCATGAGGTGGTCAAAGTTTTGGCATTTCAGCTTCAGCATCAATACTTCCAATGAACACCATAGTTACAGATTTCAGAAGTTTCGTCTCAGCAACTGAATGATCTATTAGACTTAAGGAATCAATTATATAGAAACCTTGGGTAACATAATTGACCAAATAATTAAATGAACATATATATAACACCTTACCCAACGATAGTTGGAGAAGGCAATGGCAACCCACTCCAGTACTCTTGCCTGGGAAATCCCATGGATGGAAGAGTCTGGTAGGCTACCATCCATGGGGCTGCAAGAGTCGGACATGACTGAGTGACTTCACTTTCACTTTTCACTTTCGTGCACTGGAGAAGGAAATGGCAACCCACTCCATTATTCTTGCCTGGAGAATCCCAGGGACCGGGGAGCCTGGTGGGCTGCCCGTCTATGGGGTCGCACAGAGTTGGACACGACTGATGTGACTTAGCAGCAGCAGCACCCAACAATAGTAGAATACACTTTTTCTAAGTGCACAGTGAACATTTGCCAAGATAAGCTATATCATGAGCTATATAAAACAAATAAAAAATAACAAATTGAAAATAATTAAAATTATAAAGTGTGTTCTATGATCATAAAAAAATCAATCTAGAAATCAATCACTAGAAAGACAATAAAAAATAAATCTCCAATACATGACAATACAAGATGGATACTTCTGAATAAATCATAGATCAATGAAGAAGACAAATTAAATTAAATATATATATAACAGTAAACAAAGGGACCTAAACTGAAAATAACTCAGATACCCTTGGATACATAAATGGTTAAACAGATTCTGTTACATACACACCATGAAATACTACTCTATAATCAAAACTACCTTATATGCAATAACTTTGTAGAAGCTCCAGGGAATTACTCTGAGTTAAAAGAAACTATCCAAAACATTATATACTGTATTCTTTCATTCATATAACATTTTTGAAATGAAGAAAAGATTGATGATTATCAGATTCAGGTCTATGGGAAGGAAAGGGCATGAGAGGAGTGTTGCTTTGATTATAAAAGGGCAGTAAGAGGTTATGGAACTTTTCAGATTCTTAACTCTGTTCAGCTCAGTTCAGTTCAATCACTCAGTCATGTCCTACTCTTTGTGACCCCATGAATCACAGCACGCCAGACCTCCTTTTCCATCACCAGCTCCAGGAATTCACTCAAACTCATATCCATCGAGTCAGTGATGCTATCCAACCATCTCATCCTCTGTCATCCCCTTCTCTTTCTGCCCCCAACCCCTCCCAGTATCAGAGTCTTTTCCAATGAGTCAACTCTTCGCATGAGGTGGCCAAAGTATTGGATTTTCAGCCTCAGCATCAGTCCTTCCAATGAACACCCAGGACTGATCTCCTTTAGAGTGGACTGGTTGGATATCCTTGCAATCCAAGGGACTCTCAAGAGTCTTCTCCAACACCACAGTTCAAAAGCATCAATTCTTCGGCACTAAGCTTTCTTCACAGTCCAACTCTTACATCCATACATGACTACTGGAAAAACCATAGCCTTGACTAGACGGACATTTGCTGGCAAAGTAATGTCTCTGCTTTTGAATATGCTATCTAGGTTGGTCATAACTTTCCTTCCAAGGAGTAAGCATCTTTTAATTCCATTGCTGCAATCACCACCTGTATTTATTTTGGAGCCCACCAAAATAAAGTCTGCCACTGTTTCCACTGTTTCTTCATCTATTTTGCATGAAGTGATGAGCCCAGATGCCATGATCTTCGTTTTCTGAATGTTGAGCTTTAAGCCAACTTTTTCACTCTCCTCTTTCACTTTCAGCAAGAGGCTTTGTAGTTCCTCTTAACTCTGTTAGTAGATGCAAAAACCTACCTATGTAGTGAAATCATATAGAATAAAATGCAGATACACATAATGAAATATAAGAAAAAGTGTAGAAATCTTAATATTTATAAAATCAGTGGATTGGATCAATACAAACATCTAAACGGTGGTATTTACTATAGCTTTGCAAAGCAAATTGCTTTTCAGGAGAAAATGGATAAAGTATATAAGAGATCTCTTTGTGTTACTTCTGATAAGTGTATGTCAACATATAACTGTATGTCAATATATAAATAAACATTTTAGTTTTCAAAGGGAATGAAATACTGCTGCAATATGGATAGATCTTAAAAGCTTTATGATAAGTGAAAGAAGTAACTTACTAAAAGAGTTCACAGACATGTGTTAGATATGAGTTCGTAGACGTGCTAGGGAAGGTGAGGAAGGGAAAACGACTGCTAATCGCTGTGGCTTTTTTGAGGGATAATTGAAATGTTCTCAAGTTAGATTGTGGTGAATGTACTAAAACCCACTGAATCATACACTTAAAATGGGTGAATTTTTATGATGTTTGAATTATATCTGAATTAAACTGTTAGATAAACATCAGAGAAAATTATGGCATTTAATTTGTGGCAAAGTGTTTTTCTTCTCTCAATTTTGTAGAGGTTTCTCAAATATAGTAGAGATTTCTGCCCCTCCATTAACTGATTTTTCACATTAAAGTACGTGTCTTAACAATATTTGACTTTACTGAGGGAGCAGGCTGAATTGAATAAACCTTGATGTGAATTACAATGCCAGTTGCTCGGAATATAAGAAACTGATATGCCTTACATATTAACATACTTAAGTACACACTTCCACAACTGGCCCATGCTTTTACCACCCTCTGTTAGAGGAAAGATTGTGGTTGTATTGTTTATTCCTGCCAACTTTCTCCTCATGTAGATTCTCCTTTATCCTATCTTTGGTCCGTCCGACCTTGTCTGTTTCATTGGTCCAGAAATGTCTAATAATTTTTCTTCGATTAGAATTATCTTATTTTTCTTCAATTAGAATTATCTTCTCTGTTTTCAGAAAATGGAAGTGTTTTCTTTCTTATCTATTAGAGATCAAAGTGGAAATGCTGGGTAAGCAAGTTGGTATATGGAGTCCAATCTTGAGATGAGACTTTTCATTTCATCAGTGGTATTTAGGTGTGTTCTGTATGTTTAAAAAGTATGGAAGAATAATAGAAATGTTTAAAACTAAATGAGAAGTACTGACTGGTAAGTTAAAGGAAAAAGAAATATATAGTATCTTTGAATCAAATTAAAAGCTATTTTTTTCAAGAGAGAAGAATGAAAATTCTTCCAAATGCGGATGACACATCGGGCAGAATGAAGATTAGTATACATATGACTTTCATGTGAGGAATGTGGTTGAGAATGTAATCAGTAGAAGTAGAGTTTATTGCTTTTCTCCTAATTCCTGCTCAGTCACATGCTGTTTTACTCACCACTGGTTTTCATGTACCATCAGTGCAAATGTTAGTACAGTAAAAATGGTGAGCATGAAATAATTCCTGGTAATACTGTGAAAAGAATTTTCAAAATATGTCGACGATCCTGAAAAATCTGTGGGTTACAATTTAGAAACCAAATTGCAAATGTTAATGCAAATATTAGTACAGTAAAAATGGTGAACATGAAATCATTCCTAGTAATATTTTGAATTTTCAAACTATATAGACAGTCCTGAAAAGTCTGTGGGTTACAATTTAGAAACCACTCCATCAGTTATATAAGATTCTATATAAACAGTTGGGTAAATACAAAGGAAATATTTTCAAAGAGCAAATAACAGTTGACTTTTAAACCATTAGATTGCTTTTTATACCAGTAAAAATAAACTATAATAAATTCCTGTCCCTAAACTAAATCATAAGGACAAGTTCATTTTTGAATTTTTAAAGGAATAATTTATTTCTGAGCCATGTAAATATAGGGGGCAGTATCTTACTGTTCACTGTGTGCTTTTAAATACATAAGAATTTAATACTTTGACATAATTCTTATTTTATTGAAAATTAATGAGAGTTTATTTTATTACACATAAAATAAAGTATAGTAATAATACATGTTAAATTCTTTGAAATAGCATTATAATACATGTCTGAAGATTTTGAATAAATCTGGCAGTTTCGTGTAATCTGAGTTTAAGCTCAATATTTTACTTTTCAAAATTTAATGTTATAAATAAGAAGCATAAAATTAAAAATAGTTTCAGTTATTCAGTTAATTTTACATTTGTTTCACATCAAGTGAAAAACATTTATTAAGCACTTGCCAAATAATGAAAATTTTAACAGTTCTAATTGTTGGACTGTAAAGAAAGCTGAGCGCCGAAGAATTGATGCTTTTGAACTATGGTGTTGGAGAAGACTCTTGAGAGTCCCTTGGATTGCAAGGAGATCCAACCAGTCCATTCTAAAGGAGATCAGTCCTGGGTGTTCTTTGGAAGGAATGGTGCTAAAGCTGAAACTCCAGTACTTTGGCCATCTCATGCAAAGGGTTGACTCATTGGAAAAGACTCTGATGCTGGGAGGGTTTGGGTGCAGAAGGAGAAGGGGACGACAGAGGATGAGATGGCTGGATGGCATCACTGACTCGATGGATGTGAGTCTGAGTGAACTCTGGGAGTTGGTGATGGACAGGGAGGCCTGGCGTGCTGCAGTTCACGGGGTCACAAAGAGTTGGACATGACTGAGCAACTGAACTGAACTGAGCTGAACAGTTCTGACTACCTTAAACTCTAGTTATTATGTAGGTAAATTCATGGGTTTATATATATATATATATGACAATTCTAATAAACTTAAAAATAAATTTGAAATTTTGGAAAGAATAATTTGTTTGCTTGCCATATTTTCAACTGATTATTTCAAGCAAAGCTAGCTTCTCTTTAGAAGCACAATAAAGCAAGCTCCAGCCAGAAAAAGAGCTGTCTCTTACTGAAACATGAAGAAGATAGAGAGCAAAAAGGTGCTTTCCAGTGGAGATGAAAGTCATAAAGTGTGTGAATTAAAAGGAACAGATTCATTTATCTTTGTCTTTTTACACCTGGACAGAATACTAAGAGCCATCTGTCAAAACTGCATTCAAAGCAATAAAGGGCATTTTGTTTATCTGTGAATAAATTAAATGGACCTGGATGGGATTTTAATGGAAATATATACAATTGAGATTTCCAAACAATCAAGCTTGGCATGTCCTTCAACAAGCTTTGGATGGGCCTTTTTAGAGGGCAATTCTCAAAGAGAATTCCCCTTTCCTCTTTCTCTTCTTGCAATACGGGTATTCAACAATTGTTTTCCTTTTTAATATTTGACATATTTTGGATCAGTAGGAAATTAGAAAAAGAGTTCCAAATGATCTCCATCATGAAAGCTTTTCCTTGGGATGAATGCATAAGTTAGGTGGGGAAAATATGACTTTATTTAGAATGCTAATGATGGATTTTAACTAAAATTGGTAGAAATAATGTTTCTTTCATAAACTGACATATTCTTAAAGAATACATTCAAAACACAGTGATACTATACCAATCTCTCTTTATCTTCCTCTCAAAGTATAAAACATTAAACCTTGGGGAAAAAAAGAGAATCATATTTTTTTTTCAAACTTTAGTCTCTCTCGTTTTCACTCCATTATCTTAAAAAAAAAAATGATGAAAATAAATTTGAGGAACACAGAATGACAAACCTCAAGATAAATAGAATAGAAAAATATATGAGAAAGTGAAATGCAATCAATAAATATTATGTCTGTCCTTCGAAATGGAAGTATAGAATGTTACATGATAGAGCTTATGAAAATCATGTTTGAAAGACTGATGTTAAAATATCCAGGTTTTATGTAAGTAACTGTGACAACCCTCCTTGCCCAAACTGAAAATACTGCACTAAAGTAACATATTTCTTTAAAATATATCAATTTTTATACTTAAGTAGATTTGAACTCTTGTAACAAAGGGACCCACACAAAGTAGAGAAGTTCAATATTCAGAATAATGCTATATTCTGAGGTGACTTTTTTAAATCTATAAATTATATAGTGTTGAGACATCTCTTATTTCCTTAAGATATCTTTAAACACTAAAAATATTTATGTAAGGGATTTCCCATATGGCACAGTAAGAACTTCAAGAAGCCAGCTCTTCCTAAATTCAATCAGAACATTTGCAAACATTGTAAAAATCAACTTTTTCAGAACCCTGGAAAGTAACCATAAATTAATAATGATAAGTTGAATTCACACAAGAATATAAGGACTGCTTGTAAAGAAAATTGCATAGGTAAATGCAAGCCATAATACATGCATCTTGCTTGTAGCCTTTTTCTTCTCTTACCTGATTTAAAATATAACTGCATAAAAATTATTATAAAATAGTGTTTATGTGCTTACTATGTATAACGATATAGATTGACAATGGCACAAAGGTAGGGGGTAAAATTAAGCTATACTGAAGAAAAGATTTTGTATACTATTGAAACAAAGTTGGTATTAATCTTGCCAGTTTTAAAGTGTTAATTGAAATATTTAGGACAATCTCTATCAAAATAAGTTAAAATGCTAAATGGAATAACAAGGGAATTAAAATTCTATACTAGAAAATTCCTATTTCACAAAAAAGACAGCAATAAGAGAATAGAGAAAAAAAGACATACAGAAAAGAGGAAATCAGCAGAAATAAATCCTTTCTTTACCGTGATTAGTTTAGATATAAATTGATAAGCTGGCTTAAAACAACATTCAGAAAACTAAGATCATAGAATCTGGTCTTATCACTCTAGTCAAACATATGGGGAAAAAATGGAAACAGTGGGATATTATATTTTCTTGGCTTAAAAATCACTACGGACCATAACTGCAGCCACCAAATTAAAAGTCGCTTGCTCCTTGGAAGAAAATCCATGACAAACCAAGGCAGTGTATTAAAGTGACATCACTTTGCCAACAAAGGTCTGTATAGTCAAGGCTATGGTTTTTCCAGTAGTCATGTAGGGATGTGAGAGTTGGACTGTAAAGAGACTGTTCAGTTCAGTTCATTTCAGTCGCTCAGTTGTGTCTGACTCTGTGATCCCGTGGACTGCAGCACGCCAGGCCGCCCTGTCCATCACCAACTCCTAGAGTTTACTCAAACCCATGTCCATTGAGTTGGTGATGCCATCTAACCAACTCATCCTCTGTCATCCCCTTCTCCTTCCACCTTCAATCTTTCCCAGAATCAGGATCTTTTCAAATGAATCAGTTATTCGCATCAGGTGGCCAAAGTATTGGAGTTTCAGCTTCAGCATCAGTCCTTCCAATGAATATTCAGGACTAATTTCCTTTAGAATGGATAGGTTTGATCTCCTTGCAGTCCAAGGGACTCTCCAGAGTCTTCTCCAGCAACAGAGTTCAAAAGCATCATTTTTTTGACACTCAGCTTTCTTTATAGTTCAACTCTCATATCCATACGTTACTACTGTAAAAACCATAGCTTTGACTCGATAGACATTTGTTGGTAAAGTAATGTCTATGCTTTTTAATATGTTGTCTAGGTTGGTCATAACTTTTTCTCCAGGAAGCAAGGATTTTTTTAATTTCATGGCTGCAGTCACTATCTGCAGTGATTTTGGAACCCCCTAAAATAAAGTCTGTCACTGTTTCCACTGTCTCCCCATCTATTTGCCATGAAGTGATAGGACCAGATGCCATGATCTTAGTTTTTTGAATGTTTAAGCCAACTTTTTCACTCTCCTCTTTCACTTTCATCAAGGCTGAGTGACAAACAATTGGTGCTTTCAAATTACAGTGTTGAGAAGACTCTTGAGAGTCTCTTGGACAGCAAAGAGATCAAACCAGTTATTCCTAAAGGAAATCAACCCTGTATACTCATTGGAAGGACTGATGCTGAAGCTGAAGTTCCAGTCCTTTGGCTACCTGATCTGAACACCTGCTCATCCAAAAAGACCCTGATGCTGGGAAAGATTGATAGCAGGAGAAGAGGGCAACAGAGAGTGAGATGGTTGGATGGCATCACCAATTCAATGGACATGAGTTTGATCAAACTCCAGGAGATATATAGTTAAGGACAGGGAAGCCTGGACATCAGTAACACTGTAGTCCATGGGATCTCAAAGAATCAGACATGACTTAGCCAAAAAGCAAAAACAACAAATAAATTGATAAGATACTCCAATCAAAGGCAGAGATTAGAAGAATAGATAAAGAAAACAAAAACAGAAACATGATTCTACTGTAGCTTTCTACAAGAAACACATTTTAGATTCAAAGTCATTCATCTTTATTATTTTTTTCAAAGACACACGTCTGGGATGGAAACAGATATGCCATAGAAACAATAACTAAACCAGTGGAGGAGTGACTATTTTAAAATCATGGGAAAAAAGCTTTAATCCAAAAATTCTTATTAGAGGTGATATCTTATAATACTAAAATAGCAATTCATTATAAAGATAACAGCTAAAACCATGCAGAGACTTAGACATGCAGGTGATCATTATCCACAAAGGTCAAATTTAAAAACAATAGCAAATTAAAAAAAAAATAATAAATGTGTCTAACAACAAAGTCTCAAAGGAAAAAAAAAAGCCAAAATTGATATGAGAGAAATATACAATTTAATAGTAATAGATGGAATCTTTGACATCTTACTTTCAGGAATGGATGAATGAGTAGGCTGAAGATCAGTAAGTAAATAGAAGATATCAACAATAAAGAAGACTGACAGCCGAAGAATTGATGCTTTTGAATTGTGGTGCTGAACAGTAACAAAGCTAGGTATCCTGCAGTCCATGGGGTCACAAAGAGTTGGACATAACTTAGTGACTGAACAACAACAAAGACCTCCGTAACACTGTAAATCAACTACATAAAACAGACATCTCAACAAAAGTCCACCAGCAGTAGAATATGCCCTCTTTTCAAGTTCACATTACATGTTCTGTATCATAGATCATTGATATACCCTAAAATAATACTGAGGTAATGCCAAGTCTGTTTTCTTATAGACATTGTATGAAATCAATGTAAAACAAAATCAGTGAGAAACTCAATCTTTTAATATACAAACAATGAGTAAAAATAATATGAAATAATCAGCTAGTTTCTATTTTTTAAAACAAATGCTTTTTTTTTGCCTTAGTGGCATTTTATGATACAAAATGAATATATAAATTGTTTACTAGAAAATATTAAGATTCAATTCTAGACATAAAATTCTGTAGAAAAAAAATTCAAACTCTTGGTCAAATTAGAATAAGAAGATAGATCAGACCAAAAAGTGACCACAAAATATGTGATAATTTAGAAATTAATTTTAAAATGGAGGAACAAGTCACCATCTCATTAGAAATATTTTTTAACATGTGGCTGTCATGCAATAAATGAGCAAGGACTCTGATAATAGATTTTGTTTCAGAGTCAGGTTTAAATAAAACTCATTTCCCTATTGAATGTATTTCCATTTTAAGACCTTTTTTGTGGTCTTTGGGATAGTCTAGTGAGATCTCATATATGCCATATTATCATCACAGTGCTGGTAAAGACATTGATGAATGCTCATTTTATTTCCATTCTGTACTCAGAAGAATAGTCATTCCTGTATAATCAATTTGAAGATATTTCAAGTGGAAAAGAAGCAGTGTGGCTTACTCTCTGTTTTTACTCTGTTAGCATTAAATTTCTGCTATAGAAATAATTATCTTTTAGTAATGCAGCTCTAAAATTAGAATGAATTAAGAGTTTTAAAGTTAGAAGTGGAAAAGTACTATTAAAATGATTTTAGAGCAATAATCAATTTGTGTGTTGTGAACATCCTAAATTCTATACAGAAAAGGTATAAATTACTCTTTAATTGCTCAGCTAATTGGTAGCAATTGTCTAATCTTTGTTATTAAACAAAAAAAAATGCTTTATCTTATTCTTCTTATGTTTCTTTAGGAAAGATGTAACCTAGCTTTAATCTTTAGATAGTCCCTTGATTCCCTGCTGATTCTTCTAAATGTGGCTTTTATAGTTCTTTCTGCCCCTGATATATTTAGTATTTTTGCAGAGCAATAAAAAAAATAGGGACCTAGGACTTTGACACATTTATATCTATAAATGTTACAGACTTTTATCAATTCTTTTTACTTTATTATAATCTGATAAGATATGCTAGGGTAGCTACTCTTTCATCTACTGGACGCTGTACAAGATTTTTTTTTTTTTTTGAGTGCTAATGGTAACAATCTAAGGTTTCGGTGACTTACCTGTACACAGCTAAGGGGATAAAGAGACAAGGTACTGCACAGAAATGGCTTTAAATTTGTTATCTTCACTGGCAAAGATGTATTAGAAAGTGAGTGAAGTGGAAATTCAGAAGGTAGCCTAAGAATAGTTACAGATTTTAAGAGTTAGACACATCAGGTAAGAATATAAAAATTCAGAGTATATGGGAAACTGAGGCAAATATAGTTTTAATCTTTAGTTAAAGAGACTAGAGAAAATTTTTCATGATTTGCACAATTTTCTTTCATTTCTCCTTATAAGACAAGTGCTGACAATATTATGTAAGTTATAAGTATAATCAAAATAACATTTTCTGACACATTGAGGCTAAATGAAAATGAATTAGCAAAACTCAATATAGAATTTCTTTTTCTGAAATTTATTAACAAAAGGCCTTATCTCATGGCTAAAAATGGTGTGTGTGAGTTTTCTTGAAGGCGAGGAGATGGATTAAGTTACTTATTTTATCAGTTACAAGAAAAGTAATACTATATAAGCATAACTGAAAGGAGTTTAGAGGTTTCATATTTCCTAAATTTGAAATGTCAGATATAATTACCATTTATGTTCTCAAGATCTTTATTTCAAGGCTTATTTGAAAGAATGAACTCCTATGGGTCTTTCTATGTAGGCCAAGGCAAAATTACACATAGTTTGCTTCCATTAGTTTATCAAATGTTAAAACAAACAAACAAAAAACAGGGTTACAGAGTATGGAAAATAAGAAATGAATATTTCTCTTGTGATAGCTTTCATATGATGGCAAACTGATGAGATGCAGGATGAACACAATCTTTTCATTTTCTGATATAGCTTACAGGTATAATCAAAGCTACAGTTTTCTCAGTAGTCATGTATGGATGTGAGAGTTGGACCATAAAGAAGGCTGAGTGCCAAAGAATTGATGCTTTCAAACTGTGGTGCTGCAGAAGACTCTTGAGAATCCCTCAGATTGCAAGGAGATCAAACCAGTCAATCCTAAAGGAAATCAACCCTGAATATTCATTGGAAGGACTATTGCTGAAGCTCCAACACTTTGGCCACCTGATGCAAAGGGTCGACTTATTGGAAAAGACCTTGATGCTGAGAAAGAATGAGGGTAGAAGAGAAGGGGATGACAAAGGATGGGATGGTTGGATAGCATCACCAACTCAATGGACATGAATTCGAGCAAACTCTGGGAGATACTGAAGGACAGGAAAGCCTAGTGTGCTGCAGTCCATAGGGTCACAAAGAGTTGGACATGACATAGCAACTGAACAACAACAGTATCATCAATTATCTGCTTTATATCTTTTGACCATTCAGGGTTAGAACTTCTCTTTTGTTCCATACTTCTATTTCCACATCCCTTACAGGAAGGGCTTTCCTTGCAGCTCAGCTGGTAAAGAATCCACCCATAATGTGGGAGACCTGGGTTTGATCCCTTGGTTGAGAAGATCCCCTGGAGAAGGGAAAGGCTAACCAATCCGCCTGGAGAATTCCATGGGCTATAGTCAATGGGGTCACAAAGAATTGGACAGGACTGAGCAACTTTCATTTTCTTTACAGGAAGATCACTTTATCTTTGGGATTTTCAGTGATTAGAACTACTTTCCTGTCCTCAGTCCATCAGGATGACATTTTCCAAGAAATTAAAAATATGTGGTCCCAGTAATTTCTCTCTTATCTATGTGGTTGTAAACTAGAACAGAAGAGTTGAAGCATAATGTATCTCTCTTTGTACCTATTCTCTTTTAAACAATAACTAAGTTCAGAATTAATACACTTGTCCTGGAAAGCATGGACTGACAAGCTTAGAACAATGTTACTTTAAACATTAGCTCATTGTTTTCCCTTTTGACTTGTTTTCTGTTCTTTATATTCCAATTTTACTAATGTTTTAATATGTTTATTTTTTCCTTCTGTACTATTTTTAATTAATTTGTTGTTTTCTATTTGGTTGTAAGAGTAAGACAAATTAAGAAATAATACTTGGGAATATATCTACCTAAAGAAACTAAAGACCTATATATAGAAAACTATAAAACACTTAAGAAAGAAATCAAAGAGGACACTAATAGAAGGAGAAATATACCATGTTCATGGATTGGAAGAATCAATATAGTGAAAATGAGTATACAACCCAAAGCAATCTACAGATTCAGTGCAATCCCTATCAAGCTACCAGCAGTACTTTTCACAGAGCTAGAACAAATAATTTCNAGAAGGGGACGACCAAGGATGAGATGGCTGGATGGCATCACTGACTCGATGGACCTGAGTCTGAGTGAATTCCAAGAGTTGGTGATGGACAGGGAGGCCTGGCGTGCTGGGGCTCATGGGGTAGCAATGAATCCGACACTACTGAGTGACTGAACTGAACTGAATTTATCATATTTGAAGCAAATTTCTTATAGACAGTCCATAGTTTTGCTTAATTAAAAATATATTTTTAGAAGTATTTGAAAATAGAATTGTTAAAATTAATGTGAATTATTCAAAGAATTGCTTCTATTTTTCTATATGCCAGGCATCTGTTCAGCATATCACATACATTAATTTTATTAGCCATGATATTCTTTACTTTTGAAAACCTCTCACTTATGGCCCTCACATACAGCTTATCTGTATTGCCCAATTGCTCAGTTTTACTTCTAACACAAGAATTCTGTTATCATCTGTGATCAAACTATGTGGCAATTTCCATGTATCTTTACTACATCAAGGAATGTATATGAATCCCTTACAAATTTCTTTCATGTTTGCCTCTATCACCATCTCTCAGGAAGCCTAGAAATGTCCATTTTATTCCTCCATCCTTACTTTGATGCACATTCAGATTGTAAATATTGTTCTAGAAGCAGTCATGTGCCAAAAGACTGCTGTAAGAGAGATATATGTTTGTTCAGGTAGTTACTCCTCAACAGCATAGTCTGTTCTCTAATCACATTTGCACTATAGTTGATTCTGCTCCACATAGAGAAAGCAGATGTATTTCCTCAGGCAACAACTTATTTTTTCAGAAATTAACCAGTATGGGATAACCGTTCTGATATGATATGTTTAGATATATTTTCTAAAAAGTTACTTCTTCAGTATCTAGTACTTTTGTGTTGTTTACATATAATTACATAACTATTTCAGGATTGTGACACTCCATACTTCTAAGAATGCAGTCCTCTAAAAATATTGCTGTGCCATTTTGCTTGGGTAGCAACTGAAGCAAAACAAAATAAAAAAATCCTATATGAAATGACTATGCTTAAAAGTTACAAATTATAGCTCTCTAAAATCTGCTGCGTGTTTTAATTTCACTTTGTGGGCACAGAAAAAAAGAAGCATGGATAAAATGAACTTTCCAAAGGCAAAACTTCATAATTCCTCAAAAGAAACTAGAATACAGTTATCTTCTGAGGTAACTGAAGGCTGAAATATCTCCATGACAGAAAAAATAAGGTAACTTGTGGGCAGGCTTTAAAGGTATAACTTCAGGAAAGGGCCTATTGAACTAAACATCCACTGTGCTAAATTTAAAATCACTTTCACATTCCTACTTAAATCTTGAGCAATCATAAGTTGGTCATGAAAAACTATGTCTTTGTGCCAAGTAAAAATTAGAAAACTGAGAAGAGTATGCATGATTTTAGGAATCTTAAAAAAAATTGTGCTATTAATCAGAATCAACAACATAAAACTCTAAAATATTTGCCAAAAAATCTGAGGGCAGAGAATGCTTAAATGAAAAGACTATATTCTGTAGCTCTCAAGGGAAGACTTGTTAGTCAATGGAAACAAACGATGTTGATGTGTGATAATTTTGGTAAAGTATATCTAATAGACCACCAAGATTATCATATATGTACAAAATAATTATCAACATGAAAGAGAAAGATAAATAACCCCAATAACTGAACCAAAATAATCCTCAAAAAGCCCCTAGTTAATATGCTTAGGGAAATTCAAGTGATATGACTCAGAAAATATAAACAGCATAATATGAATAAGAAACATTCACAGAGATATATTGAAAAGGAGCTAATGTTGGTAATTCCTTTACGTATAAAACATAAAAATAAGTAAATGAACAAATACAATAAGTAGATAACCTGGAGAAATTTCTCAAAATTTTTGTTTCTTCAAAGAGCTAATGAAGACCAAAAACTACAAAAGACTTGACTAAAGAAAAAACTCAGATACTAGAATAGTGCTTCTCAAAGTGTAATATGTGGGTTACTTTTGCTATCAACAATGACGATTTTTAATAATCAGAAACGATTTCCCAGACCCAGAGAACACCAATTAAATTAGATTTTCTGTAAATATAGCTAAGACCGGAGAAAGCAACGGCACCCCACTCCAGTACTCTTGCCTGGAAAATCCCATGGATGGAGGAGCCTGGTGGGCTGCAGTCCATGGGGTCGCTAAGAGTCGGACGCGACTGAACGACTTCACTTTGACTTTTTTACTTTCCTGCATTGGAGAAGGAAATGGCAACTCACTCCAGTGTTCTTGCCTGGAGAATCCCAGGGACGGGGGAGCCTGGTGGGCTGCCGTCTATGGGGTCGCACAGAGTCGGACATGACTATAAGTGACTTAGCAGCAGCAGCATAGCTAAGACAGATGCATTTTAATACGGCTGATGATCTTAAGGTTACTAAATTTACTACTAAGATCATTTGAAAGATTCCAAAATTTTTAAATAACTTTCAGATAGTTTAATGATTTCAGGTTTGTTTTTTTTTTTCTGGCTTACAAAACTGAAGAAATTTATTACTAGGAAACTCGTTTTATTTTTTTTTATAATTTTTTTTATTTTATTTATTATTATTATTATTATTTTTTACTTTTTAACCCTACTTTTTAACCTTTCTGTTCTGAATTTGAGAAACCTTTCAAAAACTAATATATATCTATCTTGCCAATGTAAAAGGAAGTGTCTGTATGATCCCATATCTCCATATTACACTTTAAATCTCTATGAAAATATTTGTTTAATATGGGCTGTTTGTTAACCTTCCTTCATCACCAAATTCTAAAATTCAGGACACTGATTTAATGAATTAGGAGTTAAGTCAGTGTATGACATAATGTGCTGATTAAATGTCCTTTGAATTAAGTACACTGTCTTAACATAGCATTTACTTGTGGTGATTGAGCAACTGAAATATAGCTAGTCAGAATTTCTAAGTAACAAAAGGGCAGAATATCTCACTAGTATATTTTAAAATCATTATATGCTGAAATGATTTGTTGAAAAGTGGCAAACCAATGTAAACAACAAAACCATTTTTAGATGCTAATTATTCTAAATATTTTTAGTGGATTTTCTCATTCTCTTTAGGCTTTCTTTTAAAGGTGTATTAGAGGTTATTTCAAAAGTTGTAGATTATAAATTTTTGTTTCCTAATCCAAAAAACATTCTCATTAAGTCCCTTGAGTTTTATGCAGCAGATTGCCAAGAATCACATGTGAAATGATTAGGTAATGAGAAGCAGCCAAATACCTTGCATTCATCTTTTCTTGTCTCAAAAGTACAAACAACAAATGGGGAAATCTATTAAGGTTTTAATTAATTTCTATTTCTAACCTAGAAAACTGGGACAAGACTTTCTGCCTAGTAGGTTTTTGCCTGTTCGTTTTAAAATTAAGAAGTATTGGGCTCACATTATCACATGGAACTCAGTATTTTTAAAGCTTATTTCAAGTAAGATTAGGAAGACATGATTTGCTCAGGAAAAGAACATACTAGGAAAAATGTGATACTGATTTGTTTTAGATGTTGATTTTTTTTTCAATGAAATACAGTGTCATAAATTTTAGGTGGAAAATATAGAAATGTTTTTTCATTATAATGACACAATATCAAGTAATCACTCTGTTTTTGGTCTCTTTAAGTTTCCCATATCTAGTTAATTCATTTCACTATAATATAAATGCAATCAGCAAACATTGTAAATACATACTGTCTTACCACATGTGTATGTGATTTTAAAATCACATATTTATGAAAAAGCATGATTCCCAAGTGTCCAAGATTCAGATTGGTATTGACAGATTTTCATAATGGCATTAACTGTCATAATATATCAGAATAGGAAAAGTGAGTCTAAATTAATAATAATAATCATCTAGATCAATAGATTAATTTTATATTAATAGATTAGGAACTGCATTTAAACCCACTTTTTCTATTAATAGATTAATTGGGCTTTCCTGATAGCTCAGATGGTAAAGAATCTGCCTGCAATGCAGGAGATCCCAGTTTGATTCCCTCTAGAAAGGAATGGCTACCCATTCCAGTAGTCTTGGACTTCCCTGGAGGCTCAGATGGTAAAGAATCTGCCTCTAATGTAGGAGACCTGGGTTCAGTCTCTCAGTTGGGAAGATCCCCTGGAGAATACCCACTCCAGTATTCTTGCCCGTTAGTTTTAAAATTAAGAATTCTATGGACAGAGGAGTCTGGCAGGTTGCAGTCCATGGGGTCACAAAGACACAGTCACTCATGGGGTCACTCAGACACAACCGGGTGACTGTCATTACTACTAAAAGGTTAATTATTTCAACAATATTCAATTTTATTCATGATCATTTCCTTAATGGACAGGAAAAAATCATCAGGTTACTGAATGGAATTTGCTTTTCCTATATATTCATTGCAACATTTTTTCAATTTTTACTGGAAAATAATTTTATTATATATTCAATCCCCTTTGGGTGTTTATTTTTAATCCACAAATAAGTTGGACAATTAATTTCTTCCTTATCTGTACTCTGCAAGATCTTTCATCACTACTGTTTTCCTTGCTTTAGTAGTTTTGGAAGAAATGCTATTTTAATTATAAATAAAAGACAAGCAAAAACAATTCAAAGTGTCACTGTTACAATTTTCACAGACCAGAACTTAGAGAAAATGTGATTGAAGAAACAGAGATGATGTCTGTGGTCCATATATAATCACAGTATTTTTGATTGGAGAAATGTAAGAAATGGAGACAAATATTAAAGTATAATAATGCAATAGTGTTAGAAAAGTTGGCTCAAGAAATAAATGTAGTGTTACCATTAAAAATTTCCAAGAGTCCAAGAAGGCCTTATATCTATGAGAAATGTTCTATGTGATTTGTAATTTTTCTTTTGGTTTAATATTTAAGGGAAAACTCCAAACTCTTCTCATTTTCTTGATTTCATTTATTAAGTTATTTCATGATGTTTGATGTGATTCATTTTATAGCAAAAATCAGTAATTATATGAAGACCAAATAGAAAGTGGATGCTCAATAATTATTTGACTAAAGACAAGTTGTTAAAAAAGTGAAGAAATTTAAGCAACACCTTAAGAGTCCTTTACTCAGAAAACAATAAGAAGAAGCAATTTGCATTTTAATACTAACATCTGACTTGTGATTATGTTTTCAGTAAAAACAAAAACAAAACTTGATTTTGCTTAATAGGCTGTAGAAAGTCTCATGAATTTTATTGCCAACTTTAAATACAAAAACAAACAGACAATAATGTTATTCCATCATGAGAGAGCTGAAGATTCTAATAAACCCAAATTCATTAAAATATAGAGAATGCCAAGAAATTCCTAGGGAAAATATACCTAAATTTATTTTCATTCCTGACAAAATGGAAGAAGAGGGGTTTGCATTAAATACTGGTAATAAAAAAGTCATATTTTAAATAAACTTTAGCATCAATGTGAGGATGGTGTAATAGACAGAAATTACCAGGAGCTTTCAATATAGACAGTGTGTACCCACCATCTACACTTTCCCAAAGGAAATCTCTGAACAGTTTACTGAAAAGGGAAAACTGAGAAACTATCACATAAGATGGAAGCAGGGCCAGAGAGTTAAAAAACATCACCCACATATTCCTAGACTTTACTGAGAGCAAGCCAATCATTATTGGCTTCTGGTTCTTGAAGGCTGGGTGCAAAAGAGGAGACACAAAAGAAATCACTTGGAAGCTCTCTGAATCTTTGCTGAGTATACAACAGAGGTCCTTCAAATGTTGGAGATAGGACATTAAGGTAGAGAGGTTCGGTGCCAGGATTGAAATTAGAACCTATAGAAACTCCACTAGACCAACAAAAACAGGCAACCAAGTAGTAAAGAAGAGCAAAATTGCCCATGAGTTAGAAAGCTAGCTGCTAGACTAGAGAGAAAAAGTATCTTGAATATTAGTGTTGCTGGTATTTAGATATCAAACCAGGCTAAACATTAAATGGGCTTCCTTGGTGGCTCAGCTGGTAAAAGAATCTGCCTGCAATGCAGGAGACCCAGGTTCAATCCCTGGGTTGGAAAGATCCCCTGGAGAAGAGAATGGCAACCTACTCCAGTATTCTTGTTTAAAGAATTCCATGGAAAGAAAAGGAAATGGCAACCCACTCCAGTGTTCTTGCCTGGAGAATCTCAGGGACGAGGGAGCCTGGTGGGCTGCCATCTATGGAGTCGCACAGAGTCGGACACGACTGAAGTGACTTAGCAGCAAACATTAAATACAGATTCCACTTTAATAGTTTGAACCACAGAAGAAACTGGAATTAACTTTTGTTTCAACACAGTATACATTCTTCTCAATTCAGATTAGTGGACTTGGAGAAGCAATCTTCCCTGCTCTGAGTGTAAATATTACTTACCTCCATTTGCACTGTTTACTAGCATGCATTATCTGGCAGGTGAAGAAGCAAGATAAGGTGACATATGATTAAGAAAGAAAGGTTCAATAAAAGCAGACTAAAAATGGATAAAATGTAGGAATTATCAAAACATTTTAAGGACTATGACAAACATGATAAAAGATTAGTTTAAAGAATGGAAAATATGAATATATAGTGAGTGATATCAGTATAGAGAGGAAATTATAAAAAAAATGAGTCAACTGAAAATGCTAAAAATTAAAGGAAATGTGATACCAAAGATGACAAAGTCTATTTAAGATCTTAAAAACTGATTCCATTGCCAATAATTCTGATCACAAATATAGATCAATAGGAATTATCCTAAGTTAATCAGGAAAAACATGGTAAAAGAAAAAGTGACCTTGTACTTGTGACCTATACAAAAATGTCAGTCTATAATACTATCAGGGAAGAGGAAAAAAAAAAGGAGCAGAAGAAATACTTGAATAGATAAAGCCTGAGAATTTCACAAAACTGATAATAGACATCAACCCAAAGATATATAAATATTAATGTGAACAAGCTGGATTTAAAAAAAAGAACCAAAAATGGAAATACATGTAAGCACACCAGAGGTGAACTACTGAAAATAAAAAAACAAATTACTTTAAAAACATATTCCATATAGTGGATAAAGGAGTAAAATAAATAAATAAATAAAAGACACTTGCAATATAGTGGGTAAAGGTTAAGAATGACAGCTGTCTTCTCATCAGACATGAAATCAGAAGAACTGGGACATTATCTTTAAAGTGCTGAAAGAATACAACTGCCATCCAAGAATTGCTTTGGCAGCAAAATAACTGTCCAATTGAAGTACTCCTTCAAGATAAACTTATAGATTTAAAAGTTTCTGTCACAAAAAGTATAAAATTAACCATTTTAGCTTCCACCTTAGAATGTTAGTTAGCAAGGAATACATTAAACCTAGTTATATAGAAGAAATGAGCCAATGAAAATAACTGTGGATATCAATCAAATACACAGAAAAACCTGGTGATGAGTAGATTTCTGAAAAAAAAAAAAAAACAAATAAAATTGACTGTCTTTCAGTCAAAGTAGTCAAGACTAAAAATCACAGAAAACAGAATGATAGATATCAGGAAGGAAGAAGAAAAAATTATTACAAATGACATAGACATTAGATAAGATATATTATGAAAACATTTTGGCAATAAACTTTCTGATTTTGATGAAATTTATATATTTCTGGAGAAACACAACTTACAAAAGCTGAGACAAAAAAGGAGTAGATAATTTAAATAGTCTAGTAAGTAATTTAAAAATTATCCTTAGAGAATTATTGTCAGGAAAAAAGTTATTACAAAGAAAATTACAGCCATATGCCCTCACTAGGAAATTCAATAAAAATTCAGGAAATATATAGAATAATTTTTATATAAATTTTTTTATGAGCCTGATACTCAAAAATGATACTCAAACTATAAATATAGACAGAAAAATACATGATATTAATAAATTGAGTGCTACAATATATAAAAAGGATAACATTTTACAACAATTGAATTAAAAGATGATTTAATATTCAAGAATCATTCATTATAACATATACACTGCTATATGTAAAATATGTAATTAATAAGGATCTACTGTATAGCACAGAGAACTCTACTTAATATTCTGTAATGGCCTATATAGGAAAAGAATCTAAAAAAGAGTGGGTACATGTATGTGTATAACTGATTGACTTTGCTACACACCTGAAACTAACACAACATTATAAAACTATGCTACTAAGTCGCTTCAGTCGTGTCCGACTCTGTGCGACCCCATAGATGGCAGCCCACCAGGTTCCCCTTGTCCCTGGGATTCTCCAGGCAAGAACTCTGGAGTGGGTTGCTATTTCCTTCTCCATTACAAAACTATACTCAAATATAAATATTTGTCATGAAATATAATTCAACATGTTAACTGAATAATAAATAAATCATATGACTATCTAAATAGTTGGAGGAAAAAAAAGATTTGGAAAAAACTCTCATAATCTCGAATAAACTGAATTAAAAAAAAAAAGCAATGCCAACAATCTGGTCAAAGACATCTTGAGAAAACTACCCGTCACACTTAATCATGAAAATTTTGAGCACTTTAACCCTAAGGTTGAACGAGGCACAGATATTCTTTTTTCAAATGCCAACTAATTCATTTGTAATTTATCCAGATTATTTACATTAAGATATTTAATTCTTGGTAACTAAGTAGATTGTTTGCTATATATCTTAGTATGTGTAAGAAGATAGATTTATTTTTCATATCTAAAGTATAGTGAGCTTTATTTTCTAATATAACATTTTCTGGTTAAGTGGATAATTTTATTTTCTATTTTGTATAAGAAAACTGAATATTTTTCCATATTCTAAAGTGTAGGCAAACAATATTAGTTTATGACTTATTGAAATAGAAACCTAAAGCCTCATTGAGAACAGATGGAGAGTAACAGGAAGTATTGATAAAAGGTATGCATGTATTCTAAAGTGAAAAGTCTCAGTGCAATATCTCATTTTCACTTTTCTAAGTCCCAGACTATAAACACAGTTACATTTATTTTCCTAAATGGGTGTATAACTGAAGCTTATGTTCATAAGTCAGGTCAACATAAGCCTCAAAGTCTCATGATTGGCTGGCAAAATTCTTGTATATTAGATGTATAATTAATTATAATTAATAATAATGTATATAATATATATGTAATATAATGTGTAATGTGTAATTAATATATAATTTGTTAGATTTTCTAAATATGTTATTTGGATTTTTATATGGCCTGGTAGGATCATTTAGCATTTTAAAATATATTATTCTTGCTTTCAGTACTAGAGTATACTGAAAAGACTGGCTCACATCAGAGGCAGCAAAATCATAACATGTGCTCCAGAGCTTCTATGTATTTAATGTCTGATTAGAGGTTATGTTTAAAACCAGTACATTTTCGTCCTTGTCTACAATATTTTTTATATGTTGAGTTATCTTTGCGAGCCCTAAGGGATTTTCAGTTCAGTTCAGTTCAATCGCTCAGTTGGGTCCGACTCTTTGAGACCCCATGAATCGCAGCGCGCCAGGCCTCCCTGTCCATCATCAAGTCCCGGAGTTCACTCAGACTCACACCCATCAAGTCCGTGATGCTATCCAGCCATCTCATCCTCTGTCGTCCCCTTCTCCTCTTGCCCCCAATCTCTCCCAGCATCAAAGTATTTTCCAATGAGTCAACACTTCGCATGAGGTGGCCAAAGTACTGGAGTTTCAGCTTCAGTATCATTCCTTCCAAAGAAATCCCAGGGCTGANTTCCAATGAGTCAGCTCTTTGCATCAGGTGGCCAAATATTGGAGCTTCAGCTTCAGCATCAGTCCTTCCCATGAATATTCAGGACTGATCTCCTTTAGAATTGACTGGTTTGATCTCCTTGCTAGCCAAGGGACTCTCAAGAGTCTTCTCCAGCTTCACAGTTCAAAAGCATCAATTCTTCAGCTCAGTCCTCTTTAAGGTCCAACTCAGATCTGTATATGACTATTGGAAAAACCATAGCTTTGACTAGATGGACCTTGGTCAGCAAAGTGATGTCTCTGCTCTTTAATGTGCTGTCTAGGTTTGTCAGAGATTTTCTTTCAAGGAGACAGACAAAGGCAGAGACTGGAGAGATGCAGTTATAGGCCAAGGATGCCAAGGACTCCTGGGTCCTGCCAGAAGCCAGCAGAGGGGCACGTGACAGTCTTTCTCAGGGCTTCTAGAAGGAACTGACTCTACCAACACCTGATTTGGGACGTTTGGCTTCCAGAACAGTAAGAGAATACATTTCTTTCTTTCTTTGGCCACACTGAACACCATTCAGGATCTTAGTTCCCTGACCGGGAATTGAACTCGGGCCTCCTGCAATGGAAGTGCCAAGTCCTAAACCAGTGGACCACAGGGGATCTCTGAGAATAAATGTACATGCTTTGAAGCCCCTCAGTCTGTGGTCGCCTGTTACAGCATCCCCAGGAGACTATGTAGCTTCCTTCCCTTCTTTGCATGGCCCTTGTTGCTATTCATTCGCTACGTCGTGTCTGACTTTTTGTGACCCCATGGGCTGCAGCACGCCAGGCTTCCCTGTCCTTCACTATCTCCTGGCGTTTGCTCAAACTCATGTCTGTTGAGTTGGTGATGCTATGTAACCATCTCATCCTCTGTTGCCCCCTTCTCCTTTTGCCTTCTGTCTTTCCCAGCATCAAGGTCTTTTTCAATGAGTTGACTTTTCGCATCAGGTGGCCAAAGTATTGGAGCTTCAGCTTCAGCGTCAGTCCTTCCAGTGAATATTCAGGGTTGATTTCCTTTAGGATGGACTGGTTGGCTCTCCTTCCTGTCCAAGGGACTCTCAAGAGTCTTCTCCAGCACCGCAGTGCATGGCCCACCATCTAGGTACTTTGAGGTCAACCCTCTTTCATAGCGGTACATCATCTGTATTCCCCAAATCCCTTCCCTGGAGTCCTGCTCCCCCTTTTGGATAGAGGCCCCCCACCCCTGCTGCTGCCTGGCCAGGGCCTCCTGCTGGCTCTGGGCTTCTCCTGACCCTTCTAGCCAGACCATCAGGTCGTGGGGAGGGCAGTCAGGGAGAAGCCAGGAAGTGCCATCTTCAGAGTTCTCAGGCCGATACAGGATCTACACCCAACCCCCTAGACCGGGCTCACTTGTGATTCTGTTTATAGTCTCAAAAGAGAAAGACTGTAGAAAGGAGAGGGTTTGGGAGTCTGATGTGACCTGGCCTCCTGAGTCCGTAGACGTGCCCCCAGCCGTATCCCCTCTCCTCTTCTTGATTGTTTAGGGGCACTCTGCTTCTTTCTCTGAAGGTGGTGGGTATTTTTCCAGAACATGAGTACTTCTCCAGTGGTTCTCCACCTGGCCAGCTATGCGGCATAACTTGTGTCATTAAAAAACAAATGTGTCCAGGGCTCAGCTTCGTGCCTGTGTGCCCAGTCCTGTCCGACTCTTTGCAACCCCAAGGACTGTAGCCCGCCAGGCTCCTCTGTCCATGAATTTTCCAGGCAAGAATGCTGGGGTGGGTTGCCATTTCCTCCTCCAGGGATCTTCCTGACCCAGGGATTGACCCAGGGATTGAACTCGAGTCTCTTGCGTCTCCTGCATTGGCAGGAGCATTCTTTACCACTGAACCACCTGGGAAGTGCTTTGTTCACCTTATGAACTGAGTCGAAATAATGACTCTCTGTTTTGTTATGTTCTTGCAGATGATTCTGCTGTGGGTCAGGGTTGAAACCCACTGGCCTACAGGGCAGGGTCTTGGTTTGGGTTCCTCAGAAGTAGATTCTTCTTCTTCTTCTTCTTCTTTTTTTTTTTAACTTTTTGGCCACACCACGTGGCTTGTGGGATCATAGTTCCCTGATCAGGGAACCTGTGCTCCCCGCAGTGGAAGCGTGGTGTCTTAACCACTGGACTGCCAGGGAAGGAGTCACACATTTATTTAGGAAGTGACCTCAGGAAGAAGGAGTGGGGGATGAGGCAGGGGAGGAAGGAAGCCACCATGGGATGCATGACAGAGCGGGTTACCACTGCGGGCAGCTGGAACTCAGGGAACCAATGCGGATCTTACCTGAGATGGGGGAGGTAGGCATCTATTCCCTGAAGGCTGCTTCTGGGGCAGGAATTCCCTGACACTTCTGCCTGGCCCACGTTCAGGCATATTCCCACGGCCAGGAAGAAAGCCTCAGGCAGCGCTGCACGTATTCTCAGTGATGTGCCTGCCGGCATGTAGAGGTGAACGCCCAGGGAACAGGCCGAGGTACCAGCGGTGGCAGCTTCAGGTGCCACCTGAAACAAGAAAAGTCATAGCCAACCGGTTGGGAGGGCTCCGAGGTGCCAGGTGACCCCTGAGTGGGGACTCACAAGTTTTCTCCGAAGGTCTGCAGTACAGTGGACAGCAAGCCGAGCCACGTACACTGAGCTATGCTGCAGAGGCTGACAAAGGGCACACAGACTCCGAAAGGAGGAGGTAGCCGGGTGATCTGGCTCAGTGTCCTTCACTGTCTGCCCCAAGCCTCCCTGCCTGGCTCGAGCCTGTAAAGGCAGCAGGTGCTTTTACCTGGCCCATCTCGAAGCCATGTCCAAGAGGGCAAGACTCAGGATGGAGGGTACCCTCTGTCACCTTCAGAAATCTGGCTTCCGGTTGAGAGAAGGCCACTTCCTCCCATGAGCCACACCAGGCATGACTATGCCTTTGGGGAGACCCCCATCTTCTCCTCTCCCCTGTGGCCTAAAATGCAAACCAAGTGCCAGTGTGATCCCTGGAGCTTGCGTACAATCTGCAGGACATTTCATGCCTGAGTGTGGCTGTGGCTTTTGCCCTGACATTCAAGGCTTTGGTTATTGCCTGAGTGTAAAGCAGACGTAAGGGTCCAGGAACAAAATGATTTAGATCCCTGCCCTCAGAGATCTCCTTGGCCAGCCTGCCGTGATGCCCAAATTTCCTGCCACCATTTGTCACTCTTCCGCGCCATGGNGTGGCTTTTGCCCTGACATTCAAGGCTTTGGTTATTGCCTGAGTGTAAAGCAGACGTAAGGGTCCAGGAACAAAATGATTTAGATCCCTGCCCTCAGAGATCTCCTTGGCCAGCCTGCCGTGATGCCCAAATTTCCTGCCACCATTTGTCACTCTTCTGCGCCATGGCCCGGTCAGCACGTCCTTGTTCAATGCAAATTTGTCACCTAGCTGGAGTTAACACATTAATCCGCCAACACCAATTCATCATCGGCTTTCACATTAGTGGCTAGCAAGGCGATGAGGTAATGGAACACTGGACAGGTGAATTTTGATGAGGAAGGAGCAGGAAAGGCAGACTGTGAGTCACAGCTGGTGAGAAATGGCCCTGATCCGGGCTGGGGGCAGGGCTAGGGGAGCAGCAAAGGGGCGGGGTGTAGGAGGGGGAAGGCTGGGGCCTGGTTGGACCAGACAAGGAATGGATGGACCGATAGAGGTTCCCTCTTCTGGAAAGGCCCTTGGGGTCATCCATATCCTTCTGCACATGGCCTGAGGCCTTGGGCTCTTCCCAGCCTGGGCCTTCCCTGGCTGTGCCTGGCCAAGCTGGTCTGGCAAGTGCCCTTCCTGCCTGAGCAGCATCCTCAGATGCAGGCTTGCTTCTTGCTTGGGGTGCTCACAGGGGCCACCGACCCCTCTCTGCAAAGGCAAACACCTCTCCAGGGTCAAGAAGTGGAAGCAGGGTGGGTGGGGGTGAAGGGAGGACCTGCGTGCTTCCTGGAGTTGGAAGGAGCCTTAGAGAACCTCACGTGTGCCTGCCAAGTCGCTTCAGTCGTGTCAGACTCTTTGCGACCCTATGGATTGTAGCCTGACTAGGCTCCTCTGACCATGGGATTCTCCAGGCAAAAATACTGGAGTGGGTTGCCAGATCCTCCTCCAGGGGAATCTTCCTGACCCAGGGATCAAACTTGTGTCTCTCACGGCTCCTGCACTGCAGGTGGATTCTTTTCCGCTGAGCCATGGGGTGGGGTGGGGCAGGGTGACGGAAGCCGAGGAGTCCCCTTGACTTTCAGGTATCACCCACTGGTTAACGGAAGGCCTGAGACCAGAACCCAAGCCTACAGAGCACCCACCTGCCCCTGTTTCTGGGCTCAGAGGAAGAGCCTCAGTGTCANTTTGTTGACCATGATGGCTACTCCATTTCTTCTGAGGGATTCCTGCCCACAGTAGTAGATATAATGGCCGTCTGAGTTAAATTCACCCATTCCAGTCCATTTCAGTTTGCTGATTCCTAGAATGTTGATGTTTACTCTTACCATCTCCTGTTTGACCACTCCAATTTGCCTTGATTCATGAACTTGACATTCCAGGTTCCTATGCAATATTGCTCTTCATACCATCAGACCTTGCTTCTATTACCAGTCACATTCACAACTGGGCATTGTGTTTGTGGTACCTTATTTTTAACATCTTTAGATGATGACTACTGGTTTCTTTAAGGTAAGTTACACACAGTATGTATTGTCTATGTCTTCCTTTCATTACTTTATTAACTTATATTTGTTGTGCACCGATTCATTTCAGGCTGGAAATTATGAGTTGAAATGATAAGTACAATTCCTTCTCCCAAGGAGCTTATATCCTAGAGTAGGAAAGATTGATAATAATTAAATAAATTTGTTATCTAGATGTGATTGAAAGCAACCAGAAGACCACATTTTATAGTATGGTGAGGTAAAAAGTAGATCTGGATGAACACTCATAAAAATTATCTTTTTTCCATGTTATGTTTTAAATAGTAATTGCCTACCAATGAACAATATATCAAGTAAGGAACTAGATGCACATGTTTGAATTCATGGAAAGTTCAGNTTGTTATCTAGATGTGATTGAAAGCAACCAGAAGACCACATTTTATAGTATGGTGAGGTAAAAAGTAGATCTGGATGAACACTCATAAAAATTATCTTTTTTCCATGTTATGTTTTAAATAGTAATTGCCTACCAATGAACAATATATCAAGTAAGGAACTAGATGCACATGTTTGAATTCATGGAAAGTTCAGCACTTAGAGTGAACAGTTAGGAGTAGAAACCACGCATACACACACACACACACACACACACACACACACATGCACACACATTGCTTTGCTTTATTAGTAAGTTGTGCTTGATTCTTTTGTGATCAGTGGAGTGTAGCCAGCTGGCTCCTCTGTCCATGGAATTTCCCAGGCAAAAATACTGGAAGGGGTTGCCATTTCCTTCTCCAGGATATAGGTGATTATTAATGTAATACACCTAGATAAAATGTTGAGGAAAGAATATATGTAGATTTTATATGTAGAAGAATATATATAGATTTTCTACAACCAAGCGCTAGCATGCTGCCAGTTAGAGATCAAGCAGAAAAAGTGAATCAGGCAATAAAGAATAAAACCTTGAAAGAAAGCCAGTAGAGTGGTTCAGGTTAGATCTTATCAAACAGATTCTGAAAAGTCCATCTATCATCAAATCTTGTATACAGTAATAGAAAGATAGAAACAATAACATTTATTTCTATAAGCAATAAATAACTATGAGAACTTGAAAGGTTTAATATCTATTTGAAAGTGGAGAATAATTTCATTCCTAGAAAATGTGCCATGATTATTTTAGACAAAGATGACTTTCAGTTATTAATTTTCAGATTACTACTTTAACCAATAAAGTTCTTCTTAATAGAATGTTCTTGCTTTTGACTTTCTTGTGACCCCAGAACTAGAGGTCAGCAAAGTTCTCTCATTATAACAGTCATGCATATTCAAAATACTCATGCATATTCAAGTGCTACAGATTTTTTTGCTTACACTAAAGAATTCCAAAATGATAGAGATTGATCTTTCTCTTGTCACCATCTTTGAAAGTTGCTTGGTTTCGCTTATATTTACATTAACCCTATCAGTTATAAAATCAACTTGTAAAGCATATTCATCACAGGTCAATCATGACAGGTTTTATGACTGAAAATACACAACAAAAATTCTCTTTTATAATGCTGAGAAATATGTGTTAGCAGAGAAAACACATTTAGTTCACTTCACTTCTGCATTTTATGGGCTTCTCTGGTAGCTCAGCTGGTAAAGAATCTGCCTGCCATGCAGGAGATCCTAGTGATTGAGTTAAAAGATATCTTGCTTTCTCCTTTCAGAATCCATCTCATATGTTCTGCTGTGTTTTCAGCTTCAGAGTGTATAAGTTAAAGTTTTGAAGATGGAAATTAGTGCCCCCTCATGACTCATTATGGCATCACCTCCATCCTACATGTCTGTTCAGTTCAGTCGCTCAGTAGTATCTGATTATTTGCAACCCCATGGACTGCAGCAACCCAGGCCTCCCTGTCCATCACCAACTCCCAGAGTTTACTCAAACTCATGTCCATTGAGTCAGTGATGCCATCCAACCACCTCATCTTCTGTCAACCCCTTTATCCTCCCACATTCTATATTTCCCAGCATCAGGGTCTTTTCCAATGAGTCAGTTCTTTGCCTCAGGTGGACAAATTATTGGAGTTTCAGCTACAGCATCAGTCTTTCCAGTGAATATTCAGGACTGGTTTCGTTTAGGATTGACTGGTTTGATCTCCTTGCAGTTCAAGAGACTCTCAAGAGTCTTCTCCAACACCACAGTTCAAAAGTGTAAGCATATTTGCTTCCTTTTCTGATACTACATTTATCAGATCTTGCTTTAGAGTATGATATTTGCTGAGAAAATGTTATGGACTGATTTATGCATACCACCTCACACAAAATTCTTATGCTGAAATACTAACCCCAAATGTGACTCTATTTTGAGATAAAAGCTTTTAAAGATATAATTATAGTTAAATGAACTTGCAAGGGTGGGGCCCTAATTCAATAGAAGTGGTGTCCTTATAGAAAGGGACACTAGTGATGTCTTTCTCTCTGATATGCAGACAAGAAGAAGCCATGTAAAGCCTTAGCAGAAGGTGACTGTCTGCAAGCTAGAAACAGAGGCCGCACCAGAAACATAATCTACTGGCACCTCAATCTGGAACTCCTAGCTTCCAAAACTGGGCAGAAAATAAATTTCTATTGCTTATGCTACCCAGTCTGTGGTATTTCATGGCAGGCCAAGAAAACGGATACATGAGAACATATTGTGACCAGATGACCGGTCCAAGCTTGGAAGTGCAGATGCTTTGTTTGTTTCAATATTTTTCCACCAAATTCTTTCTCATTCTTAAAATCAAACTATACAAATATACTGAAAAATATTTAATTTCAGTACAAATTATAAAAATACACTGAAAAAAAGATTGCTATTTTGTGATTCTTTGTGTTTTTGATGCTAGCATCTTACATGTTTATTCATTTTTCTACTATAATTTGTAGATGTCTATGTGATATCTTCATGGATAAATTAATGATTTCATTTTCTATAAACTTTGTGTACTTGGTCAAAATTGTTTTATATAATTTTCTAGTTCACTTTATTTAGCATATTTGCTTCTAAATGATTTTTAGTAATTTTGAAGGGAATACAATTAGTTTTTTTAGGAGAAATAATCGGACTCATTGAGATTATGTAAAGGTATTATTTTTGGCTCTGAAAATAAATCCAAAAAAGATTTTCTATGTATGTCTAGACAATAAGAATATGTTAGGAAAATGATAAAATTTATGTCTTGGTAATAATTGATAAATTGAGAAACACCTAGGAGTTAGAGAAAGGAAAGTATAAAGTACTTTAACTGGAGGTCAATGCATCAAGACAGGACACAGATAAAGAGTTATTTACCTGTTTACAAGAAACTAGCCAAGTAGTATTGTCACAGTCAGGGACAAGCATTATATTAGTAGAAACAAGGATTTATTACTTTTTAGTTTCACAGAGTTGAATGTTGTCATATGTTGGGGACTCTTCAGGTATAAAAATTCAAATAAGTGATCTCCATTCAGGAATATATCTTTTATATAAAGATCAAACATTCACTTTTGATTTTCTACTTTTGCATTCCAGTCCCCTATGATGAAAAGGACATCTTTTTTTGGTGCTAGTTCTAGGTCCTGTAGGTTTTTCATAGAACCGTTCAGCTTCTTTGGCATTAGTGGTTGCAGCATAGACTTGGGTTACTGTGATACTGAACAGTCCTTTTCACTATAGGGGTCTGGAATGCAAAAGTAGGAGGTCAAGAGATACCTGGAATAACAGGAAAGTTTGGCCTTGGAGTACACAATGAAGCAGGGTAAAGGCTAACAGAGTTTTGCCAAGGGAACACACTGATCGTAGCAAACACCTTCTTCCAACAGCACAAGAGCAACTCTCCACATGGACATCATCAGATGTTCAATACTGAAATCAAATTGAATGTATTATTTGCAGCTGAAGATAGAGAAGCTCTATTCAGTCAGCAAAAGCAAGACCAGGAGCTGTCTGTGGCTCAGATCATGAAAACCTTATAGCAAACTTAAGACTTAAATTGAAGAAAGTAGGGAAAACCTCTAGGTAATTCAAGTTTGATCTAAATCAAACTCGTTATTATACAGTGGAGGTGACAAATAGATTCAAGAGATCATATCTGATTGAGTATCTGACTAGCTATGGACAGAGGTACATAACATGATACAGGAGGGGGTGTTCCAAACCATTCCTAAGAAAAACACATGCAAAATAACAAAATGGTTGTCTGAGGAGGCCTTAAAAATAGCTGAGAAAAGAGAAGAGAAAGGCAAAGGATAAAAGGAAAGATATATTCATCTGAATGCAGAGTTCCAGAGAATAGCAAGGAGAGATAAGAAAGTCTTTTTAAGTGAACAAGGGAAGAAATAGAGGAAAGCAATAGAATGGGAAAAGACTAGAGATCTCTTCAAGAAAATTAGAGATACCAAGGGAACATTTCATGTAAAGAAGGGCACAATATGGACAGAAGTGGCATAGACATAACCGAAGCAGACTATATGAAGAAGAGAGGGAAGAATACACAGCAGAACTATACAAAAAAGATCTTAATGCCCCAGATAGTCACGATGGTGTGATCACTCACCAGGAGCCAGACATCCTGGAGTGTGAAGTCAAGTGGGTCTTCAGAAGCATCATGATGAACAAAGTTAATGGAGGTGATGAAATTCCATCTGAGCTATTTCAAATCCTAAAAGATGATGCTGTGAAAGTGCTGAACTCAATACACCTGCACTTTTGGAAAACTCAGCCGTGGGCACAGAACTGGAAAAATGTCACCTTTCATTACAATTCTAAAGAAAGCAATGTTGAAGAATGTTCAAACTACCACACAATTGCACTCATTTCACATGCTAGCAAAAATAATGCTCAAAAGCTTTCAAGCTAGGTTTCAACAGTATGTGAACTGAGAACTTCAAGATGTACAAGCAAGATTTAGAATAGGCGTAGGAACCAGAGATCAGTTTACCAATATCCATTGGATCATAGAAAAAAGCATTTCAGAAAAACATGTACTTCTGCTTCATTGACTATACTAAATCCTTTGCCTGTGTAGATCACAGCAAACTATGGAAAATTCTTCAGGAGGTGGGAATACCAGGCCATGCTATCTGCCTCTTGTGAAACTGTATGCAGGTCAAGAAGTGACTATTAGAAGCAGACACGGAACAATAGACTGGTTCCAAATTGGTGAAAGGAATATGTCAAAGCTGTATATTGTCACCCAGGTTATTTAATTTGTATGTAGAGTATATCATGAGAAATTCCAGGCTGAATGAAGCACAGACTGAAATCAAGATTGTTGAGAGAAATATCAATATCATCACTTAGGCAGATGAAACCACCCTTATGGCAGAAAGAAAAGAGGAATTAAAGAGTCTCTTAATGAAAGTGAAAGAGGAGAGGGGAAAAAACTGGTTTAAAACTCAACATTCAAAAAAGAAGGTCATGTATCTGGCCCCATCATTTCATGACAAATAGATGGGGAAACAATGAAAACAGTGACAGACTTTATTTTCTCCAAAATCACTGTGGACAGTGACTGCAGCAATGAAAAGAAATCTGCTTGTTGGAAGAAAAGCAATGGCAAATCAAGACATCATATCAAAAAGCAGAGACATTACTTTGCTGACAAGGTCCGTCCAGTCAAAGCTATGGTTTTTCCAATGGTCATGTATGGATGTGGGAACTGGACCATAAAAAAGGCTGAACACCAAAGAATTGATGCCTTCAAATGTGGTGCTGGAAAACAGTCTTGAGAGTCCCTTGGACAGCAAGGGGATCAAATTAGTCAATCATAAAGGAAATCAATCCTGAATATGCATTGGAAGGACTGATGCTGAAGCTGAAACTCCAATACTTTGGCCCCCTGATGTGAGGAACTGACTCATCGGAAAAGACTCTGATGCTGGGAAAGATTTTAAGTGGGAGGGGAAGGGAACAACAGAGGATGAGATGGCTGGATGGCATGATGAACTCAATGGACATGAATTTGAGCAAGCTCCAGGAGATGGTGAAAGACAGGGAAGCCTGGTGTGCTGCAGTCCATGGGGTGGCAAAGAGTCAGACACTATTGAATGACTCAATAACAACAAAACATTCACTCATTATTCACTAAATATTCTTTTGATACCTACAAGATTTATTTTGATACTTTGGTAGATGCTAGAGCTATAAATATCAAAACATAAATAAGATTCATCCTTACAATCAAGTATCTCATTCTAGTGGAAAAAGCAGATACTTATAATACAGTATGATAGAGGAACAAGTCATAAAAAATGTAACAGAAAATTCCTGAAGTGAATGGACACTTTAAGTAAGTTTGGAGATAGATAAATTCAGAAGAATAATTGACTACTATCTATTATTGAGAGAGATATCCAAAGAACCACAAATGCTACTATATCACCAGTTAGTTATAAAAGGAAAGTAATATGAAGGACAGTCAGCTTCACACACAAAGACCAGATCAGGGAGGCTGTGTGCCAGTGTAACAGTCGTGAAGAACCACTTGATGATTTTTAGGATTCTTCTATGCCAAGTTTTGTGCTTTGTACAGTTCACTTAGATAGCACTCTGGAAGGAGTTAGGAACCTGTAGTAGTGATGCAGTTTCTAATTGAGAAAGGTAGACATGTAGCTAATAGAGAATCAGGAAAAATAACTGACTGAGAAATATTTAGATGGTTAAGTGAACAAGATATCGGCACTAAATTTTCTGTTCAAGTGTGTAACAGAAAAAAAAGTGTTAACTTAAAGACATCCAATGCTGGTAACTAAGACAAAAGCAATGCCTTACCCACAGATGGAGAATGCACAGATGAACAGATCTGAATGATGGGATAAGAGGAATTCAAATGTATACATTTAGCTTTTATTTCCTTCTTTCTTTCTCTCTTCTTTCCTTCCTTCCATCCTTTCCTTCTCTTTTTCCTTCCCTTCTCTCCTTCTCCCTTTTTTCCTTTCACCTTGAGTTACAGAGAAGTAAGTATATTCAATCCATCTTGGATAAATGATCTGGACTCAAGCAAACAAAAAATCTCTACACCAAGAATCAAGAAGAAATAGAAACAGTGATGAATTCTACTTTATGGACAGAACATGGTGAAGAGTGATTTAAAGGGCGATAGTTCTAAACAGAGGCATGTAACAGGTAGAAACTAAGGCAGAAGGCTAGTCATATGAACACAACCAAGATAAAGCTACAGAAAAGGATGACAGAGGTGTAGAGTTACTACTCTTTGAAGCAATAGAAATTCCTAGATTTATTTGAATGAATATAGCAGTTTTCAATCCTTATAAGCTAAGGAAAAAAAAAAACTGTGGAAGCATCATCATTATTTTAGGCCAATTAAGTTTGATAGAGTGGGCAGTTTATTCTGTATTTATCAATTCTGAAACATTTTCTGTCCTTTGCTGTTCTCCATGCTCTTTGAGGATAATTTATCTTATTGTACTAGTTGGAATTCTTATTCTCTTGATTTCTAGTGAGGTTCAGATAATGCAAAGTATTGGTAGGAGATTGTGAGTTGAAGAAAGTTTGGAAGGAATTATTTTTCTTGGTTGTCTCCCAAGATTAAATTAGTGGTCAATTTCCACCTATAGCCATAGCTCCTTTTTGGTCATCCTCTCCCAAATTTAAGCTTCCCTCAGGTTCAATTTACCAACTTTTCTTCTCCACTTAGACCTATGTATAATAATTCACATTGTTCCTAGTTGCTGGGTATATTATCCTTCTTTGTTAATTCCCTTAATTTTACCCATAGATTTATACATAATCTTCTTGTTAAATTCTATTTATTTTTCTCTTTGACTAAATCATTCTTCTGGGAGCAGAACTGGTACAGTAGTTAGTACCATGAGTAGGTCCAAGAAAAGTACCCTAAAAATAAAGATTCTGGATTTGGTACATCAATCAATTAAATTAATTTATGGACAACTTCTTTGTTGGAGAAAAAATATGAAACAGTAATAATCCAAGGCAGTGGTACTATGAATGCTTTAGTTATAAACAATAGTGGCCCACGGTTAAAGAGAGATGGAGAGTTAAACATTGGAAGAAAAAGCGGGCTTAGTGCTTAGACATATGGAGCCAATGGCAATTACAGTAAATCTCCTACAAGAGTGAGTTCTGTTCAGAGAACACGCTCATAAGTCTAATTTGCAAGTCCAACAAAGTTAGCCCTGGGTACACAACAAGTGCAGCTGGCTATAAAGTACTGTACTCTAATAGATTTATAATACTTTTTACACAAATACTACATAAAAAGCAAGCATAAAAATAAAACATTTTTAATCTTACAGGGTGCTTGCATGCTAAGTCGTTTCAGTCCTGTCCTACTCTGTGCAGTTCTGTGGACTGTAGCCTACAGGGTTCCTCTGTCCATGGAATGCTCCAGGCAAGAATACTGCAGTGGGTTGCCATGCCCTTCTCCAGGTATCTTCCCAACCCAGGGATCAAACCCTTGTCTCTTATGTCTCTTGCATTGGCAGGCAGGTTCTTACCACTAGCTTCACCTGGGAAGTCCAAAGCTCAACCATCTCCCAACTGTACTGCAGCTGGCATACAGGGGATGGCATCAAGTCAGCAGGCAAGAAGGGTTATTGACTGGAGGAGGGTGAGAAGGTGGGCGGCAGTAGAGCTGAAGCATCATCAACAGTAGTAGATGATGGGTAAGCTTCAATTTCACTAATGCATGACATTGATGGCACAGGTTCTGGTTTCTTGCTGCATTCAATTCTAGCTATACTTTTGAAAAAAAAACAAAAAAGATCCAGTGATGTCTGGGTAGTAGCTCTTATGTTCATGTTATAGATGACATTATACTAGATTGCATTTTGAATGGCTGCTGCAACCGTTGTGGACCATTCTATATTTAGGTCCTGTGCTTGAAATAGTGATACCATACTACTGTACTCTATACCATAGTGTACAGTAAAATACAACTGAGTGCACAACCACTTGTAGAGGATACATCCATGTGACAATGTATGCCAGACATGTGAACTGTGAACATGATTGGACATGCAAGCACACGTTTGCAACTGGAAGCTTTGCATGTCGGGCGCTTACTGTATAAAGTTGACTGAGTATTCTGAAAGCTTCTGCTGCCCTAAAGAGTATAAAATACAGCAAAATATAGATTTAATGTATTAAATTCATAAACTCAGTAAACCTGACTAAAAATTAGAAAGATGAGAAAGCCTTCCTGACATTTTTAAAGTAATCCCTTATCTGAAGTATGTAAAGGGCAGACACAGATGAAGTTAAGCCTAGAACATGAATGCAATGCTTGTACATTAGAAGCACCAAATAAATACACAGCTCTGCCATGCATCTTATGTTCAAAAAAGGGCAGTGGTAATGAAGCGTGCATTAGAACAATTCTCACTAAACAGAACCTTCAATTAAACACACATAAATTTGGTACTGTTGAACTCTAAAATGTCAGGAAAATTTTTGAAAGTAGAAAGTTGCCTATATTCCCATATTTATATAAGTATTTGAAAGAAAGCTCTTTGCAGGAACAAAAAATATTTTTTTAAAAGAATCAATAAAATACATTTTTATTGAGAATCTGTATTATGTGCCTGGAATTGTACCATAGGTTACAATAATAAAATTTGATCTGATTCTTTTTTAATGTTTGTTATTGGGATATAATTGATTTACAGTTTTGTGTTAGTTTCAGGTGTACAGTAAGGTGAACCTGCTATCCAAATACATATATCCACTCTTTTTTGATTCTTTCCTCATATAGGCCATTAAAGAGTATTGAGTAGAGTTCTCTGTGCTGTGCAATAGGTCCTTATTAGTCAGAAATGAAAACTCTTAAGGACTTTATATGTGTCATTGTCTAACAGGGGATGCTTATTTTCCTTGGAATGGTTCATCAACACTCATTGCCTCCAGATAAATTTTAGCTTTTCTGAGATAAATCCCATTATACTCCTGTTTCAGAATTTATCTGGGAGCAGATAGCTAATACAACAAAGATTTGAAGGACCTGCCATCTTTTCATGGCAGAAATCCCAAGAGCATGAAAGCAAATGGAATCTCAGCATGAAAGATTAAGAGTTGACTATAAGACTATTATTAACATGAATATATTCTTAAAGACACTGGAATACCAGACCACCTTACCTACCTCCTGAGAAATCTGTATGCAGGTCAAGAAACAACAGTTAGAACCAGACATGGAACAACAGATGGTTCCAAATTAGGAATGGAGTACGTCAAGGCTATATGCTTTCACCCTGCTTATTTTATTTATATGCAGAGTACATCATGAGAAATGCCGGACTAGAAGAAGCACAAGCTGGAATCAAGATTTCCAGGAGAAATATAAATAACCTCAGATAAGCAGACGACACCACCCTTATGGCAGAAAGCAAAGAATTAAAGAGCCCCTTGATGAAAGTGAAAGCAGAGAGTGAAAAAGTTGGCTTAAAACTCAACATTAAGAAAACTAAGATCATCGCATCCAGTCCCATTCAGTTCAGTTCAGTTCAGTTCAGGTCAGTTCAGNGACTCTGATGCTGGGAGGGATTGGGGGCAGGAGGAGAAGGGGACTACTGAGGATGAGATGGCTGGATGGCATCACGGACTCAATGGACATGAGTCTGAGTAAACTCTGGGAGTTGATGATGGACAGGGAGGTCTGTCATGCTGTGATTCATGCAGTCTCAAAGAGTCAGATCCGACTGAGCGACTGAACTGAACTGAACTAAAAATATGTGATAATAATTTCTTAACATCATGTGTTTCTATTGTTATCAAGAGAGTATTCTTTACTTTTTCAGGCATTAAACTTATTTAGAAATACATAATTCTAAATTTGATCTTTATATTTCATTCAGTCTATTATTGCATACTGTTGATGTTATTAACCTTGAGAATTTACTTTATTCCAGGTGACGCAGTAATTATTGTGAATATAGTTCTGAATAATTGTTTGATTGCTCTAACCATTTTGAATGAAGTCTAAATATAGTAAAACATATAGTTTCGAATGCTAATTTGCACATATATACCATATACCATAAAATAGGAGAGCAGTGATCAAATATAACAAAATAATAATGGATGCAAAATAAAAGCAAGAGACTTCCAGAAAAACATCTATTTCTGCTTTATTGACTATGCCAAAGCCTTTGACTGTGTGGATCACAATAAACTGTGGAAAATTCTGAAAGAGATGGGCATACCAGACCACCTGACCTGCCTCTTGAGAAATTTGTATGCAGGTCAAGAAGCAACAGTTAGAACTGGACATGGAACAACAGACTGATTCCAAATAGGAAAAGGAGTACGTCAAGGCTGTAT
>SJYA01001343.1:370362-433790 GCA_006410615.1 Neotragus moschatus
GCCTGGCATGCTGCGATTCATGGGGTCACAAAGAGTCAGACAGGACTGAGCGACTGAACTGAACTGAGCTGAAAATAAAATCACTAGCAGGGAACTATTTCTATACGAGAATTTTGAAAAGCAGTAATAAGTAAGATAATTAACATAGAAAGAGGGTAAGAGCTAATGTAAATGTTTGAAAGAATGACATAAATAATCCAAAGAAGAGTAAATACCAAGATGACTGAATCAGAAAGAAGTTTATTATTAGGAATAACAGACATTAGATGTCTTCCATAAGTTAGCTTTTGTACCAGAAACATGTAACACGAAAAAATAGAACAGAGAAATCTATCTATATAGTAGACAGCACTCAAAGGCCTCCTTTTAAAACTTTGCGGTGCCTTTCCAGTCTTGGCTAGAAATAATGGTAAAACATGCTTCCAAGCTATCTGGATCCTGATTTCAAAGGCAATAATATCCCAGACAGAGGTGAGTGAGACTGCTAAACCTTGGGCATAAACTGGGAATAACTGGCATCATAAGCTACAGGGGTGTTGTGTCCAGGTTGCTTCTTTTCTTCAGAAGTCTGTGAGGATAGGTGATGCATCTTAGAGCCTCAAAGAATTAAATAGATGGGCATTCTAATAAAGGTTACATGAATCATAGAAATAGAAGAATTCTGAGTCTACTGGACACAAGAGTGATTAGAATTCATATTTGCATATCCAGTTCTCAGATACAGGGTTGTTACTAGATCCAGAGCCTCCTCTTTTGAAGACATTATGTCAGAGGGGAAAAAAGTGAAACATTTAAAAGGAATAAAAGATAAATGGGTATCCATTCAGTGAAATCAGTTCAGTTCAGTCAATTCAGTTGCTCAGTCATTATCTGACGCTTTGCAATCCCATGGATGACACCAGGCTTCCCTGTCCATCACCAATTCCCAGAGCTTGCTCAAACTCATGTCCATCAAGTCGGTGATGCCATCCAACCACCTCAACCTCTGTCATCCCCTTCTGCTCCTTGAAGAATCAGGATTTTTCCAGTGAGTCAGTTCTTCCCATCAGATGGCCAAAGCATTGAAATTTCAGCTTCAGCCTCAGTCCTTCCAATGAATATTCAGGACTGATTTCCTGTAGGATTGACTAGTTTGATCTCCTTGCAGTCCAAGGGACTCTCAAGAGTCTTCTCCAATACCACAGTTCAAAAGCATTAATTCTTCAGCAGTCAGCTTTCTTTATAGTCCAACTCTCACATCCATACAAGGACTACTGGAAAAACCATAGGTCTAACTAGCTGCACCTTTGTTGGCAAAGTAATGTCTCTACTTTTTAATATGCTGTCTAGGTTGAGCATAGCTTTTCTTCCAAGGAGCAAGTGTCTTTTCACTTCACAGCTGCCATCACCATCTGCAGTGATTTTGGAGCCCAGGAAAATAAAGTCAGTCACTATTTCCATTGTTTCCCTATCTACTTGCCATGACATGATGGGACCAGATGCCATGATCTTATTTTTTGACTGTTGAGAGCTTTAAGCCAACTTTTTCACTCTCCTCTTTCACTTTCATCAAGAGGCTCTTCAGTTCCTCTTCACTTTCTGCCATAAGGGTGGTGTCATCTGCATATCTGAGGTTATTGATATTTCTCCCAGCAATCTTGATTCCAGTGTGTGTTTCTTCCAGTCCAGCATTTCTCATGATGTATTCTGCATAGAAGTTAAAGAAGCAGGGTGACAATATACAGCCTTGACGTATTCCTTTTCCTATTTGGAATCAGCCCATTGTTCCATGTCTGGTTCTAATTGTTGACTCTTCACCTGCATACATATTTCTCAGCACGTAGTTAAGGTGGTCTGGTATTCCCATCTCTGAAGAAATTTCCACAGTTTGTTGTGATTCACCCAGTTAAAGGCTTTGATGTAGTCAATAAAGCAGAAGTAGATGTTTTCTGGATTTCTGTTCTTTTTTATATGATCCAATGGATGTGTGCAATTTGATCTCTGGTTCCTCTGCCTTTTCTAAATTCAGCTTGAACATCTGGAAGTTCACAGCTCACGTACTGTTGAAGCCTGACCCAGAGAATTTTAAGCATTATTTACTAGCGGGTGAGATGAGTGCAAATGTGTGGTAGTTTGAACATTCTTTGGTATTGCCCTTCTTTGGGACTGGAATGAAAACTGACCTTTCTAGTCCTTTGGCCACTGCTGAGTTTTCCAATTTTGCTGGCATATTGAATGCAGCATTTTCACAGCATCATCTTTTAGGATTTGAAATAGCTCAACTGGGATTTCATTTCCTCAACTAGCTTTGTTTGCAGTGATGCTTCCTAAGGCCCACTTGACCTCACATTCCAGGATGTCTGGCTCTAGGTGAGTGATCACACCATCATGGTTAGCTGAAGAACTTTTTTGTATAGTTCTTCTGTGTATTCTTACCACTTTTTATTAATTTATTCTGCTTCTGTTAAGTCCATATCAATTCTTTTCTTTATTGTACCCATCTTTGCATGAAATGTTCCCTTTGTATCTCTAATTTTCTTGAAGAGATCTCCAGTCTTTAACATTCTATTGTTTTCCTCTATTTCTTTGTGTTGAACACTTAGGAAGGCTTTTATTATCTCTCCTTGCTATTCTTTGGAACTCTGCATTCAAATGGGTATATCTTTCCTTTTCTTCTTTGCCTTTCACGTCTCTTCTTTTCTCAGCTATTTCTGAGGCCTCCTCAGACTGTTAGTTCTTCATATTTGCTTATCTGTTTTAAAATCAAATCAATGAGGAATTTTATGTCTACTGAGAGGAGAATGCCTCTTTGATGTCTGGAGGGAATGACTGAGTTTCTGTTTGCATTCTTGATCTGTTTGCTAAAATTGTAAAGTAGAGCTATAAGCTCTCTATGTGCTTATGTATCCGTGTGTTTGTAATTCAGAGATGTCTTGACCACGTATGTGATGATAAAATATTTTACTTTCTTCAGAGTATATTAATACATTGGATTATAATGTCCATTAAATTAAAAGACATCTATTCTGATTAGTTTAAAAGTAATTAAATATTTATTTAAGCATTTTTCCCCCAGGAAATAATAAAAACAAATCTCTAATACTTTAAAAGCTGTGGACTAAAAAAAAATTTTTTCTATCAGTAAGTGCAAACTCAAAATATTTTAAATAACTAAGGTAAATCTTTAGTAAATGAGACTAGTGCATGTTCAACCACTTAGATAGTTTGCAAACTGGTCTCTGTTATCCATGTTTCAGTTTTCTCTGTGTAGAAATAAAAATAGAAATCAGGTACTTTGGGTAAGGTGAAAGTGTCACTCTATTAGCCCTGTCAGACTCTTTGTGACCATGGACTGTGGCCGCCAGGCTCTTCTTGTCCATGGGATTTTCCAGGCAAGAATACCACAGTGGGCTGCCATTTTCTTCTCAGGGGATCTTACTGACCCAGGGATCAAACCCACATCTCCTGCCTTGGCAAGTGGATTTCTCACGTTTCAGCCACCAGGAAGCACAGATCTTGGTAAAAGGAAATGGGTAGACACAAGAAAGGTTATTTTGGTTACTTTTTTCTTTTTAATTAATTTATTTTTATTGAAGGATAATTGCTTTACAGAATTTTGTTGTTTTCTGTCAAATCTCAATATGAATCACCACAAGTATAGAAATATCCCCTTCCTTTTGAATCTCCCTCTCATCTCCCTCCCCATCCCACCTCTTTAGGTTGATGCAGAGTCCCTGTTTGAGTTTCCTGAGACATACAGCAAATTCCTGTTTGCTATTTTACATATGGTAATGTAAGTTTCCACGTTACTCTTTCCATACATCTCACCCTCTCTTCCCCTCTCCCCATGTCCATAAGTCTATTCTCTATGTCTGTTTCTCCATTGTTGCCCTGCAAGTGAATTCAGCACCATTTTTCTAGATGCCATTTTTTTTGCATTAGAAAATGATATTTATCTTTCTCTTTCTGACTCACTTCACTCTGTATAATAGGTTCTAGGTTCATCTACCTCGTTAGAACTGACTCAAAGGTGTTCCTTTTTGTGGCTGAGTAATATTCCATTGTGTATATACCACAACTTCTTTATCCATTCACCTGTCTATGGACATCTAGGTTGCTTCCACGCTATAGCTATTGTAAATAGTGCTGCAATGAACAATGGGATACAGATGTCTTTCAATTTTGGTTTCCTCAGGATATACACCTAGGAGTGGGATTGCTGGGTTATATGGTGCTTTTATTCCTAGTTTTTTAAGGAATCTCCATACTGTCTTCCATAGTATCTGTATCAATTTACATTCCCACCAACAGTGCAAGAGGGTTCCCTTTTCTCCACATCCATTCCAGTATTTGTTGTTTGTAGACTTTTTGACGATGGCCATTCTGAGAAGTGTGAGGTAATATATCCTTGTAGTTCTGATTTGCATTTCTCTGATAATGAGCAATGTTGAGCATCTTTTCATGTATTCGTTAGCTATCTGTATGTCTTCTCTGGAGAAATGTCTGTTTAGGTCTTTTTCCCACTTTTTGATTGGGTTGTTTGTTTTTCTGGTATTGAGTTGTATGAGCTACTTGTATATTTTGGAAATTAATCCTTTGTCAGTTGTTTCATTTGCTATTATTTTCTCCCATTCTAGGGGTTCTTCTCACCTTGCTTATAGTTTCCTTTACTGTGCAAATGCTTTTAAGTTTCATCGGGTCCCACTTGTTTCCTTTTATTTTTATTTGTATTACTCTAGGAGGTGGATCATAGAGGATCTTGTTTTGATTTATGTCATCGAATGTTCTGCCTATATTTTCCTTTAAGAGCTTTACAGCTTCTGGTTTTACATTTAGATCTTTAATCCATTTTGAGTTTATCTTTGTGTATGGTGTAAGGAAGTGCTGTAATTTCATTCTTTCACATGTAGCTGTCCAGTTTCCCCAGGACTATCAATTGAAGAGACTGTCTTTGTCCCATTGTATATTTTTGCCTCCTTTGTAAAAAATAAGGTACGCATAGGTGCATGGGTTTATTTCTGGGTTTCTATCTTGTTCCATTGGTATATATTTCTGTTTTTGTCTCAGTACCATACTGTCTTGATGACTGTAGTTTTGTAGTAAAATCTGAAGTCAGGAAGGTTGATTCTTCCACCTTCATTGTTCTTTCTCTAGACTGCTTTGGCTATTTGGGTCTTTTGTGTTTCCACAGGCTTTAGCTATTTGGGTCTTTTGTGTTTCCACATGAATTATGAAATTTTTTGTTCTAATTTTGTGAAAAATGCTATTGGTAATTTGATAGGGATCAAACTGAATCTGTAGATTGCATTGGTAGTATAGTCATTTTCACAATATTGATTCTTCTTACTCAGGAACATGGAATATCTCTCCATCTGTTTATGTCATCTTTGATTTCTTTCATTAATATCTTATAATTTTCTGTGTACAGCTCTTTTGTCTCCTCAGGTAAGTTCATTCCTAGATATTTAATCCTTTTTGTTGCAATGGTGAATGGGATTAATTCCTTAATTTCTCTTTCTGAGTTTTCATTGTTAGTATACAGAAATGCAAGTGGTTTCTGTATATTAATTTTGTATTCTACAACTTTGCTAAATTCACTGATTAGCTTTAGTAATTTTCCTGATACTATCTTTAGGGTTTTCTATGTACAGTATCATGTCATCTACAAACAATGAGAGCTTTATTTCTTTTCTGATCTGGATTCCTTTTATTTCTTTTTCTTCTCAGATTGCTGCAGTTAGGACTTCTAGAACTATGTTGAATAATAGTAGTGAAAGTGGAAACTCTTGTCTTGTTCCTGATCTTAGGGGGGGATGCTTTCAGTTTTACACCATTAAGAATAATGTTTGCTGTGGGCTTGTCATATATGGCCTTTACCACGTGGAGGTAGGTCCATTATATGCCCATTTTTGAAGAGTATCAGGGTGATGGTAGCCTCATAGAATGAGTTTGGAAGTACTCCTTCCTCTGCAATTTTTGAAAGAGTTTTAGAAGGACAGGCCTTAGCTCTTCGCTAAATGTTTGATAGAATTCTCCTGTGAAGCCATCTGCTCCTGGGCTTTTATTTCTTGGGAGATTTTTATCACAGGTTCAATTTCACTGCTTATGACTAGGTTATTTATAATTTCTATTTCTTCCTGGTTCAGGCTTGGAAGATTGAAATTTTCTAAGACTCTGTCCATTTCTTCAAGGTTATCTATTGTATTGCCTTACAGTTGTTCATAATAGTCTCTTATACTCCTTTGTATTTCTGCATGGTCTACTGTAACCTCTCCTTTTTCATTTCTAATTTTGTTGATTTAACTCTTCTCTCTCTTTTTCTTGATGAATCTGGCTGAAGANTTGAAATTTTCTAAGACTCTGTCCATTTCTTCAAGGTTATCTATTGTATTGCCTTACAGTTGTTCATAATAGTCTCTTATACTCCTTTGTATTTCTGCATGGTCTACTGTAACCTCTCCTTTTTCATTTCTAATTTTGTTGATTTAACTCTTCTCTCTCTTTTTCTTGATGAATCTGGCTGAAGATTTGTCAATTTTTTTTTATCTTCTCAAAGACAAGTTTTTAGTTTTATTTATTTATTTATTTGCTATTATCTCTTTCATTTCTTTTTCACTTATTTCTGCTTGGATATTTATTATTTCTTTCCTTCTACTAGTTTTGGGATTTTTTTTCTTTGTTTTCCAGTTATTTTAGGTGTACAGTTTTGTCTACTTGATGTTTTTCCTGTTACTTGAGGTAGGATTGTATTGCTATAAACTTCCCTCTTAGAACTTCTTTTGCTGAATCCCATAGATTTTGAGTTGTCATGTTTTCAGTGTTATTTGTTTCTATAAATTTTCTGATTTCCCTTTTGAGTTATTCCAATATTTCCTAGGAACCTGGAATGATAAATCCATGAATCAAGGCAAATTGGAAGTAGTCAAACAGGAGATGGCAAGAGTGAACATCGGCATTTTAGGAATCAGCAAACTAAAATGGACTAGAATGGGTGAATTTAACTCAGATGACCATTATATCTACTACTGTGGGGAAGAATCCCTTAGAAGAAGCAGAGTAGCCATCATAGGCAACAAGAGTGCAAAATGCAGTACTTGGATGCAATCTCAAAAATGACAGAATGATCTCTGTTCATTTCCAAGGCAAATCATTCAATATCACAGTAATCTAAGTCTATGCCCCAAACAGTAATACTGAAGAAGGTGAAGTTAATGTTTCTATGAAGACCTACAAGATCTTCTAGACTAATACCCCAAAAAGATGCTTTTTCATCATAGGGGACTGGAGTGCAAAAGTAGGAAGTCAAGAAACATGTGGAGTAACAGGCAAATTTGGCCTTGGAATGCGGAATGAAGCAGGGCAAAGGCTAATGGAATTTTGCCAAGAGAATGCACTCATCATAGCAAACAGCCTCTTACAACAACACAAGAGAAGACTATACACATGGACATCACTAGATGGTCAATACTGAGATCAGATTGATTATATTCTTTGCAGCCAAAGATGGAGAAGCTCTATACAGTCAGCAAAAAGAAGCCCAGGAGCTGACTGTAGCTCAGGTTATGAAGTCCTTATTGCCAACATTAGACTTAAATTGAAGAAAGTAGGGAAAACCACTAGACCATTCACATATGACCTAATTCAAACCCCTTATGCTTATACAGAGGGAGTGAGAAATATATGCAAGGGATTAGATGTGATAGAGTGCCTGATGAACAATGGATAGAGGTTCATGACATAGTACAGGAGACAGGGATCAAGACCATCCCCATGGAAAATAAATGCAAAAAAAACAAAATGGCTATGAGGAGGCCTTACAAATAGCTCTGAAAAGAAGAGAAGTGAAAAGCAAAGGAGAAAAGGAAAGATATACACATTTGAATGCAGAGCTCCAAAGAATAGCAAGGAGAGATAAGAAAGCCTACTTCAGTGATCTTNGACCATCCCCATGGAAAATAAATGCAAAAAAAACAAAATGGCTATGAGGAGGCCTTACAAATAGCTCTGAAAAGAAGAGAAGTGAAAAGCAAAGGAGAAAAGGAAAGATATACACATTTGAATGCAGAGCTCTAAAGAATAGCAAGGAGAGATAAGAAAGCCTACTTCAGTGATCTTGCAAAGAAACAGAGGAAAACAATAGAATAGAAAAGACTAGAGATCTCTTCAAGACAATTAGAGGTACCAAGGGAACATTTCAAGCAAAGATGGGCTCAATAAAGGACAGAAATGGTATAGACCTAACAGAAGCAGAAGATGTTAAGAAGAGGTGGCAAAAGTACACAGAAGAACTGTACAAAAAAGATCTTCATGACCCAGAAAATCAGGATGATATGTTCACTCACCTAGAGCCAGACATCCTGGAATGTGAAGTCAAATAGGCCTTAGGAAGTATCACTATGAAGAAAGCTAATGGAGGTGATGGAATTCCAGTTGAGCTATCTCAAATCGTAAAAGATGATGCTATGAAATTCTATGCACTCAATATGCCAGCAAATTTGGAAAACTTAGCAGTGGCCACAGGACTGGAAAGGTCAGTTTTCATTTCAATATCAAAGAAAGGCAATGCCAAAGAATGTGCAAACTACTACACAATTGCATTCATCTCACATGCTAGCAAAGTAATGCTCAAAATTCTCCAAGCCAAGCTTCAACAGTACGTGACTGTAAACTTCAAGATGTTCAGGCTAGTTTTAGAAAAGGCAGAGGAACCAGAGATCAAACTGCCATCATCCGTTGGATTATGGAAAAAGCAAGAGAGTTCCAGAAAAATATCTATTTCTGCTTTATTGACTATGCCAAAGCCTTTGTGTGGATCACAACAAACTGTGAAAACCTATTAAAGAGATGAAAATACCAGACCACCTGACTTGCCTCTTGAGAAATCGGTATGCAGATCAGGAAGCAACTGTACGTTGAACAGAACACTGGTTCCAAGTCGGAAAAGCAGTATGTCAAGGCTGTATATTGTCACCTGCTCCTTAATGTATATGCAGAGTACATTACAAGAAATGCTGTGCTGGATGAAACACAAGCTGGAATCAAGACTGCTGGGAGAAATATCAATAACCTCATATACACAGACGATATCACCCTTATGGCACAAAGTGAAGAAGAACTAAAGAGCCTCTTGATGCAAGTGAAAGAGGAGAATGAAAAGTTAGCTTAAAGCTTAACATTCATAAAATGAAGATCATGGCATCTGGTCCCATCGCTTCATGGCAAATAAATGGGGAAAAATGGAAGCAGTGACAGACTTTCTTTGGGGGACTCCAAAATTACTGCAGATGGTGACTGCAGCCATGAAATTAAAAGATGCTTATTCCTTGGAAGAAAATTTATGACCTACCTAGAAAGCATATTAAAAAGCAGAGACATTATTTTGCCAACAAACGTCCCTCTAGTCAAAGCTATGGTTTTTTCCAGAAGTCATGTATGGATGTGAGAGTTGGTCTGTAAAGAAAGCTGAGTGCTGATGAATTGATGCTTTTGAATTGTGATACTGCAGAAGATTCTTGCGAGTCCCTTGGACTGCAAGAAGATTGAACCAGTCCATCCTCATAGGAAATCAGTCCTGAATATTCATTAGAAAAGCTTAAACTTCAATACTTTGGCCACCTGATGTGAAGAACTGACTTTTTGAAAACTATTGAACATGAGAAGAGATGGAGACAACAGAGGATAAGATGGCTGGATGGCATCACCAACTCAGTAGACATGAGTTTGAATAAACTCTGGGAGTTGGTGATGGACAGGGAGGCCTAGCATGCTGCAGTCCATGGGGTCACAAATAGCTAGACACTACTGAGAGACTGAACTGAACTGAAATTTGATATTCAGTAACCTCTTGGTTATTTAGGAACACATTGTTTAATCTCCATGTGTTTGTGTTCTTATATTTTTTCTTATAATTGATATCTTGTCTCATAGCATTGTTATCATAAAAGATGCTTGATATGATTTCAATTTTTTTAAATTTACTGACGTTTGATTTGTGACCCAAGATGTGGTCTATCGTGGGGAGTATCTTCTGTGTGCACTTGAGATGAAGAGATATTCTTTTGCATTTGGATGGAATGTCCTGAAGATATCAATGAGATCTATCATTTAAGATTTGTGTTTCCTTATCAATTTTCTGTTTTGATGATCTGTCCATTGGTTTGAGTGGTATTTTAAAATCTCCTACTATTATTCTGTTGCTGTCAATTTCTCCTTTTATGTCTGTTAGTGTTTATCTGACGTATTGAGACATTCCCATGGTGGCTCAAGCAGTAAAGCATCTGTCTACAAGGCGGGAGACCCGGGTCTGATCCCTGGGTCAGGAAGATCTCCTGGAGAAAGAAATGGCAAGCCACTCCAGTACTGTTGCCTGGAAAATCCCATGGACAGAGAAGCCTGGTAGGCTAAAGTCCACAGGATTGCAAAGAGTCAGACACTACTGAGTACACTTCCACTATGTTGGATGCATTAGTTCAGTTCAGTTCATTCACTCAGTCATGTCCAACTCTGCAAACCCATGAATCACAGCACACCAGGCTCCCTGTCCATCACCAACTCCCAGAGTTTACCCAAAGTCATGATGCATAGATGTTTACAATTGTTATGTCTTCCTCTTGGTTTGATCCCTTGATCATTACATAGTGTTTTTCCTTATCTCTTGTAATCTTATTTATTTTAAGGTCTATTTTGTCTGATATGAGGATTGCTACTCCAGCTTTCTTTTGCTTCCCATTTGCATGGAATATATTTTTCCATCCTCTCACTTTCAGTCTAAGTGTGTCTTTAGGTCTGAATTGAGTTTCTTGTAGACAGCAAATATATGGGTCTTGTTTTTATATCCTTTCAGCCACTCTGTGTCTTTGGGTTGGAACATTTAACCCATTTACATTTAAAGTAATTATTGATATACATGTTCCTATTGCCATTTTCTTAATTGTTTAGGGTTGATTTTGTAGATCTTTTTCTTCTGTTGTATTCTTGACTATATAAGTCCTTTTAACTTTTGTTGTAAGGCTAGTTTGGTGGTACTGAATTCTCTTTACTTTTGCTTGTCTGATAAGCTTTTTATTTCTCCATCAGTTTTGAATGAGATCCTTGCCAGGTATAGTAATCTTGGTTGTAGATTTTTCCCTTTCAGTACTTTATGTATATCCTGCCATTCCCTTCTGATCTGCAGAGTTTCTGCTAGAAGATCAGCTGTTAAGCATACAGGGTTTCCCTCATATGTTACTTGTTGCTTCTCCCTTGCTGTTTTCAATATTCTTTCTTTGTGTTTAGTCTTTGTTAGCTTGATTAGTATGTGTCTTTGCATGTTTCTCCTTGGGTTTATCCTATTTAGGACTCTTTGTGCCTTTTGAACTTGATTGACTATTTCCTTTTCCATGATGGGGAAATTTTCAACTATAATCTCTTCAAAAATTTTCTTATACCCTTTCTTTTCCTCTTCTTCTTCTGGGACCCCTTTAATTCTAATGTTGGTGTGTTTGATATTGTCCCAGAGGTCTCTGAGACTATCCTCATTTCTTTTCATTCTTTTTACTTTTTTCTGCTCTTCAGAAGTTATTTCCACCATTTTATCTTCCAGTTCAATGATTCATTCTTCTGCTTCAGATATTCTGCTATTGATTCCTTCTAGCTGCTGCTACTGCTAAGTTGCTTCAGTCGTGTCCGACTCTGTGCGACCCCATAGATGGCAGCCCACCAGGCTCCCCCGTCCCTGGGATTCTCCAGGCAAGAACACTGGAGTGGGCTGCCATTTCCTTCTCCAATGCATGAAGGTGAAAAGAGAAAGTGAAGTTGCTCAGTCGTGTCTGACTCTTAGCGACCCCATGGACTGTAGCCAACCAGGCTCCTTCGTCCATGGGATTTTCCAGGCAAGAATACTGGAGTGAGTGCCATTGCCTTCTCTGTGATTCCTTGTAGAGTATTTTTAATTTCAGTAATTGTGTTGTTTGTCTCTTTGTGTTTATTCTTTCGTTCTTCTAGGTCATTGTTAATTGATTCTTGCATTTTCTTCATTTTATTTTCAAGGTTTTTGATCATCGTTGCTATCATTATTCTAAATTCTTTTTCAGGTAGTTTGCCTATTTCCTCTTCATTTATTTGGACTTCTGTGTTTCTAGCTTATTACTTCATTTGTGTAGCATTTCTTTGCATTTTCATTATTTTTTTAACTTATTGTGTTTGAGGTCTCCTTTTCCCAGGCTTCAGGAAAGTTGAATTCTTTCCTTGAAGAAGGTTGAATTCTTTCTTACCTTTGGTTTCTTCCCTCCTAAGGTTGGTCCAGTGGTTTGTGTAAGCTTCATATAGGGTGAAATTTGTGCTGAGTTTTTGTTTGTTTGTTTGTTTTTCCTCTGCTGGGCAAGGCTGAATGAGGTGGTAATTCTGTCTGCTGATGATTTGGTTTGTGTTTTTGTATTGCTTGTTGTTTAGATGAAGTGTCGTACACAGAGTGCTATTATAGTTGGGTGATTCCAGGTCTTGTATTCAAGTGGTTTGTATTCAAGTTTGAGGTCTCACTGCTTGATACTCCCTAGGGTAGGTTCTCTGGTAGTCTAGGGTCTTGGAGTCAATGCTCCCACTCCAAGGGCTCAGGGCTTGATCTCCAGTCAGAAATGAAGATTCTACAAGTGGTTTGTTATGGCATTAACCATTAAAACGAATAAAACGAATATCCAAAAAAAAGAGAAACCAAAGATCAACCCCAGGCAAATGGCAATTACAAAATCAGGCAAATAATAATTAAAATAATGGAATGTACACATATACATATACACCCATGAGCAAAGTAAAAACAGTCCAACAAAGATAAAGTACAGTAGAAAGTGAAAGCAAAAGTGAAGTCGCTCAGTCGTGTCCAACTCTTTGTGACCCCATAGACTGTAGCCTATCAGGCTCCTCTGTCCACTGGATTTTCCAGGCAATAGTATTGGAGTGGATTGCCATTTCCTTCTCCAGGGGATCTTCCCAACCCAGGGCTCAAACCAAGGTCTCCTGCACTGTAGACAGACGCTTTACCATCTGAGCCACCAGGGAAGTCTAAGTACAGTAGATTGACTCAGCAAACAAAGAAAATAAAAAATTATAATTACCAGTTAAGAACAAAACTAACTAAAGCACAATCTGGAAAACAAAACTAAAACAAGGTGCCAAATGGGGAATAAATCAGTGAAAACAAAACTACCAAATATGTTAAGAGGAAAGGAAAGAAAGAAAAGAAAGAAAGAATAGATATGCAAAGTTAAATAGAGGTAAATGAAGATTTATACATACTAAAGATTAACTGCATGGGGAAAAGAACAGTAGGAAAAGCAAACAAGGGAATAAATATAAAAAATATAATAGGTTTTAAAAAATTAAATATTAGAATAATAAAAAAGAGAAAAGAAATAAATGGAAGAAGAAAGAGAAAAGGAAAATTAAAGAAAAACTCTATAGAACTGCAAAAGTGCAACTTAGAGGCAGAATTTTATAACAACAATAAAAAGTATGACTGAATATACACATATACATATGTACCCATAAGCAAAATCAAAACAGGCCAACAAAAATAGAATAGCCTGATCTGGTGAACAAAGGAAACCAAAAATTAGATCTACCAGAAAAAAACTAAAACACAAACTGGAAAACAAGAAAATAAAGCAATGAAAATAAAACTAACAAATGTGTTGAGAGGACAGGCGAGAAAGAAAAAAAAGAAAGCATAGATATGTAAAGTTAAATAGAGGTAGATGAAGATTTATATACAATAATGATTAACTGCAAAGGAAAGAGAACAGTAGGAAAAGCAAAGGAATAAATGTACAAAAAATAACAATAGATTTAAGAAATTAAATTTTTTTTTAAAAGTGAAAAAAAGAAAAAAAAAAAGGAAAACTCTACAGAACTGCAAAAGTTCAACATAGAGGCAGAGGTTTACAGCAACAATAAAAAATGTTACTGGAAAAAAAAAAGCTCAAAAACTTAATTGGATTTCATAGTGCCAATAAAATCGAGAAATACAACAGAGATGGGAAAAAGAAAAAATCCAAAATAATCTACAGAACAAATAAAAAAAATAAGAATAGTAAATAACTGTTTTCCTTGAGTCACTGCTGTTAGAGTCCTTTACCTCACTAGGAGTCATAGTCCACCTTACTTCCCTAGGATGCCCTCCAATATTTTGCTGATCTCTGGATCTGCTGTGAGGACAGCTCAGATTCTAATCTGCTCCTACTCCTGTGTGTTCTTGTCTCCAATGTCCACAACTCTCAGAACTAGTGCGTTTTCTTTTATGGGAGCTCTCTTTGGCCTTTTATATATTCCATAGACACAGTCTACCTGTAGATCATGTGGATTCAATCTGCAACTTGTAGAGCTAATGGGAAGGTTTTGGGTCTTATCGCTTAGACACACTGCCCCTGAGTTTCAATTGTGGTTTTATTTCCACCTCTACATGTGGGTTGTCCACTGGGGTTTGCTCCTGAGGCTGCCCTGGAGGGCTTGGGTTTGCCCCTGTGAGGGCCAGGTGTGGAGGTGGTGCAGCTGCTGGGGTCGCAGGAGTTCTGGCAGCATCAGGTACTCAAGGGAGTTGGCGGCTATGGCAGCAGGAAATACAGTGCTCTAAAAGGGTATGGCAATAAGTATTGGCCAATATGCTCTATATTCTTGCCTGGACACCCCAACCTCCCTGACAAGGAAGCCTGGCAGACNGGGGTCGCAGGAGTTCTGGCAGCATCAGGTACTCAAGGGAGTTGGCGGCTATGGCAGCAGGAAATACAGTGCTCTAAAAGGGTATGGCAATAAGTATTGGCCAATATGCTCTATATTCTTGCCTGGACACCCCAACCTCCCTGACAAGGAAGCCTGGCAGACCACAGACTACAGGGTCAGGAAGAGACAGACACGATTGAAGTGACCCTAAGTGCATAGACACAGACTTTTTTTTTTTTTTTTTTGCCTGTGGCAGCTCTGTCCCAGTGAGAGTTGAGCATGAAAGTGGTGCAGTTGCTTGGCTTGCAGGGACCCTGGTGGTGCCTAGTGTACAGGAACATAGACTACTTCCACCACAGGAGTTATGGCCCTATCATAGTCTTTTTCTGAGCCTCTTATAGCTGGCGATCAGAAGGCTTCTTTGGCCAGTTTTTCTCCATAGCTCTGCCCATTCAGGCACTTAGAGGGCTCCCTTGCCTGGGGTCCTTCTCTGTTGTTTGACAGGTCAGGCACATAGATGGACCCCCCTGGCTGGGGTCCTACTCTGTAGATTAAGGTGTCAGGCACTTAAAGGGCACCCTGAATGGGGTCCTACTCTGTAGTTCAGAGCATCAGTCACCAAAAGGAGCACCCTGGGTGGGGTCCTACTCTGTTGTTAGCGCATCAGGCATTTGATGGGCCAGCCTCTCTATTGTTCATATGCCAATCCACCCCACACATGACTCAACAGTATCATCTTGTTTCCATGGCTGCCTGGCTTTCCTCAACAGACATTTCCCACCACAATCTCCTCCCTCATATCTCCTTGATCTATTTCTCTAGAGTCAACAGCAGCGCTCACCCTGGGATTGCTCCATAATCCCTAAACTCCAACTCCCTGCTGCTGTACCTTCCAGGGGGCCAGCATTCCTGTCCGGGGTATGTATGGCTGCAGCAAGGACTGTCTGATTCTCTATTCCATTTAGGCTGCCACAGATCAGCTGTTTCCCTCTCAGCCCTAAATGTTTCTCCTCTGACGCAGACAATTGTCCGGATGTGGACATTTGTTCCCCCACCTGCCAAGGGCAGGTCCAGTCCTACTAACACTCCTGTTTTTCCCCCTAGTTCCTTAATCCTACCAAGTTTTGTGTGGTTCTATGGATGTGAGAGTTGGACTGTGAAGAAAACTGAGTGCCGAAGAATTGAGGCTTTTGAACTGTGGTGTTGGAGAAAACTCTTGAGAGTCCCTTGGACTGCAAGGAGATCCAACCAGTCCATTCTGAAGGAGATCGGCCCTGGGATTTCTTTGGAAGGAATGATGCTGAAGCTTAAACTCCAGTACTTTGGCCACCTCATGTGAAGAGTTGACTCATTGGAAAAGACTCTGATGCTGGGAGGGATTGGGGGCCGGAGGAGAAGGGGACGACCGGGGATGAGATGGCTGGATGGCATCACGGACTCGATGGGCATGAGTCTGAGTGAACTCTGGGAGTTGGTGATGGACAGGGAGGCCTGGCATGCTGCGATTCACGGGGTTGCAAAGAGTCGGACATGACTGAGCGACTGCACTGAACTGACGTATTCTTTTCTAGTGCTCAGGTACTCCTGTTCACTCTGTTCTGCATGCACTTCTGTGTCTGAAGGTGTATTCCTGATCTATCCATGGAGAGAGATGTACTCCAAATTCAACTACTCCTCCACCATCTTGTTCCTAGTCCCTGTCTTGGTTATTGGTTTTAGTGCTTTTCCAAGTCTAGAAAGATGCAAGAACTGGGGTTCACAAAATTTTCTCCTAAAAATATATAACTACCTGAAGTCCTTTTCAATTTATTTTCTCAGAGCACAGAGTGCTGATTCCTGATCTCCCTGAGTTTTTGTCAGGGTTTGTTGAAAGTCAGTGACTCAATCACTGTAGAACTGAATGTAAGAGATATTCTTTAACTGCCAGATTCAGATTTTTAAGGACTAGGAAAAAAGTGTTCCATACTAATGAAAAGAACTAAGGTTCTTTACAAGTATACTACCTTCTTTTAATTTTAAAAGTTTTATTAATATCTCAGTTAAATACTTAACCAGTTAATTTTTCTCAAGCACCTGCATTTCTTTATCTCTTGTTTTATTGAGATATAATTACATATAATACTATGTAAGTTTAAAGTATAAGATAAGTTTAATGTGTATGATATTATTTGAAAATGCCTACCATAATGGTTTATTGAACATATCGTATTCAGGACCTTACACAGTTATATGTATGTATGTGTGTGTGTGGTGAGAACTTTTAAGATTTACCCTCTCAACAAATTTACAATACAATACTAATTATGGTCATTGTGCTGTACATATTTCCAGAACTGATGTGTCTTATAACTGAAAGTTTTTAACCTTTGAAAATACCATGCCATTTCCCTAATCCAGCCTATTTGAGTTTTATGAGTTACTTCTATAGTTTGGAGATAAGCCCTTTCATATATAGATGGTTTAGAAGTATTTTCTCTCATTTCTTAGATTCCTCTTATTCTGGTTGTTCTTTTCTTTTGTTGTACAGAAGCTTTTTACTTGATATAGTACTTATTTTTGCTTTAGTTGTTTATACTACTGATGTCATATCTTTAAAAAAAAAAAAAAAGGGAAAAGTAAAAAAGCAGCTGGACAGAACCTTAACCTGAGCTCCATGGCTGCCCAAGGACTCTGTTCAGGCCCCCTGGTCAGGCAGGACTGAAGGCTATGTCCAATGGTGAGTGTAGATGAGGGCTTGGCTCCTTGCCCAAGAAGATGGGCTCTGAAGCTATCAGGGTCTCTGGCTAGGCTCTTTGATCAGGTGGGACTGAAGATTATGCTTCACTATTGGGTGGAACTGCTGGTTTTCTAAAGCAGATTAACCGTCTTCATCCTCTTGGGTTATTTTCTTTAAAGCTACTTTTCTGACACTTGACATATGAATGTATTCATTTATTTAACACATATTTATTTAATACCTACCATATTTTAGAAGTTTTTTAAGCATAGGACATAGAGCAATGAATAAAATACAAAAGATTCTTTCTCTCATGGAATTTTCACATTGGGAGGGAGTAGAGAAAAAATAGAGAAGTGAAAGCAGGAGAAAATATGTGTGGCATTTAAATAAATGAGGAAAAGTATACTAAACCACTGAGATTTGAGCAGACTTAAACAAAGTGAGGGACTTATCTGTGGGAGAAAGCTTCAGGCATAGGAAAGGGCTACTGTAAAAGTCTCTGCGTGAGGAGATACTTGATGAGTTATAAGAATTAACAGACCTGTGTGGTAGGAATAGACTAGATGAAAAGACTGTGTGAAGGAAGAGTTAAGGATTGCCATAGTAGGACCTTGTCGGCCATTAGAAGAATTTTTCTCTAAATGAATGAAAGGAGAGCCACTTTCATTGTGAAGAGGAATTGCATGATTGATCTTATGTTGTTAAAGGCTTCCTCTGCTGTGGGGGCTAGGAGAGAATCAGGAAGTTAGGTTAGGAGAATTTGACAGGTGACAGAGCTGATAGGATGGAAATTTGTGGTCATGGAATAGCAGTGAGAAATGACAGGTTGTGGATATATTTTTGAGGATAGAATCCATAGAATTTTCTGATAAATTAGATGCAGAGCATAAGAGAATGAGTCTAAAAAAACCTGAAAGAACAAAATGGCCATTTGCTGAGACATAAAATGTCAAGGGAAAAAACCAGTTTCTTTTTTGAGAAAATCACTGGGAACTCAGTTTTGGATATATTAATTTTGAGACTCCTGTTCACATGCAGAGAGAGATGGAAGAAGCAGTTGAATATATGACTCTGGTGGTCAGAGGAACTTCCCAAGTTTGTGATATAAATGTTTAATTCCTTGGGTCAGAATATAGATGTTATTGCACACAAAGTAGTCATTTATTATTTTTATCTTTGCTAAAACATATCATGAAATTTACCCTAAAATTCATATTAGTTCTATATTCACCACTAAAAGTAACTTTATTTAGAAGTTAACCTATTGGTATGCTAAATTTACATGTTTTTAAAGTTATTAAAGATATATTTAGGTTAAATTCCACTCCCATAAAGAGAGAGAGAGTAATAGGATGGATAGAAAGAAAGAACAAAATAGGCAGAAAATGAATAACAATTACACTTGGAGTTTCCAATCCCTTTTACTTAAGATAGTTGGGATTAATTTATTCAGTACTTCGCATAAAAATTCTTAATTAAAAGAAAAAAATCTGCTACTAAGTAAAACCAATGCATTCCTACCTCACAATTATATTCATAGCTATAATTCTTGTTTAGCTTACAATTCCATTTTTCCCCCTTAAACATATTGCTTATATAAATGCATGAGATGTCATTATAAATGCTCATCTTTATAGATGAATTTCAAATCATAGATGGAGATACAAATGAAAACAGTAAAAAATTGAAATAATTGGAAACCTTGCATAAGAAAAGAATGAAAATGATATAATAATTATTTCCTTATATGTAAATAATTAGTAAAATCTTGTTTAATGACATTTATTCATTTTCCCAATAAATTCTTTATCCATTATCCTAATAAATATAGAGAAAATTATTGTTGAGAAAGTAAGTGAATAGTGTTGACATTTTTCCTTGAGGTTAATAAATATTTCCAGTGGCACTGCTATCTTAAATCAACTATTTGTAACTATCAGATTGAATGGGAAAATCTAAATTTAAACATGAAAAAAATTCTCAAGTCTTCCACTTTGTTCTCTCATAAAACAAAAGAAAAATTTAAGTTCTAGAAATTATATTCTTCACTCTTCATATATGTGTTCCGTACTTAGCAGGAGTTCCCAGAATATCTCTTACATTCAGAAAAAATAATTCAAAATTGTATGTAAATATAACAAAATTCACAAATATATAAATATACCTAAATCCTGAAATATGTTAACATTTTTAATAATATTTAAAATACTTCCATGAAGAAAGTTAAAGCTGTTCTAATCTCTAATAATATACTACATATATACCTAAAAAGTATTTCTACTGAGGTAGTTAAAGAAAAATAACATGCTTCCCATAAGATAAAGTCAGTTTATAAGAAATTTTAAAATGATAGGTATTTGAAAAGAATTTCCTTTAGTGTGAATTCAAAAATAAATGACAGAATCTACCTGTTCAAGAAGAAACTTCCACTTTGTCGTTATTATTTCAGATTGTAATATTATATTTAATTGGATAATATTAATAATTGACTTCTATCTGTTCTATTAAATAATAAGCTAATGAACGGTGATTGCAAGGAAGAACTTCTTTGCCTAAGATTCTATTTTCAAGGCATAGAGTCAATTGAATGTGTAAATTCTGCCACAAAATTTACAGTATGAATGTTATTATATATGTTGATCAAGACATTTTATCAGTTTTCTCCCAAAACAGCTTATTGCAACTAAGGGTGATTTTTAACATGATTCCCCAAATTTGGGTGGAATATGCTTTAAATTTTAAATGAAAGCTGAAGGGACAATATGATTAATTATATCCAAATTACCTTTATTTAAGTCTTTTTAAGATGAACTTTTCATTCTTGAAGAGGTTGAAAAGAAAGATACAGTAGTACTTTAGTTTATTTATAACCTTAGGTTGTAAGTAATATACATGAAACTAGCTTCAGTGAGAGGAAAACAAGCAGAAAGGAGATAGAGGCTATCCAGACGGGAGAGTTGCTGATGTTGAGGTGGAGTGGACAGAGAGAAAAGAATAAAGACAACTCTTTCCATTTAATGTCTCATTTAAGCCCTGTAATAGAAGTACTTCAGCAAAGACAACATCATGTGGATTGGATTAGTACTGACCATATTTTTAGTAGTGAAAGGGCATTCAGTCTTCTAAAAGTACAAAAATTGTTAGTTACCAGCCAAAAAGATCTTCAATATTAACTGAAAATATACATTATTTTAAGAAGTATTTTTATGAATACAGATAATTATTTAAATTTATGTTAAAATTCTCTTTTTGTGACTCTATTTTTGGCCTGTATCAGTTGCACTGAGTGTTTGATTAATTATATACATATTTTTTTATCATGTTTTAAAGTGTGATTTAATTCCTTGAAACTATTCCTTGGTTTTGATTTTATATTAGGGTCATGTTTAATTAAAATCTAAGGAAAGATATGACATTATATTATTTCTCAATAGTAAGTGCATGTGATCAAAGTTGATCACATATAATAAAGTCCTACATGTTCAAGAAAACTTATTAATTTATATTCCAATAAAATACACTTTGAAGTCCACAAATAAAATTATTTTCTTTGGTTCTACCTCCCTTCACTTATTATGTTCTTATCTATGACATAATAGCTTTTCTTTGAGCATACTAATTACACCTAAAGGAGCCAGCATGACCACTGGTAAGTCACCATAAAAGTTCAAGGGTATTTTACAGTGTTCAGCTGCTCTTTTTTCTTTTCATCACAGGCATTGATGCATTGTGCCATTTGCCTGCCCACTCACCTGAATTCAAATAGCCTGGTATAGCATAAGCTCTGCAAATGCAAATCACCTAGAATATGCAAATTATAAGTTTGTTTAAAACGTGGGTGTTTGGTTAAGGATGCTAAATCATCTTTCCATCCAAAGCTATTTTGTTTAATTACAAACTTGAAATGCACATAGAAAACAATTCTACTCCCAAATCACTCAGAACCAACATACACTTCTTTGGCATCCTCTTAATTAAATCTGGCTTCTGAACATTAATTATGAACTCTACATAGATAGTGATTGAGAAAATTTAAAATATATGTATAATGCTGACCATATAGTGAGAAAGTTGTTTTGGCAGGAAAGAAATCCCAATTCCTAAGTAACTATTGCAATAAAATCATACAAATTTGCTATTATACAGTGTAAGGACTTAAATTGAAGATTGAGCTGGCAAGATTATATAATTGCATATAAGAGATAAGTAGCTTCAAACTGGATTTATTATAAAATCTAACTTTTAAGTATTATATAAATGTAACATATTACCAAGTCAAGAAAATGCTTTTATTAATTGCTGCATGCTTATGTAGGCTTCCCTGATAGCTCAGTTGGTACAGAATCTGCCTGCAATGCAGCGGACCCCAGTTCAATTCCTGGGTAGGAAAGATCAGCTGGAGAAAGGATAGGCTACCCACTCCAGTATTTGGGGGCTTCCCTTGTGGCTCAGCTGGTAAAGAATCCCCCCTCAACTGGCAGACCTTGATTCAATCGCTGGGTTGGGAAGATCCCCTAGAGAAGGTGAAGGCTACCCACTCCAGCATTCTGGCCTGGAGAATTCCCTGGACTGTATAGTCCATGGGGTCACAAAGAGTCAGACATAACTGAGTGACTTTCACTTGCGTATGTCATGTACTTTGAGCATGTGAATACATCATGTTAAGAAAGCTAATATTTTTAATACTAATACAATATTAGTATCATTGTCATATATAACATATTATAGTATTATATATAATATTAACATCATTGTCAAGCATATCAAGTCAGCATTTCACTTCATTTGAAGAAGTAAAATAAAATGTGGCATGTTTGCAAGCAGGACCTCTATACTACCCTCTATACCCTCTAAACTACCTCTATAGTGCTTTTACACAAATTATCAAGAAAGATCCTTTCTCAAAATACTTTATTTTCATATGTCAGAATATACTAACATTGTTAAAAGAAGATTTTATAGCTTTCTGTTAGAAAATGTTCACAATATATAGGCAACTTAACTGCCTCTGATGCAAGTAGTGCCTCAAAACTGATTCAACCACTTCAGATATTTTTGGTTTGTTTCCTTGAGAAAAAGGCTCTAAAACACTCCATCCAAGGTGTATATGTAGATACTCTCCGTGTATTAATTACAGGTTGTGGAAATTATAATATAGATTTGCATTGATGGACAAAAATTGAAAACATCAAGAGAAATGTCAGTGTGCAATCTACAGGTAATCTGTAAGAAATGTAAACATCTCCATCATGATATATTTTATTAGATATTGGGAAACATCTGACTATCAGGTTTAAAATATACTATACTTGCAAAATAATTAAATATCAAAAGAATAGACTCCAAGTATATAGTTATATTAAAAAATAATCATTAACAATGGCCTCAGGGGATTATGCATGTTTGTGCATATATTAATATATCATTGAGTTATTAAAAAATTCTCTTGAGCATTTTCTGTGCAGTACTTACTGTAATACCAGTTGAAACTATTAACACGATGATAATGATAGCCAAAGTCTAGTGATGAGACAGTAAGTAAACAATTCTGATACAATGTGATGAGTTTTGTGAAGGAAATAATTAAAGATCAACTTGAATTCTCTATTATTTTCCCCTATTTGTTTCTCCAAAGGAATAAGTACAAGTTGTAAATAGCACTGAGAATTTTGGATACATTAAACTGATGTTGAATAATAATATGCTATGAGAAATTTTTGAAAGGAATATTCTTAATTTATACCTTATCAAAAATAAAATTACAGATAGAATTGGGATTTCTACATTTAAAAACATGAAACTATATACATAAGAAGAAAACAGTGTGAATGCCTTTCTACTCTTACTGTGAAGCAAATTTCTCTGTATATACATAGCTAACAATATACATGAATAAAAAATTACAAAAGAAATTCCATAAATGGAATTCTGAATTTGCCTATAAAAGTAATAGAAAATATGTGAAAATATATTAAACTTAATGAAGCCAAATAAATGCAAATTCATGGCAATCCACTCCAGCATGCTTGCCTGGAAAATCCCACGGATGGAGAAGCCTGATAGACTACAGTCCATGGGGTCGCAAAGAGTCGGACACGATTGAGCTATTTCACTTCACTTTTTAATTCAAAAGACAAAATTTTCTTTTTCTTTTCAATGGTAACCTCCTAGGGCATGAATCTTTCAGAAGTGAGTTCTACTTTATACGAGTAGGGGAACAGTAAACTAGTTCCACATTTTTAGAAAGAAATTTGGCAAAATTTAACCAAAGACAAGGAAGAGTTGGGAGAGAAGAGAGAAAATAATCAGAGACAACTCTTCTGTCATTTGTGCTTTTAAAATGTGTGTAATAGACCCATCATTAAGGCTAAGCACTCTAAAGTGGCCCTTTTGATAAACTGTAGCCATTTTCATTCATTTTCACCACTTTCAAAAGCGAGTTTTCATTCATATAAAAGTTTCACTAAAATGTCTGGACATGGCTTATTAGACTCCAAAGTATTTAGCCCCACATACTCATATATGGGCACATTAGCTTTTACAGCATCATTTGCCACATTTATAAAAATTCTTTCTGCTATTTGTACTTTAAAAAAATCGTATTTGCATGCAAGAGATAATTGAGATAAATATGCAACCTAAAATGTATTTAAAAGGTGCATCTTCTAAAATCTTTCTTTCTGTATCTTATGTAGGATAAAGCAAGAGTCAGTTAAACTACTAATGCTTTTATTTATCTAATTAAAAACAGGCTACAAGGCTACCAAAATCAATATGATTAGTAATTCATCTTTTGGATTGTGTTTTAAAGAGCAATCTAAATTTATAAGAAGCTACCTGTTTGTCTTTTTCCTTTTTACAGTGACAAAATGACAAAATGGTTGCTGTGATTTTGCTAAGGTGACAATGACACAAGGCAAAGAGCTTGAGTGACACTTTAGATGGGAAAGGGGTACACCATGCAAAATATATTCTGCAAAATTCATTTTGCTTACATTATCCTTTTTCTTTATATCTGTATGTGATTTTAAAAAATCTATGTAAATAGGTCCAAATAAATTATTTCTTTAAGTTCTTTCCATCAGTATGTAAAACAAAAATTTTGTGATAAGATAGCACTTTGTTATAACAATCATGAGATAGATTTTTATAGCATAAAAATATGTATTCTACATATCAATGCACTTAAATTTTTTAAAAAATTTGCTTTGCTGAAATTTTATAATATTGAATAAGTTTACATTTAAAAAGTCAAGTAATTTATACATACAGTAACAAAACAAACATCTTTCTTAACCTTTCCCATATTTATTCTTCCTTTGTTAGGTGAAAACTTTTAATTGTTACTGTTCTAAAATCTTCTGATCGTTTCTACCATAACTGTAAACATTGGGTTGATCAAAAAGTTCATTTGTGTTTTTTCATAATGCACATTTGGGCCAACTAAATAAATATCTAAATATATTTTATTGCTGGTTAACTTCAGACCTTTAGTTCAGTTCAGTCGCTCAGTCGTGTCTGACTCTTTGCGACCCCATGAATTGCAGCATGCTAGGCCTCCCTGTTCATCACCATCTCCCAGAGTTCACTCAGACTCACGTCCTTCGAGTCAGTGATGCCATCCAGCCATCTCATCCTCGGTCGTCCCCTTCTCCTCCTGCCCCCAACCCCTCCCAGAATCAAAGTCTTTAAATCTTGTTGATAAGTACTAAAACATTTAAAGCATTTGCACTTGTTCGTCTGGGCTTCACAGGTGGTGCTACTGGTAAAGAACCCACCTGCCAATGTAAGTGATGTAATAGAGCCAGGTTCAATCCCTGAGTTGGGAAGATCCTCTGAAGGAGAGCATGGCAACCCACTCTGGTATTCTTGACTGGAGAATCCCAGAGGAGCCTGGTGGGCTACAGTCCATAGGGTCACAGAGTTGGAAATGACTGTAGCAACTTAATACACATGCAGATGTTTGTTCTTCTATTTCTGCATCTTCCTCCAAATACAGTTCTAGAATGCTTTTAATCCCTTATTTATATTTATACAATTTACCAGTACTTTAAATACTTTAATGCTTTAGGCTCTGTATCATTCAATCACTTTTTGGCATTTCCACTCAATGCTATTTTGTATATGCATACTTAGTTGTTTGGTTGTGCCCAACTCTTTGCAGCCCTTTGGACTGTAGCCTGTCAGGCTTCTCTGTCCATGAGATTTTTCAGGCAAGAACACTAGAGTGGGTTGCCATTTCCTTCTCCAGAGGATCTTTTTACTTGTGTAATCATGGTCAAATCCTTTGTTATCTGTGTGCTCCGGGCTTTTCATCTAAAATTTAAAAACTTGGGTCATGAATTTGAATTTTAAATTAATTACTGGACATGACACATTTAGCAAAATGTCTTTCTATGGTAAGTGCTTAGACTTTACAATACCCTGTTTATAAGATGAAGATACAACCTCCTCTAATCTATCTTTCCCTTTATTTCTACACCTTCTACTAACTATGTTTACATTGTCAAAGATTATAATATTCACATTCTATCTTATAACTATCCCAAGGGATAGAGGAAAATCTTCATGGCACTGGTCTTGGCAATGATTTCACAGATATGACACCAAAACAAAGGCCACAAAAGTAAACATAGACAAGTGGGACTATATCAAACCAAAAACTTTATGCACAACAAAGGAAATAATGAATAGAATGAAGAGATAATTTATAGAATGGGAGAAAATATTTGCAAACTATATATCTGATAAATGGTTGTGCTCCAAAAGTATATAAGGATCTCCACAACTCAATAGCATAGAAACAAATAACCTGATTTTTAAAAATGAGCAGGGGAACTTAATAGACCTACAAATGATCAATAGGTATATGAAAAAATGTTCAACATCACTACTCATCAGGGTAATGCAAATCAAAATCATAATGAAATCACCTCAGAGGATATCAGTATAGTTCCAATAGAAAAAAAAAAAAAAAAAAGGTGGCAAAATTGTAGAAAATTGGGAGCCTATGCACTGTTTGTGGAAAGGCAAATAGTGAAAGCATGTAAGATATTATCAAGTTTCCTCAAGCATGTAAAAATAGAAATGCCGTTATCATCCAGGATTCTGATTTCTGGGAATATATTCAAAACACTGAAATCAGGATCTTGAGGACACATTAGCCCTTCCACATTCACTGCACTGCAGCATTATTAAAAATAGTCATGAAGCAAAAACCTAAATGTTCACTGCAGGGTGAATGGATATAGAAAATGTAGTAGATATACACAATGTGGGGCTTCCCTGGTGACTCAGAAGGTAAAAAATCTGTGACTTAGCAGCAGCAGCAGCAGGGGCAGGAGTGGTTTACAGGCATAGAACAGAGGAGAGAATGGGGAGCTCCTGATTAAGGGTCTAAAACTTCAGTAATATTAATACGAGATGAGTAAATTCTAGAGAACTACTATAGAATACTGTGCCTACAGTTAACAATACTGAGAGTCATTTCCTAGGTAGGTTGATAAGACGTCTAGGGGTCTCCAAGGAGAGAGGGGTCTGGAATTCTCAAGGAGGAAGAAAGGACAAACTTTTTTTCCTCTGCATTCCTCAGGATTATGTAACAATAATGTATCCTGCCTCAGGACAGTCTCTGGATTAAACCTTCTGGCTAATCCTGTTATCTTAAAATGTAAATTATGGGAGTAGGTCTGGTGAGGTCTCTACAACCTCCAGACATTCTTTGGATTCATTGGAGTATATAACTCCATTACTAACACTAGCAAGGGGGTACTCTTTCTACCCACTTCTGATATGTATGTCATAAGCTTTCTCTATCTCCTTTATACTTTAATAAAACTTTATTACACAAAAGTTCTGAGTGATCACGTCTCATCTCTGGCCCTGGATTGAATTNCTACAACCTCCAGACATTCTTTGGATTCATTGGAGTATATAACTCCATTACTAACACTAGCAAGGGGGTACTCTTTCTACCCACTTCTGATATGTATGTCATAAGCTTTCTCTATCTCCTTTATACTTTAATAAAACTTTATTACACAAAAGTTCTGAGTGATCACGTCTCATCTCTGGCCCTGGATTGAATTCATCTCCTCCAGAGGTCAAGAATCCAGCATCTTTGCGTGGTTCAGCAACAATCTTTCATCTTGGGGGCTTGTCTGGGATTCCTCAGGACAATGTAAGGATGCTTGGAGCTCTAGTTCTTTGTTCTAGCAAACACATTTTCTGATGTACTTTACTAACTCCCTGGTGTGCTTGCATGGATGAATGAAATGCCCTGTGCAGAGCAAGTGAGGAGCCCTGCTCTGCGGTTCCACGGTGACCTCATACAGCTTACAGCAGAAACCTCTCGGGGGTTTATACCGACCTGCCAATGCCAAGAGGCACCCAATGTCGCCTTCCGTGATCGATAAGAAATGGGCAAAGTGTGTGGACCGAATTCTCCTTTCTCAGTCAAACTTTTTGGTCTCTTTGACCATTTCATAACTCCTTGGAAATTAGAAGTACTAATCTAATCTCTCACATCATAGGCTTTCAAGGGACTTGTGATCTATGCTGTTACTGTGTACTGTTACTTAGATCCCAAACTTGGATTGGTAGTCAGGAAGCACTTAGCCTTGCTAGGAATCGAAAGTACAGAAGTTAGATGGAGCTCTAGCTACAAGAGCATCTCTGAGGTTAAAGGTTACTCAGATTGGAACTACAACAGATTTTTTTCCTTTGGTAATGCTGGCTCTAAGTCGAGGAGACTCGACTCAGAGGAGACTCTTATACTGGTGTTGTGGTGCTTAGAAGAAACATCTCAGTTTTATGTTCGTATCAGTCTTATTGTGATCAGGCATATACTCAGGATCGTGCACAGGCACTCAAATGATGAATGTTTCCCCCAGTGGTTTAGCCTGGGAGGCTTTCAGGAAGGTTACTCTGATTGTACCCTGGGTGAGGGCTGGACATCAGTGAGGAATGCCATCAGGTCTACCCCTGGTGCATCCCCACCCCATCTTGGTGGTAGACCCGGGATGGATGAGTAAGGCGCCTGCATTGGTAAGGGACAAATTAACTCTGACTGGAAAGAAAAGCTTTGGTGTAAAATCTGTCCACAAGCTCGTCTGGAGCAAGTAGGGATGCCTCAGGTAGAAAGAGGGCACTGGTCGTGTTTTTTTCTCTCTTGTAGACAGGAGCTAACAATTCCAGCCTCACTCTTTTGAACTGTATCCTGAAAAATTAGGATAGATTTGATCACCAGGGCTTAAAGAAGACACACCTGGTCTTCCTATGTGATAGTGCATGGCCCCGGTACCCACTGGAGGACAGAGAATGGTGGCCAGTGAAGGGTCTTTTAAGTATAATACTGTTTTACAAATATTCTGGTTCTGTAGAAAACAAGAGAAATGTGTAGCAGTAGCATAGGTATTCAAATCCCTTATGATTATACAGTGGAAGTGAGAAATAGATTTAAGGGCCTAGATCTGATAGATAGAGTTACTGATGAACTATGGAATGAGGTTCGTGACATTGTACAGGAGACAGGGATCAAGACCATCCCCATGGAAAAGAAATGTAAAAAGGCAAAATGGCTGTCTGGGGAGGCCTTACAAATAGCTCTGAAGAGAAGAGAGGCAAAAAGTAAAGGAGAAAAGGAAAGATATAAGCATCTGAATGCAGAGTTCCAAAGAATAGCAAGAAGAGATAAGAAAGCCTTCTTCAGCAAGCAATGCAAAGAAATAGAGGAAAAGAACAGAATGGGAAAGACTAGAGATCTCTTCAAGAAAATTAGAGATACCAAGGGAACATTCCATGCAAAGATGGGCTCGTTAAAGGACAGAAATGGTATGGACCTAACAGAAGCAGAAGATATTAAGGAGGTGGCAAGAATCATGACCCAGATAATTATGATGGTGTGATCACTCATCTAGAGCCAGGCATCCTGGAATGTGAAGTCAAGTGGACCTTAGGAAGCATCACTATGCACAAAGCTAATGGAGGTGATGGAACTCCAGTTGAGCTGTTTCAAATCCTGAAAGATGATGAACGTGCTGCACTCAATATGTCAGCAAATTTGGAAAACTCAGCAGTGGTCACAGGACTCAANTGTGATCACTCATCTAGAGCCAGGCATCCTGGAATGTGAAGTCAAGTGGACCTTAGGAAGCATCACTATGCACAAAGCTAATGGAGGTGATGGAACTCCAGTTGAGCTGTTTCAAATCCTGAAAGATGATGAACGTGCTGCACTCAATATGTCAGCAAATTTGGAAAACTCAGCAGTGGTCACAGGACTCAAAAAGGTCAGTTTTCACTCCAATCCCAAAGAAAGGCAATGCCAAAGAATGCTCAAACTACCACACAGTTGCACTCATCTCACATGCTAGTAAAGTAATGCTCAAAATTCTCCAAGCTAGGCTTCAGCAATATGTGAACCGTGAACTTCCAGATATTTAAGCTGGTTTTACAAAAGGCAGAGAAACCAGAGATCAAATTGCCAAAATCCACTGGATCATGGAAAAAGCAAGAGAGTTCCAGAAAAACATCTATTTCTGCTTTATTGACTATGCCAAATCTTTTGACTGTGTGGATCAAAATAAACTGTGGAAAATTCTGAGAGAGATGGGAATACCAGACCACCTGACCTGCTTATTGAGAAACCTGCATGCAGGTCAGTAAGCAACAGTTAGAACTGGATATGGGACAAAAGACTGGTTCCAAATAGGAAAAGGAGTATGTTAAGGCAGTATATTCAGAGAAGGCAATGGCACCCCCCTCCAGTACTCTTGCCTAAAAAAATCCCATGGAAGGAGGAGCCTCATAGGCTGCGGTCTATGGGATCGCTAAGAGTTGGATACGACTGAGCGACTTCACTTTCATTTTTCACTTTTCTTGCATTGGAGAAGGAAATGGCAATCTGCTCCAGTGTTCTTGCCTGGAGAATCCCAGGGATGGGGGAGCCTGGTGGGCTGACGTCTATGGGGTCGCAGATTCCGACATGACTGAAGTGACTTAGCAGCAGCAGCAGCAGCAAGGCTATATATTGTCACCCTGCTTATTTAACTTTTATGCAGAGTATATCATGAGAANTTTGCTAATACACATGCTACTTATTTATATCTATACTACTCCAATTCCTGTATTTGAGCTCAGATTAAAAATAGAAAAGCTAAGGAAATAAATAAAGAGACAGGAGACAAAAGAATTAGAAATAGGAATTGTGAAGACACAGAATTCAAAAAGAAGAATTATTGATGTTTGAGTAGGTAGGCTATTGAGAGAATAAAATGTGAAATTGTAATAGAGAAATGAGAATCAGAAATTGCTGGAGAAGTGGACATGTTGAAATGAGGAAAATTCAGATAGGAGGGGAATAGGAACCCTTACTTGTGGAGTTTACCCCAGACTATCCTGCTTGCCATTTTCCCTCAAACACTCTTCATAAATCTATACCACTTTGATATTTAAAGGATAATTGTCATTAAAGTTTCTAATTTAACATACTGAATTGCTTAGCGGCCACCAAGCCAACTAAAGGTAGACCCGAAGAATACACAAGTATTTTAACACCACTGTTTCAAATAAGAGACCTTCCCATGTGGCTCAGTGGTAAAGAATCTGCCTACAATGCAGGAGAAGCAGGTTTGATCCCTGGGTCGGAAAGAAAGATCCTCTGGAGAAGGCAAGGGCAACCCCCTCCAGTATTCTTGACTGGAGACAAGGAAACTGGTGGGCCATGGTCCATGGGGTTGCAAAGTCAGACATGACTGAAGCAATAGATCACGCATGCATGCCTTGAGAAAACATGAACAAAATCAAAAATGTATTGTAAATGATAGAATTTGTTTAGTGATTAAACATCTATTCAAGGCATTTTCAATCAGAAATGTATTTCAAATTGCCAATCACTGCTATTCCTAAATTGAACTATCATTTTAGCATAAAAATTGCATACCTAACATACCTAAATTTGAATTAATCAATCAGCCCTACTGTTCTTTTATAACCCACTCAGCTTTCTAGAGAATTTATCACCTTACACAGTCTATTGCTGCAAATGTATTTTGAGTTAGCACTTCCAGTTTAATACTGTTTTCTTTAAATTTATGGGTGAATTAGGTTTGCTAGAGTACATAACTAATTAGATTCAATAACCTAATTTTTAGAAATATAAAATATTATTTTATATTAAGTATGTGAATTAGTATAAATAATGTATACTTTCACTCTTAAATTAGTAATGTCTCTTAGATTTTGGTTGAAATGCAGGAATTCCTAATCTGCTCACTGTTTTCAGACATAAATTATTATACAAAGTTTTCAAATAATCAGAGCTAATCCACTTTAATCACTAATGTTTATTTTTACCTTATGTGTTTTCATGGAGGTTTTTTTTTTTTTTTTTTTTAGAATCCTTTCCATATGACACTGTCTCCTTAGGAAACAAATGTAAATGTATCTTATATGTTTCCAGAGAAACACAGCTCATAATTATTTACAGGATAGATCTTCAGAGATTTAAAAAGAAAATCTAGTCTGGTTTGGTTTTTTCATTTTGTAACAGAATAAACTGAGGTTCAGTAAGAGAATCACCTTTGCAAGGGACTGCATGCCTAGGGCTTTAACTCAGGCTGCAAGAAGATCAAACCAGTTGTTCCTAAAGGAAATCAACCCTGAATATTCATTGGAAAGACAGTTACTGAAGCTGAAGTGCCAATACTTTGGCCACCTGATGCTAAGAACCGACTCATTGGAAAAGATCCTGATGCTGGGAATGATTGACGGCCAAAAGAGAAGGGGGCAGCAGAAGATGAGATGGCTAGATAGCATCACTGACTCAATGGAAATGAATCCAAGCAAACTCCAGGACATAGTAGAGGACATAGGAGCCTCCAGTGCTACAGCACTGTAGCATGGGGTCACAAAGAGTCAGACTCGACTTAGCGACTGAAAAACAAGGCTTCTACTCACTTCATTTGCTAGATTCCTTTCTTCATTCTGCAGTTACGGAGGTGAATGGAAACTTATGTCAATCAGTCCACACTGTAGTACTGAATTCTTTAGTACATTTCAGCCTTCGTGTTTGTATTTTACCTTGGCATTGCTTTTTATGTTTGATTGCATTTAAAACTTTGTAGCCTAGAAGCCTCTGGATGCTAATAGTAGGTTAGATATTGCAAGCTAGAGAAGCAAGCATTTTATAACTGAGTATAAGCTAAATATAAGAAAATATGACTTGATCAGTTCTAATGAGGTGGATGAGCCTAGAGCCTGTTATACAGAGTGAAGTCAGAAACAAGAAAACCTTCAATTAAAAATAAATAAATTTAAAAAGAAAAGAAAATCAGATTTGAGTGAGTGACTAAGAATATCCTATACGATAAAATGTATGTTTTCTTCTCTGCTTACTTTGAGGATATATATTAGCAGACTAAAACTGTATATTATGTTTAATTTTTCAATTCTGACATGGTCATTTTGGTGACTTGTGGTGAAGTTTTGTGATGATGTTTTAAGTCAAATATTAGAATAGATTTTCTGTAAACTCTAATGCTTTTTCTAAATTCAAATATATTCTGAAAATTATTAGTGATGGGAAAGATACATATATATATATATGTAAATTTACTCAAAATGTGTAAACCTAGAAATTGTATTAAAATAAAAGAAGAAAACAGAGTTTGAATACATACACACAAGCGTGCACACACATGGGTATAATAATGTTTGTGTGTATAAAATATTCAAGGGGCAGAGCCTTAGGGACATACCATGCCCACTGAATGTCTTAAGTTTTAAAGATAATATTTAAAAGAAAACTGAAACACAAGGCATTTATTTTTATGTTTCTTTCTGTACTGAATGGTTTCAGACTAGTTTTCTTTGTGTTCCAGAATGTTTATAGTCCAGCTGAATTGAGTTGTACAAAAGGCTAGGGGTATATTTCAGCTTACCAACAGATTAATGAGCCTTAGTGTCTATTTTTTTATCTTTATATAATCTATACCATTGAAACCCATACCATTTCCCAGACATTGGAACTAATTAGTTCCTAAAGGTTCAGAATAGAAGCAAAACATTTTTACCTTCTGTGAATCACAGAAGGTTTACACTTGCAAAAGTCTCACTTTACCTTGTTTTCCTCCAGGCTTGCTTTCCAGAGGACCCTGAAAGGAAGGACCAGTGAGGTTATGTCTTTGGAAAGTAAATGTCATTGGGTTGCTTTGCTTCAGGGTTATTTGAAAGTTGAATACCTTCCTGAGGAATTGTTTCTATAGTGATTGCCAATTTTCTGCTTGAAAGGTTTATGATCAAATCATCTCTGATAGAAAATTTTAGCTGGAATTCTTTCTACTGCTGATGTTTGAGGACACATGCTAGCACATGTTAAATTTCTTTTTCTATTGTAGTTAACATTTACAATTTTTAGCACCACTAAAATGATTTATCCAAGGCATATGGCTTAGAAACTGATAGATTTAATTTCAAGGAGAAATAAATGCAGATAAGATTATAAGGTGGGAAGACTGTGGGTAAAACACTAAAAAAATAACAGAAACAATAATCTTTAAAATAACTTTTAAGATGTAAAGATTTTGTTAAAGAATCAGTGATGTCTCCTTGAAATTAACAAACACACAAGCAAAGATCTAATGTAAGTTGATATAAAAATCAAATTTAAACACTTCAATAAAAAAGTAGCTTAGATAAAAATATCCATATTTTCTTTTGTTTATTCTTTTCAAATGTTATCCAAATGAATGTTAACTTTCTTAAACTATTATCATTGTCTTTAGATAGATATAACATTAATAGCAGTGTTCATCATTGGCCTCCTGTTTTCTTAGGGAGTAAATTTTCACTGAAACACTGAGTAGCATTGCTTATGATGACAATGTAATATTAATACTACATCCTGCATGGAATTAATAGATCTAGTGTGACATGTGTTGCTCAAGAATAACTCTACAAATTAAAAGAGCTTCCTGTAGCAAAATACTGTATAATTAAAAATACAAAGAAAAATTTACATCTTTTTCAGAAACTACAATCACCAGTGCTCTCCTTTACATCTGATCTCCAAACTATTCTGCTGCTGCTGCTGCTGCTGCTACTAAGTCGCTTCAATCATGTCCAACTCTGTGCGACCCCATAGATGGCAGCCCACCAGGCTCCCCCATCCCTGGGATTCTCCAGGCAAGAACACTGGAATGGGTTGCCATTTCCTTCTAGGATGTAGTAAATTAAATATAAAAGACTAAATTTTTAAATATCAGAGGCATTTAAAATTTGGCTCAATAAGCTCCAAGTCAGAAATAAATGTTCCTACTTTGACCATCTAAAAGAGAAAGATATGGGGAATACATATAAAAAAATATAAATATAAATCCATTCCAGAGAATTAATTTCAGTCTAATCTACCTAAAATCAAAAGTTGCTAAAGAAGCTGTGGTACATATACACAGTGTAATATTACTCAGCCATAAAAAGGAAGGAATTTGAGTCAGTTTTAATGAGGTGGATGAACACAGAGCCTATTATACAAAGTAAGTCAGAAAGAGTATACAAATATGGTATACTAACACATATATATGGAATCTAAAAAGATGGTACTAATGAATTTATACATAGGGCAGCAAACGGAGAAACAGACATAGAGAATGATTTATGAATGTGGGGAGAGGGAAGAAGAGGAGGACATGTGTGGAGACAGTAACATGGAAATTTTCATTACCATATGCGAAATAGATAGCCAGTGGGAATTTGCTGTATGACTCAGAGAACTCAAACAGGGGCTCTGTATCAAGCTATAGGGATGAGATGGGGAGGGAGATGGAAGGGAGATTCAAGAGGGAGAGGACATATGTATACCTATGGCTGATTCATGCTGATGTCTGACAGAAAATAGCAAAATTCTGTACAGCATTTATCCTTCAGTTAAAAAAAAAATGCCAAAAGAAACTGCTAAGTAGTGGAATCATTATTTAAATATTACAATTTATAGATCATTCCTAAAATTAAGAAACATTACATAGGTGATTACAATAATGATAGTGAATTTCATATCAACCTGAATAATTTTTAAATGCCTCTTATTTATACTAAACATTATAATTTCATACTTTGTATTTTTGTAGTATACACAAAACAGTAGTTTTGTTGACATTAGAGAAGCCTCAAATTTAATGTTAAAATTTTAGCAAGCCATAGATTCTCTAGATCTAGTCCCAATCTCTGACTTTTTCCACTGTAATTCTAACCTGGTATTTCATAAATGTGTCCACCACCTGCTAATGAAATATTGAGATCTGAGTTTGTAACTTTTCTATTATAGCCGAAACATTCAATATAAACTTAAAGTGTTGTAATAATCACCCCTAACTTTCCCAAACCAATTAAACGAACTTCACAAAACACAATATACTAGGCTATATATAGCTTCGAGATAGAGTAAGGAATATAGATGTAGGAGCATAAACATTTTGAGAGAAAAAGAGGTCATTGAATGAGTGACCACAGCAAACAAAAAATAGAACACTCATTTGGAAAAGGAAAAAAAAAAATGTTCCTCTTTGTTACCTTGTATCCACAAAAAGCACATTTTAAAGCAAACACCCACATGGAATAATAAATCACAGATGCACAATGTACACACTGAAAAACCAGACTATGCTACCTGAGAAAGACATCTTGACGAGACACAAATTCTGGTTTTGTTCATTCATTAAAAGATTCATGTCAATGTATGGCAAAATGAATATAGTATTGTAAAGCAAAACAAAATAAAAAAAATTAAAAAAAACATTAATAAAGAAATTGTGGTCCATCAAGAATTGCTTTTCACAAACAATAAATTGTTCTTAACCTCAAGTAGTTTCAATATAATTGGGTATGGAAAAGAGTAGGAAGAAAGAGAGAGAATACAATGCAGTGTAGCAATTGCTATGGTGGAGCTACTACAGACGATATTGGAACATATATAGAGCTGGCCAGAGCTGAACTTTGGAGGCAGGACAACCATAAAGGAAGTTTCTTGGCGGAGGTGATAATTCAGTTTTAGGAGATAATAGCAGTCATCCGAGGAGGGAAAAGGTGCACATGCAACTGCTGAAGAGGAGACTGGTATAGTGAAAATCTGGGGACTTGGACTAGTTCCCAAGGTTGTGCTGTAACAAAGAAATTGGTGGTAAGACAGGGTGATGAGGAAACCAGTCACTAATTAGACAACAGTCTGAGAAATGAGTCTCATTACCTTCTATTCCCTTGTGGCTCAGACAGTAAAGAACTGACCTGCAATGCTGGAAACCTGAGTTGGGAAGATCCCTTGGAGGAGGGCATGGAAACCCACTCCAGGATTCTTGCCTGGAGAATCTCCATGGACAGAGGATCCTGAAAGACTGCCATTCATGGGGTTACAAAGTGTCAGACACAACTGAGTGACTAAGCATAGTAGAGCACTTTTTATTATAGATGATGAGAAATACCTAAAGGATTTTAGACAGGGTATGACACATCATATCTCTTCCCCCCCCACTTGAAGGGAGTAAGGACTAAAAGTATGGGGTTGATTAAGAGATTGTTTTTATAGTCTCTGTGAGAACTGAGAATGGTAGTCCATAAAATTTTGGAAGAGGTAAAAAGAACTGGGCAAATTAAAGAAGTCTAAACAGATTGGATCAACAGGATTTTGTTAACTGATTACATGAGTGAAAAGGATAAGTAACAGATGGTTTCTAATTTTGTGATGTTGAAAGCTGAGTAAAAAGCTGGAACATTCAATGATAAGGGAATATAGAATTAAAACAGATTTAAAGTAGAGAAGGAGGCGATCAGTAGATAAAATATTTGGTTGTATATACACTGCACTTATGATACTTTGGATTATCTGGTTGGAGATATCTAGTTGGGAGATGGACATACAGTTTTGGAAAATTAGGTTGAAGACTACTGTCCTGAGATTCATCACCATGTTGAAGGGTATTGAAACTTTGGCATACTTTTGATGAGATGAAATGAGAAGAGGACTGAAAGTGGGACTCTATAGAACATAATGATGATTAGCATGTTCAGAGAAAGAGGGGAAGGAGATAGATGAGTACTGAAAAATGNACAGAAATCCTTTGCATTCCTATACACTAATAATGGACTCATTTTCAAAGGTTAGTTGTATTTTACTCATGCCTTAGGAAATGATAAAATGGTATTTCATTAAATAAGCTTTCATCACTTGAAAACTCTTTATATATAGTCTCGTTAGATTTTTTTCTTGGGACTGAAAAATTTATTTTGTTAGACTGAATAAATCTTTCACTATAATCACACTAAAATGGATTTTCTGTCATAGTGGAGGAGAAAGTTGGAGGTAAATGTTAGTATTAGTTATTTCACTTTTCTAATTTCGTTGGTAAGGACTTTGCATGTTGTAACATTTTTTTAGGGTTTTGTAAATATTTCTTACATCCTAGCTATTTAAATTGTCAAACTAAGACAAATTTGCAAAAATTCTATTTGGCCTCGTTTTAACAGTAATTTGTTTGCATTTCTCCAACATAATTTCTACTTTCTCTACAAATATATTTTCAAAAACCAAAGTCAAATACCTAAACAAGTACACTTCAGTCTTAGTATATGTTTCAGTAAGGATGAACAGACACTGCAAGAGAAAATTTTAAGAATTAAATACATCTGTCCCTCTCGTAGTCTTAAGTATTATCCAACTGATAATATTCAAGAGTATGGGATCCTAGAGATCATGACCTTAGGAATGCCTCCTTCTCTAGTCTCCAAAGTATTCATATTCATATTCAGAGATGGAAGATGACAGAGGCAGGAAAACACCCATGCTAAGTGCTCAAATTATTCATGTAGTCATTGTAGAGACTGGCAGGAGTTGCAGTATATAATTTTAATTGCTAGTTATCTTTGTTCATTCAACAAACATTCATGAAAATTATAATATATTTAGAGTAAATTGAAATATAGAAATCAGAGAGAGTTCTCAGACTCAGGGTCTTCCAGTTCAGGGGGTTCATGGCAAGGATGATGTAGCCATAGTCTGGTAATGTTAAGATGCATTAGAAACATGATGAACAGCTGTGTGAAATGGGAGCAATTAAATGCTTCTCAAAAGGGGGAAGAGGCTTTATGAGTTATGAAAGACAAGTAGGGGTCCATTATTAAGAACACGTTTAAGTAAAGGGAATAACTGAATGTATGTTTGCAAAAGTTTTGGAGGACAAAAGAATGTTTCACATTTGGTGTACATGTGGGTTTGACTTGGAAACAAACAGAGATCATTCTGTTATTTTTTTATATTGCACCCAAGTACTGCATTTTGGACACTTTTGTTGACTATTAGGATGTGAGTTTGAGTGAACTCCGGGAGTTGGTGATGGACAGGGAGGCCTGGTGTGCTGCAATTCATGGGGTCACAAAGAGTCAGACGTGACTGAGTGACTGAACTGAACTGAGGGCTACTCCATGTCTTCTAAGAGATTCTTGCTCACCGTAGTAGATATAATGGTCATCTGTGTTAAAGTCACCCATTTCAGTTCATTTTAGTTCACTGATATCTAAAATGTCAACGTTCACTCTTGCCATCTCCTATTTGAGCACTTCCAGTTTACCTTGATTCATGGACCTAACATTCCAAGTTCCTATGCAATATTGTTCTTTATAGCATTGGACTTTACTTCCATCACCAGTCACATCCACAACTGGGCATTGTTCTTGCTTTAGCTTCTTCTCTTCATTCTTTCTGAAGTTATTTCTCCACTCTTCTTTAGTAGCATATTGGGCATCAACCAACGTGGAAGTTCATCTTTCAGTGTCATATCTTTTTGGCTTTTTATACTGTTCGTGGGGTTCTCAAGGCAAAAATACTGAAGTGGTTTGGTATTCTCTTTTCCAGTTGACCACATTTTATCAGAACTCTCCATCATGACCCATCCATCTTGGGTGGCCCTACATAGCACGGCTCATAGTTTCACTGAATCAGACAAGGCTGTGGTCCATGTGGTCAGTTTGATCAGTGTTCTGTGATTGTGGATCATGGTAATTCAAGTCTATGCTCCAACCAGTAGTGCTGAAGAAGCTGAAGCTGAACGGTTCTATGAAAACCTACAAGACCAGTGATCAAGACCATTCTCAAGAAAAAGAAATGCAAAAAGGCAAAATGACTGTCTGAGGAGATCTTACAAATAGCTGAGAAAAGAAGAGAAGAGAAAGTCAAAGGACAAAAGGAAAGATACACCCATTTGAATGCAGAGTTCCAAGAAGCAAGGAGAGATAAGAAAGCCTTCCTTGGTGATCAATGCAAAGAAATAGAGGAATACAATAGAATGAGAAAGACTTGAGATCCCTTCAAGAAAATTAGAGATACTGAGGGAACAATAAAAGACAGAATGGTATGGACCTAACAGAAGCAGAAGATATTAAGAACAGGTGGTAAGAATACACAGAAGAACTACACAAAAAAATATCTTCATGACCCAGATAACCATGATGGTGTGATCACTCACCTAGAGCCAGGCATCCTGGAATCTAAAGTCAAATGAGCCTTAGAAAGCATCACTATGAACAAAGCTAGCAGAGGTGATGGAATTCCAGTTGAGATATTTCAAATCCTAAAAGCTGCTGCTGCTAAATTGCTGCACTCAATATGCCAGCAAATTAGGAAAAGTCAGCAGTGGTCACAGGGCTGGAAAAGGTCAGTTTTCATTCCAACCCCAAAGAAAGACAATGGCACAAAATGTTCAAGCTACCACACAATTGCACACATCTCACGCATTAGCAAAAAAAAGAAAGTGAAGTCATTCAATCATGTTCGACTCTTTGCGACCCCATGGACTGTAGCCTACCAGGTTCCTCCATCCATGGCATTTTCCAGGCAAGAACACTGGAATGGGTTGCCATTTCCTTCTCCAGGAGATCTTCCAGAACCAGCAATTGAACCTGGGTCTCCCACATTGTAAGCAGACACTTTACCATCTGAGCCACCAGGGAAGTGCTTAAAATTCTCCAAGCCAGGCTTCAACAGTACATGAACGATGAACTTACAGATGTTAAAGGTGGATTTAGAAAAGGCAGAGGAACTAGTGATCGAATTTTCAACATCCATTGGATCATAGAAAAAGCAAGAGAGTTCCAGAAAAATATCTATTTCTGCTTTATTGACCACACCAAAGCCTTTGACTGTGACTTTGACTTTATCCTTTGACTTTCTCTTCTCTTATTTTCTCAGCTATTTGTAAGGTCTCTTCAGATCACAACAAATTGAAAAATTTTTCAAGAGGTGGGACTACCAGAACACCTTACATGCCTCCTGAGAAATCTGTTTGTAGGTCAAGAACCAACAGTTAGGACCAGACATAGAACAATGGACTGGTTCTAAATTGGGAAAGGAATATGTCAAGCCTGTATATTGCCACCCTACTTATTTAACTTATATGCAGAGTATATCATGCAAAATGCCAGGCTGGATGAAGCACAATAAGGAATCAAGTTTGCTGGGAAAAATATCAATAATCTCAGATACACAGATGACACCATCCTTCTGGCAGGAAGTGAAAAGGAACTAAAGAGCCTCTTGATGAAAGTGAAAGAGGAGAGTGAAAAAGTTGGCTTAAAACTCAACAGTCAAAAAATGAAGATCATGACATCCGGTCTCATCATTTAATGGAAAATAGATGGGAAACAATAGAAACTGTGAGAGACTTTTCTTAGGCTCCAAAATCACTGTAGATGGTGACTGCAGCCATGAAATTAAAAGATGCTTGCTCCTTGGAAGAAAAGTTATGACAACCTAGACAACATATTAAAAAGCAGAGACATAATTTTCTGACAAAGGTCCATCTAGTCAAAGTTATGGCTTTCCCAGTAGTCATATGTGGATGTGAGATTTGGACTATAAAGAAAGCTAAGTGCAGAATAATTGATGCTTTCGAACTGTAGTGTTGGAGAAGATTCTTCAGAGTTCCCTGGACTGCAAGAAGATCAAACCAGTCAATCCTACAGGAAATCAGTCCTGAATATTCATTGGAAAGACTAATGCTGAAACTGAGACTCTAATACTTTGGCCACCTATTGTGAAGAATTGACTCACTGGAAATAACCTGATGCTGGGAAAGACTGAAGGCAAGAGGAGAAGAGAACGACAGAGGACGAGATGGTTGACTCGATGGACATGAGTTTGAGCAAGTTCTGGGAGTTGGTGATGGTCAGGGAAGCCTGGTATGCTGCAGTACATGGGGTCACAAAGAGTCAGACACGACTGAGTGACTGAACTGAACTGGGTTTACTTTCTTAGGGGCCTCAGCTTTAAGAATGGAATGGGTTGTAAATGAAACTGAAGAGATAGGCATAGCAGAATTACAAAGAGCCATAAATATGATTCTAAGGAATTTGACAGAGAGGTCTGGTGTGCTTGATTCATAGAGTTGCAAAGAGTAGGACACGACTGAGTGACTGAACTGAAGGAATTTGAACTGAATCTTATATTTATAGTGAACCTAATGACTGACATTTAGTAGAAAAATATGTCCAATGCTATGTATTTCTCAAATTTAGTCTGAAACCAGAGTGGAATACACAAGGAACATTAGATCTTTATGAAAACAGAAAGGCCAATCAAAACAGAAGGCAAAATATATAATTTAGATTTAAAATTTTCTGAAGGGCCTGAAATATGGTGGTAGGTGAGAGAATGTGGGCAAGGGAGAAGACTTATGAGAAAAAGAGGACAAAGAGTTACCATAAACTGTCAATGAAAAGATTTGGAAGATGCAGAAGTTGAAGTCAAAGAAATCAGTTTTGTCAAGATTTCTGGTTAACTGTTAGTGTATTTCACTATATTGAAGATTTTTTTTTAAAGGAAGCATAAGAGTAAAGCTGAGAAATATTGTTTTATAAGCAGTGAGCTAAAGTGGCTTAGGACATCCAAACAGCAATGTTCCATGTGCAGTTGGCTATGTAGGGCATCTACTGTGCTCAAACTCAAGAGGATTAGGAGCCATTTTCTTGATGTATCCAGGGGAAATGGTGAGCACATGCTCTATGACTGAGTTGGACAAAGTTGTCCTTCCCACTCTTTATGAATTTCTATCCCTGGTTTGCATAGAAGAGGGCTCCTGTTGCTAAATAGGACTTGGAAACCCAACACTCACTTGTGTTGCAAGTTAGTAAATCAGGACAGATGAGTCTAAGAGCAGGGCTAAGCAGTGAAATTACTGCAAAACATTTCCTCATTTGGAGGTGATAGAACTAATGGGTTAACTTGTATACAACAGATTGAGATTTTTAAAAAATTGCTTGCTCTAGCCCTATCAGATCACTAATATGAATTATGAACCTGTACATGGCACATGAATCAATACATGGAATAAAGCTATACACAGAGAAAAAATTATGTAGATCTACATACACACACACGCACATATGAATATGTGTGTATATATATATATATATATACACACAAAAATACATGAATGCAGCTTTTTAAATGTTGAAAACTGAATAGGACTAAAGTCTAGTTAATAGTTATGATCAAAGGTAGTTCCTTGATTTTGATGTTGTACTACATCTGTATGAAGTGTCACAATCGGGGGGAAGTTGGATGAAGAACATATGAGTTTCTTTCTATTATGTTTGCAACTTTAAAGAAAAAATATACTCTGAGTCAATTTGGCTGTTTGTATCCCACACGTATCTATCACTAACTTGATTGTTGAACAAAACAGGTTATCTTTATTTCAGAAATTTTAGTTTTGAGACAATTATTATTTATGCCATTTCAGTCACATCTGAGTAACAGTTAAGAGGAGAATTAATCTGAAAATAAGGCTGTTTTATTTCTTTTCTCTCTCTCTCTCTCTCTCTCTTTTTTAATTATTTTACAAAACTGTATTGGTTTGCCGAACATTGACATGAATCCACCACGGGTGTACATGAGTTCCCAATCCTGAATCCCCTCCCACNAAAAAAATAAAATAAAATACAGATTTTGCTTTTGTCCAAATCTCACAAAATTTATGCTAGCATCCATTATTTGTTTTCATACCTTATGTTTTTGCTTATGTTGGATTCAATGAGCTCTCCTTTTCTTTGTTTAATTTTGGGTTTTATTTTTGAAGCTGACAAAACTGATTTGAGAACCTTCTTCCTTTGAACATATGATTTCATTCATCCTCAGTTCACAATATTTTCTAATTTCCCTTTTTCTATATTACTTGATCTATGGGCTATTTAGAAGTGTTATATTTAGTTTCCATAAATGTGCAGATTTCTTCAAATAGTTTTTGTTATCTTTAATTTAATATTATTATTAGAGAACATATTTTTTATTTATGTCTTTTTAAAAGACTTGTTTATTATTTAGTGCATTTGTTAAAATCACCAGCTTTGAGCAATTATATTGTAATTTGCTTTCATGATGTTTTTCTCTTATTTTTTAATATTGAGCCATTATTTGTTTAGGTAATCTTCCTCTACCTCTGCTGAGCCTCTTCAGACTAACCTGTCCCACCATTCACTGATGTTATGATCAGTTTGAGTTTGTTGGTGTGTTTCATATTGAATAGTTTTTGCTGTTATGTATTAAAATTCAGTCATCTTATTTTGCCATATAAAATACTCCTTTAATTCCATCCACGGTATTTTTAACTTAAATATTGAAATTTTTGTCTGCAGAGGTTTAGTTTAAAAAATTTATAAGCTTCATTTTAGACCAGTTTTAGGTTCACAGAAAAATTGAGAGGAAGGTATAGAGGCTTCATATACTTCACTAGTATATCTTACACTGACTCATTCACCATCAAATCCTATATCACTGTGGTACATTTGTTACAACTGATGAACAAATTTTGACACACCATTATCAACCAAAGCCCATAGGTTACATTCCAGTTCACTCTGTGTTGTCCATTCTGTGGTTTTGGACAAAACTAGAATGACATGTCACCATGGTAGAATTACACAGGATAGTTTCACTGCCCTAAAAATACTTTGTGCTCAGCTTATTAACCCTTTCTCCCCCATCCCCAGTCATTGATTTTTTTACTGTCTTTATAGTTTTGCAGAATTGGAATCAGTATTGGGCCTTTGCTATATTTTGTTTCTTTGACTTAACAATATGCATTTAAGATTCTTCCATGTCTTTTCATGGCTTAATAACTCATCCCTTTTTAGCATTAAATGTTTTTCCATTTTCAACTGAATGATTATTTCCTCACCTACTGAACAACATTTTGGTGGCCTCCATGTTTGGACTATTATGAATAGAGCTGCTATTTGAGTGCAGCTTTTTGTTTGACATAAGATTTCAACTTCTTTAGGTAAATTTCTAGGAGAAAAACTATTGGATCACACTGTAAAATTATGTTTAGTTTTATCAGAAACTGCCAAGCTCTCTTCCAAAATGGCTGTACCATTATGCATTCCAAACAATGAATTTCTGTTATTGTATAACCTTGCCAGCATTTGATATTGTCAATGTTTTGAATTTTTGCCATTCCTACAGGGATGTAGTGGTATTTTAACTTTAAATTACATAATGACATATAATGTTGAATATGTTTTCATATGATCACTTCCCACCATATATCATCTTGGTAAGGTATGTGTTCAAGAGTTTGGCCCATCTTTTAGTTGGGTTGTTAATTTTCTTGTTTTTGAGTTTAATAGTTCATACATTCTGGATAGCAGTCCTTTATCACTCCTTCATGGATCACTGCCTTGTTGTGGTGAAAGGGCTTGCATAAATTGATGAAACTGTGAACCATGCCATGTAGGGCCATCTAATATGGATGGGTCATAGCAGAGAGTTCTGACAAAACGCAATCCACTGGAGGAGGGAATGGCAAACCACCTTAGTACACTTGCTGTGAGAACTTCATAAATTATATAAAAGGACAAAAAGACACGACACTGAGAGATGAGTTCCCCAAGTCTGAAGGTGTCCAACATGCTACTGAGGAAGAGCAGAAAACTACTAATAGCCCCAAAAAGAATGAAGCAGCTGTGCCAAAGCAGAAATGGCATTCAATTGTGGATGTGTCTGGTGATGAAGGTAAAACCCAGTGCTGCAAAGAGCAATATTGCATAGGAACCTGGAATGTAAGTTCCATGAATCAAGATAAACTGGATGTGATCAAGCAGGAGATTGTAAGAATAAACATCAACATATTAGGAATCAGTGAAATAAAATGGACAAGAATGGGTGAATTTAATTGCGATGACCTCTATATCTACTACTGTGGGCAAGAATCCCACAGAAATAATGGAGTAACCCTCATACTCAACAAGAGTCTGAAATGCATTACTTGAGGCAACCTCAAAAATGACAGAATGGTCTCAGTTCATTTCTAAGGCAAGCCATTCAACATCACAGTAATCCAAGTCCATGTCCCTACCACTGATTGCAAAGAAACTGAAGTTGATTAGTTCTATGAACACCTAGAAGACCTCTTAGAACACACACAAAAAAGATATCCTATTTATCACTGGGGATTGAAGTGCAAAAGTAGGAAGCCTAGAGATACCTGGAGTAACAGGTCAAGTTTGGCCTTGGGGAACAAAATGAAGCAGGGCAAAGGCTAACTGAATTCTGCCAAGACAATACATTGATCATAACAAACACCCTTTTTCAATAACACAAGAGATGACTTTACACATTGACATCACCAAATGACCAATACCAAAATCAAATTGATTACATTCTTTGTAGCCAAAGATGAAGAAGATGTATACAGTCGACAAAAGCAGGACCTGGAGCTGACTATGGCTCAGATCATCAGCTTCTTATAGCAAAATTCAGGCTTACTCTAAAGAAAGTGGGGAAAACCATTAGGCCAGCCAGGTATGACTTAAATCTAATTCCCCATGAATATTCAGTGGAGGTAATGAATGGGTTCAAGTGATTAGAACAGGTAAACAGTGTGCCTGAAGAACAATGGACAGAGGTCCATAATACTGTAGAAGAGGCAGCTAACAAAAGCATTTCAAAGCAAAAGAAAAGCAGTAAGGCAAAGTGGTTATCTGAGGAGGATTTACAAGTAGCTAAAGAAAGAAGGTAATGGCACCTCACTCCAGTACTCTTGCCTGGAAAATCCCATGGACAGAGGAGCCTGGTAGGCTGCAGTCCATGGGGTTGCTAAGAGTTGGACACGGACTGAGCGACTTCACTTTCACTTTCATTTTCATGAATTGGAGAAGGAAATGGTAACCCACTCCAGTGTTCTTGCCTGGAGAATCCCAGGGACAGGGGAGCCTGGTGGGCTGCCATCTATGGGGTCGCACAGAGTTGGACACGACTGAAGTGAGTTAGCAGCAGCAAAGAAAGAAGAGATGTGAAAAGCAAGGGAGAAAAGGAGAGGAATATCCAACTAAACACAAATCACCAAAGAATAGCTCAGAAAGACATGAAAGCCTTTTTCAATAAAGAGTGCATAAAACTAGAAGAAAGCAACAGAAGGGAAAAGACTAGATATCTCTTCAGGGAAATTGGAGATATCAGGAAATTTTGCCTAAAGATGAGCAAAATAAAGGACATAAATGATAAAGACCTAGTGGATACTGAAGAGATCAAGAAGAGATGGAAAGAATGCATTGAAAAACCGTATAAAAAAGATCTAGATGAACTGGATAACTAGGACGGTGTGGTCAGCCAGCCAAAGCCAGACGTTCAGGAGAGTGAAGTCAAGTACTGCTGCTAATAAAGCTAGTGGATGCGATGGGAATCCAGTAGAATTATTCAAAACCCTAAAGGATAAAGGCATCTATGTGTTGCTTTCAATATATGAGCAAATCTGAAAGACCCACCAGTGGTTACATGACTGGCAAAGGTCAATCCTCATCCCGATTCCCAAGAAGGCAGGACTAAAGAAAGTGCTAACCATAGGACAACTGCACTCATCTCCCATGCTAGTAAGGTCATGCTTAAAATCTTGCATGCTAGGCTTCAGCATTATTCGGACCAAGAACTTCCAGATGTCCTAGTTGGATTTAGAAAAGGAAAAGGAACCAGAGATCAAATCGCCAACATTTGTCGGATCATAGAGAAAGCTAGGGATTTCCAGGAAAACATCTACCTCTGTTTCATCAACTCTGCCAAAGCCTTTGACTGTGTGGATCATAACGAACTGTGAAAATCTCTTAAAGAAGTGGGAATACCAAACCATCTTACCTGTCTCTTGAGAAACCTATATGCTGGTCAAAAGCAAAAGTTAGAACCCTGTATGGAACAAGTGATTGATACAAGACTGAGAAAGAAACACAACAGGGTTGTCTGCTATCACCCTGTTTGTTTAATTCATACAGTGAAATGTCATGAGAAATGTCAGGGCTGGATGAGTTACAAACTGGAAACAAGGTGAGAGGAAAAAACAGCAACAACCTCAGATATGAGGATGATACCACTCTAAAGGCAGAAAGCAAAGAGGAACTACAGAGCTTCTTATGAGGGTGAAGGAGGAGAGTGAAAGAGCCAAATTAAAACTAAATGTTAAAAAAAAAAAAAACCCTAAGATTGTGGCATCTGACTCCATTACTTCATGGCAAACAGAGAGGGAAAAGATGGAAATAGTGACAGATTTCCTCTTCTCGTGCTCTAAAATCACTGCGGATGGTGAATGCAGCCAAGAAATGAGATGTTTGCTTCTTGGCAGGAAAGTGATGACAAACCTAGACAGTGGGTTCAAAAGCAGAGACATTACTCGGCCGACAAAGGTCTGTATAGTCAAGGCTATGGTTAGATGGTAGGTACAGAGAGAGGACATCAGAGGACAGACAGACAGAAACCACAATCACAGACAACTAGTCAATCTGATCACATGGACCACAGCCTTGTTTAACTCAGTGAAACTAAGCCATGTTGTGTGGGGCCACCCAAGACGGGTGGGTCATAGTGGAGAGACCTGACAGAATGTGGTCCACTGGAGAAGGGAATGGCAAATCACTTCAGTATTTGTGCCTTGAGAACCCTATGAAAAGGCAAAATGATAGGATACTGAAAAAGGAATTCCCAAGGTCAGTAGGTGCCCAATGTGCTACTAGAGATCAGTGGAGAAATAACTCCAGGAAGAATGAAGGGATGGAGCCATAGCAAAAACAATACCCTGTTGTGGGTGGGACTAGTTACAGAAGAAAGGTTTAATGCTGTAAAGAGCAATATTGCATAGGAACCTGGCATGTTAGGCCCATGAATCAAGGCAAATTGGAGGTGGTCAAACAGGAAATGATAAGAGCAAACATCGACATTCTAATAATTAGCAAACTAAAATGGACTAGAATGGGTGAATTTAACTCAGATGATCATTATATATACTACTGTGGGAAGGAATCCCTTAGAAGAAATGGAGTAGCCATCATAGTCAACAAAAGAGTCTGAAACACAGTACTTGGATGCAATTTCAAAAATGACAGAATGATCTCCATTTGGTTCCAAGGCAAACCATTCAAAATCACAGTAATCCAAGTCTATGCCCCGACCAGTAATGCTGAAGAAGCTGAAGTTGAACAGTTCCATGAAGACCTACAAGACTTTCTAGAACGAACACTGAAAAAAGATGTCCTTTTCATTATAGGGGACTGGAATGCAAAACTAGAAAGTCAAGAAACAACCAGAGTAACAGGCAAATTGGGCCTTGGAATGCAGAATGAAGCAGGGCAAAGGCTAATAGATTCTGCCAACAGAATGTACTGATCATAACAAACACCCTCTTCTAACAACACAAGTTCTCTACACATGGACATAACCAGATGGCTGATACTTAAAACAGATTATTTGTATTCTTTGCAGCCAAAGATGGAGAAGCTCTATACAGTCAGCAAAAACAAGAATGGGAGCTGACTGTGGCTCAGATCATGAACTCCTTATTGCCAATTTCAGCCTGAAATTGAAGAAAGTGGAGAAAACCACTAGACCATTCAGGTATGAGCTAAATCAAACCCATTATGACTATACAATGGAAGTGAGAAATAGATTTAAGGGACTAAATCTGATAGACGAGTACCTGATGAACTATGGACAGAGGTTCATGACATTGTACAGGAGACAGGAATCAAGACCATCACCAAGAAAAAGAAACACAAAAAAGCAAAATGCCTGCCTGGGGAGGCCTTACAAATAGCTGTGAAACGAAGGGAAGTGAAAAGCAAAGGAGAAAAGGAAAGATATACCCATTTGAATGCAGAGTTTGAAAGAATAGCAAGGAGAGATAAGAAAGCCTTCCTCAGCGATCAATGTAAAGAAATAGAGGGGAAAAAAAAGAATGGGAAAGACTAGAGCTCTCTTCAAGACAATTAAAGATATCAAGGGAACATTTCACGCAAAGATGGGATAAAGAAAGGAGAGAAATTGTATCCTAACAAAAGCAGAAGATATTAAGAGGTGGCAAGATTACACAGAAGAACTATACAAAANCGATCAATGTAAAGAAATAGAGGGGAAAAAAAAGAATGGGAAAGACTAGAGCTCTCTTCAAGACAATTAAAGATACCAAGGGAACATTTCATGCAAAGATGGGATAAAGAAAGGAGAGAAATTGTATCCTAACAAAAGCAGAAGATATTAAGAGGTGGCAAGATTACACAGAAGAACTATACAAAAAAGATCTTCATGACCCAGATAATCACAACGGTGTAATTACTAACTTAAACATCATGGAATGTGAAGTTCAGACATCATGGAATGTGAAGTCAAATGGGCCTTAGGAAGCATCACTATGAACAAAGCTAGTAGAGGGGATGGAATACCAGTTGAGCTATTTCAAATCCTGAAAGATGATGCTGTGAAAGTGCTGCTCTCAATATGCCAGCAAATTTGGAAAACTCTGCAGTAGCCACAGGGCTGGAAAAGGTCAGTTTTCATTCCAACCCCAAAGAAAGGCCAAACAATGCTCAGTCTACTGCACAATTGCACTCNCAGTGATCATGTATGGATGTGAAAGTTGGACTGTGAAGAAAGCTGAGCACTGAAGAATTGATGCTTTTGCAGTGTGGTGTTGGAGAAGACTTGAGAATTTCTTGGACTACAAGGAGATCCAACAAGTCCATCAGAAATGAAATCAGTTCTGGATATTCACTGGTAGTACTGATGCTGAAGCTGTAACTCCAATACTTTGGCCATCGGATTCAAAGATCTGACTCATCTGAAAAGACCCTGATGCTTGGAAAGACTGAGGAGAAGGAGACGACAGAGGATGAGATGATTGGATGGCATCACTGAATCAATGGACATGGGTTTGGGTGAACTCCGGGAGTTGTTGATGGACTGGGAAGCCTGGCATGCTGCAGTCCATGGGGTCACAAAGTGTCAGACACGACTGAATGAATGAACTGAACTGATGTTTTCCCAGTGGTCATGTATGGTTGTGAGAGCTGGACTGGAAAGAAGATGAAGCATCGAAGAATTGATGCCTTCGAACTATAACACTAGATAATCCCTTAGAAATCCTTTGGACTGTAATAAGATCAAATCAGTCAATCTTAAGGGACATCAGCCCTGAATATTCACCGGAAGGACTGATGCTGACACTGAAACTCCTTGATTTTGGTCATCTGATACAAACAGGTCTTTCATTGGAAAAGTTCCTGATGCTGGGAAAGATTGAGGGCAGAAGGAAGAGATGGCATCAAAGGATAAGATGGCTTGATGGCATTACCAATGCAATGGACATAAATTTGGGCAAACTAGGGGAGATGGTGAGGGACAGAGAGGCCTGGCTTGCTACAGTCCATGCGGTCACGAAGAGTCAGACATGACTGGCCCCTGAACAACATTTATTACATGTGTCTTTTGCAAATATTTTCTCCAGCTCTGTAGCTTATTCTAATTCTTTTGGCAAAGTCTTTCGCAGAGCCAATGCTTTTACTTTTAATTAAATTTCAATTTTCATCTTTTTCTTTCATAGATTGTGTCTTTGGTATTATATCTAAAAACATTACCACCAAACCCAAGTCCTCTAGATTTTTTCCTGTTATCTTCTTCTAGGAGTTTTATAGTTTTTCCATTTTACATGTAGGCCTGAGATGGTAACAAGTTGGAAAGCCAGAGGTCCACAAGCATCAGGAAGAAATAAGCTGCAAGTGGCAGAAACATTTTTCCTTACACAAAATTAAAAGAAGCTTCTTTTAATTCTATCTTAATGATACCTGATTCTACCTGAACTTTTCTCAAACCTTGAGCTAACCAATGATTTTTCTTAAGGAAATGTTTCTCTTAAGCTATGTTAATGTAACTCTATATTTGCTTTGGAATCTGCCTTTCTTCAAAATGGTTCCACCTAAGACTAACTTGTTTGATTTTCTCAAACCTTGGACTGAATCGCTCAACAAACCAGTATTCATGTCAATTGTTTCATGGCCAGGGATGACACACCTTGTGCCATTTTATCTCCAAAAGGCATATTGTGGAAGAGGGGCCTGGTGAAACTCCCTCAGCCTTGAGGTGTTTGTCTTACCTGATTAGAAACTTGCTGCTGCTGCTAAGTCGCTTCAGTCATGTCTGACTCTGTGCGACCCCATAGACTGCAGCCCACGAGGCTTCCCCATCCCTGGGATTCTCCAGGCAAGAACACTGGAGTGGGTTGCCATTTCCTTCTCCAATGCATGAAAATGAAGTCGCTCAGTTGTGTCCGACTCTTAGCGACCCCATGGACTGCAGCCTACCAGGCTCCTCCGTCCATGGGATTTTCCAGGCAAGAGTACTGGAGTGGGGTGCCATTGCCTTCTCACAGACATAAAACACCTAAAGCACCTTGCTAAAAAATAGCAAGTGGGCAGGCATTCTTTCTTCCCCCTTCTTATGTCTATGACAGAAGCTTTCTCAATCTCTTTTATAGTTTAATAAAGTTCTGTTGCACAAAAAGCTCTGAGTGATCAAGCCTGGTCTCTGGGCCCAGATCAAAATTCTCTCCTCAGTAGGTCACAAATCCTGGCATAGCAAACATCTCACAGCAGCAACCTTTCAGGCCTATGCCCCATTTTCAGTTAATTTTTGTAAAATAAGTAAGGTCTGTGTTTAGATTCATTGTTTTGTGTTTGGAATTTTCAAGTTCAATCCTTTTTATCATTAATGTTTCACTTAATGCATTTAATTTTTCTTCCAGTTTAACATATAAAAATATATTAATGTTTGCTAATCCTTACATATGTGTCAATTCTATGTATGTTATAATGGATTATTCTCCTAGTTATGGGATGTATTTCCCTGCATCTTTTCACATCTGACTTTTTTATTGGATGATATACACTTTGAATTTTACCATATCCAAATATCTCCATTAGAAACAATACAATTTTAGGATTATGAACTGAACATTACTTTTAAAGAGTTTCTATTTATACAGACACAGGAAAAAAAATCCTTGAGAACTCAAAATACAACCCCCTGTCTTTCAAAGATATTAAACACTTTAGTGTTATTTAGGTAGTAGAAAAGATACCTAGTTACTGTTCTGTTGTTTATGCCAGGAATGTCCCTTGAGAAATCATTTTAAAACAGTATAGACACCAACCTGCTGGATATCTGTTCCTAGAAAATAGCTATATCTGTTTTTAAGATGAAAAATAATGTTTAATTCAGAATGATGAAAGGTAGAAAAAAATGACATAAAGCAAACCAACCAAAAAGTGAACTTAATAGAAAAGAAAGATTTAGACTTAAATATTAAAAATGAGTGTAGAGGGTAAGTGTTGAATAGTGCAAGATCAAGTTTATATATATATACAATTATAAAGAGAAAGATAATTAAAAATTGATAATTAGAACCAATTTCTGAATGAGAGTGAGTTTCAATTCTAGAAAGGCAATCTCATAGGTTTTGAGTCACTGCACTAAGTTAAGGAAGTTGTGTGGCTAAAGAGTAAGATGCTTCTACTATTTAAAGCAAGCAATAGGGTATTTCTGATGTGACAGTAGTAAATGCCCCTCAGAGACAATTTTAAGTTAATCAGAAAGGAGACATGGGGCTCTAACATACTCTGCTAGGAAGAGAAGCTAGCCTCATGCAAAGTAGGCACTGCCTTCTGACACTGTATCCACTCTGGGAGAACATCCATTGTTTAGAAGGAATCTTTCATATCAGTCTCCTTTGGTCTTTTTTAGAGCCACATACAAGCTAAATGTGAAACGGAAAACTTTTCTTTAACATCATCCCTATTCTTTTTTGAATAATCCTTCCTGTTTATGCTCTATCATGGGGAGGGAGGTGGGATGGGGGATCAGGATGGGGAACACATGTATATGTATGGTGGATTCATGTTGATGTATGGCAAAACCAATACAATATTGTAAAGTAAAAAAAATAATAATAAAATAAAGGTATTATAAAAAATGATATTGATCCTATTGATAACTATATATCTCATTCCATACTTTTCTGTTATTTTAATTAGACAATCTGAAATCTCCAAAAAAGGCTCTCAAGTCATTGAAAATAAAATGTTCTATTCTGGAAAATTCTTCAGACTATCACATTTAGCAAGAAAACTCAGATATTGTCAGTTTCCAGTAACAACTCTATGTGAGTACTATTAACTTCTGAAAATACAGCTTTGAAAAATAGGAAAATAGCAACACATCTATGTAGATACCATAGTATAAGATATACTCTCATTTTCTGCAATAAATATCACTATAAAAACAGAATATTGAAGCTATTCACTGTGCATTAGTTTGAATATTGAAAAACTTGAAGTATCATTAATACAAATGAATATGAAAAACACTGAAAAAATAAAAAACACTGCAGTTTATTTGTTACAAAATACTCTCAGTGTGACATTAGGACCTAAGGTGAACTAACATAATTGATCACAGCATTTATACATACTGATATAGCAGTGTTTACATGACTGTTTATGCAGCTCAATAGCATGGTATTAAACTTTTGAAGAGGCTTTCTCATGGAATAGATGTAAATTCTACAGCTTATGGGTGCTACTTTCTTTTTATAGAATTCCTTTTTTTATTTTTAGTTTTTTTAATATAAATTTATTTATTTTAATTGGAGGCTAATTACTTTACAATATTGACTGTGTTTCATTTTAAAGTGATTAGCTAACTTAAAGATTCTCCTGAATCAATTAATCTTTCTCACTATTTCATATCTTTTCAAGTATTGTTAATTCTCATTAATCTTAGCACTTCCCCTTTAATCTGAAGAATTCTGTTATCACTTCTACTAGAGAATTTTGCTTCTTGTGCTCCAAAACCCATACCAATACATCGATTATGCTTCATACACTACACTGTGGTCACTTTTTCATGTATCTGTTTCTCCTATTAGAGTAGGAGCTTTTTGAGATCAGGGACCATTATCTTTTCTAATATATGCATTCTAGAATATTCCCTTTGATCCATACAACTTCTCTATTTTTACATAATGGTTATCAATCAAAGCTTAGTCATTAGATACTTTTAATATAATATGTATACTAGATGTGACTAATTTGTGCTTGTGTGTGTTTTCTGTGCATAAGTGAGCCTATAATAATAGATCTCAAAAATCTCCACAAACCTCATACAACTAAATAAGGAAAAAAAAAAAATGAACAGAAGACCTACATAGACATTTCCCCAAAGCAGACATACAAGATCACCAACAAGCATATGAAAAGATGCTCTGCATCACTAATTATCAAAGATATGCAAATCAAAATACAAAGAGGTATCAATTCACACCAGAATGGCGATCATCAAAAAGTCTATAATAATAAATGCTGGAGAGGGTGTGAAGAAAAAGAATCCCTTCTACATTATTGGATGGAATNGCATATGAAAAGATGCTCTGCATCACTAATTATCAAAGATATGCAAATCAAAATACAAAGAGGTATCAATTCACACCAGAATGGCGATCATCAAAAAGTCTATAATAATAAATGCTGGAGAGGGTGTGAAGAAAAAGAATCCCTTCTACATTATTGGATGGAATGTATGTTGGCATAGCCACTATGGAGAACAGCATGGAGGTTCCACAAAAAACTAAAAACCGAGTTACCATACAATACAGAAATCCCACTGGTGGGCATATATCCAGAGAAAACTCTGGAAAGAAACATACCTCAATGTTCATAGCAGCACTATTACAATAACCAAGACATGGAAGGAACTTAATTGTCCATTGTTAGATGAATGGATAAAGAAGATATGATATATGAATATATGTGTTTGTGTGTGTTTATGTATATTTATACGTATGTCTATATACATACACAGACACATAATGGAATATTCAGTTCAGTTCAGTNTCTGCATAGAAGTTAAATAAGCAGGGTAACAATATACAGCCTTTACGTACTTTTTTTCCTATTTGGAACTAGTCTGTAGTTCCATGTCAAGTTCTAACTGTTGCTTCCTGACCTGCATACAGGTTTCTCAACAGGCACCTCAAGTGGTCTGGTTTTCCCATCTTTTCCAGAATTTTCCAGTTTATTGTGATCCACACAGTTTATTTGGCATAGTCAATAAAGCAGAAATAGATGTTTTTCTGTTTTTTCTCTTGCTTTTTTGATGATCCAGCAGATGTTAGTGATTTGATCTCTGGTCCTTCTTCCTTTTCTAAAACCAGCTTGAACATCTGGAATTTCACAGTTCATGTATTGATGAAGCCTGCAAAAGGAGGTAGGACAAAATATAAAAGATAAAAAGAGATACAGAAGAGTTAGGGATGGATACCCTTCCTGGAAGGAAGTCGTAAAAAGAAGTTACCAAACACCAGGAAACCCTTTCACCGGCAGTTTTGTGGGGAGTTTTGGAATCTCAGAAGGCAACATAACCAGGAGGAAAAATAAATAAATAAATCCCACACAGATTATGTGCCTAACGGCAACTTCCAGCAGAATAGTAGCCCAGATGCTCGCTTCCGCCACCAACAAGCGGGAGTTGAACAGGGAGGTGCACGGTGCATTGCTTAGTGTAAGGACTGGGCCTGAATTCCCTGAGGACAATCTGAGGGAGCTAAGGTGAGATAGTGACCCAAACTGTGGGATAGCCAGGGAGAGAGGAAAAAAAAAGAGAGAGAGAAAGAGAGAGGGAGAGAACTTCCCCATGAAAAGACCTAGCCTAAGGTACTGCCAGGCCTGCTCACAGAACAAAGGACTGAGCAATACCAGAGGAGAGCTAGCCAGAAGCAGATTGGTCCATCCCCTGCCAGAGGCAGAGAGGCAGGTGGGCAATAGCCAGAGCCAGAAAGGGGCAATCTCGGCCTCTGAGATGGCATCCTCTACCAAACTGCAAGCAGTCTCCCAGCTGCTAACCAAGTCTTCCTGGGATCCTGGATGGTTGACATCCACCATAAGGGTCACAGCCAGAGATCAGCTCCCCAGAAGAGACACACAGCACATCTGAGGTGGCGCTTCCACTGCGCACCGAGGAAACCAAGTGGCTGGGACAGAGGAGGTGATAAGATGCACCACACCTGGTGTGCTCACCAAACACCTGTCGCCTGAGCTGCTCGTACCTGGGAAGAGCACAAAATGCAGCCCAACCGAGTCTGTGACTTTGTGGAGTACCTGAGAACCTGAACCTGAGCAGCTTAGACCTGAGAAGTGCATGCAACCCAGGGCCCACTTTAGACAGTTCCCCTGCAGAGCAATCTGGAGCCTGAGACTGGGAAAGCACACATGCCATGAGCAGGGGCAAAACCAGTGTGGCTGAGACACTACGAGCACTCCCCACACATGCCAGTGATATTTGTTTGCAGTGTTCCTCCCTCCCCACAGCACAAATGAACAAATGAACCTAAATAAGTGACCACCTTCACCCCCTTGTGTCAAGGCAGAAATTAGACACTGAAGAGACTTGCAAACAGTAGATGCCAAAATAAACAGAGGGAACCACTTTGAAAGTGACCAGTGCAACAGATTAAAACCCTGTAGTTAGCACCGACTACATTGGAAGGGGCTATAGATCTTGAGAAGTATAAGCTGGAACAGGAACTATCTGGAACTGAACTGGCCCCCCACTGCCCACAACAGCTGTAGAGAAGTTCCTAGATATATTTTTACTATTATAGATTTTTTTTCCATTTTTTAATTTTTAAGTCCTCTATTACTCTGTTCTTTTCATTTTTATAACCTACTATTTGACAGGGAGGCCTCGAGTGCTGCAATTCATGGGGTCACAAAGAGTCGGACATGACTGAGTGACTGAACTGAACTGAACTGAATTCCTTGCAAAAAAAAGACTATTTTTAAAGCAAACTTCATATATATTTTTTAAATTTTTTGTGATTTTGTTTTGTTTTTTAATATTTTATTTTTGAAAGTCTAACCTCTACTATAGATTTTTAATCTTTGCTTCTTGGTATTTGTTATAAATTTTCTACTTTTAAGAACCCAATCTTCAGTACCTATTTTTACTTAGGAGTATGATTAATGGTTTAATTGCCCTCTTCCCCTTTTAAATTTCCTTTTTCTCCCCTAGATCACCTCTATCTCCTCCCTCCCCCTTCTCTTCTCTACCCAACTGTGTGAATCTCTTTGGGTATTTTGGGCTGTGGAAAACACTTAGGGAACTGATTTTTGGCTAAATTTGTCTCTCTCCTTTCAAAGCCTCCTTTTCTCCTCCTGGTCAGCTCTATTTCACTCCTCCATCTTCTCTTCTCCATGTAACTCAGTGAACCTTTCTGGGTGTCCCTCTTTATGGAGAATCTTTTCTCCATTAACCTAGATGTTTTATCATCAGTGCTGCATGGGTGGAGAAGTATTGAGGCTACTGTAAGAATAAGACTGAAAACCAGAGGCAGAAGGCTTAAGTCTAAAATCTGAGAACACCAAAGAATTCCTGACTCCAGGGAACATTAATAGATAAGAGCTCATCCAAATGCCTCCATATCTACACTGAAACCAAACTCCACCCCAAAGCCAACAAGTTCCAGAACAAGACAAATCATGCAAATTCTCCAGCAAAACAGGAACATAGCCCTGAGCTCTAATGTATAGGCTGCTCAAAGTCACGTCAAACTCTACCCATCTCAAAACTCACTAGTGGACACTTCACTGCACTCCAGAGAGAAGAAATCCAGCTCTACCCACCAGAACACCGACACAAGCTTCCCTAACCAGAAAAGCTTGACAAGCCACTCGTCCAATCCCACCCACAGGGAGGAACCTCCACAATAAAGAGGAACCAAAAACTACCAGAATACAGAAAGGAATATGATAAATGCCCACCAAACCAAACCAAAGAGGAGGAGATAGGGAGTCAACCTTAAAAAGAATTCAGAATAATGATAGTAAAAATGATCAAAAATCTTGAAAACAAAATGGAATTATAGATAAATGGACTAGAGACAAGGATTGAGAGGATGCAAGGAATGTTTAACAAGGATTTAGAAGAAATAAAAAAAGAGTCAATCAATAACAAATAATGCAATAACTGAGATAAAAAAACATTCTGGAGGGAACCAGAGTAGAATAACTGAGGCGGAAGATAGGATAAGTGAGGTAGGAGATAGAATGGTGGAAATAAATGAAGCAGAGAGGAAAAAAGATAAAAGGATCAAAAGAAATGAAGACAACCTCAGAGACCTCTGGAACAATGTCAAACGCCCCAATATTCAAACCATAAAAGTCCCAGAAGAAGACAAACATAAAGGCCATAAAAAATACTTGAGGAGATAAGAGTTGAAAACATCCCTAAAATGGTGCAGGAAATAGTCACCTAAGTCCAAGAAATCCAAAGAGTCCCAAACAGGATAAATCCAAGGCAAAACACCTCAAGGCAAATATTAATCAAATTAACAAAAATCAAACACAAGGAACAAATATTAAAAGCAGCAAGGGAAAAACAACAAAAAATACACAAGGGGATTCCTATAAGGATAACAGCTGATCTGTCAATAGAAACTTTTCAGGCCAGAAGGGAGTGGTAGAACATACTTAAACTGATGAAAGAGAAAAACCTACAACCTAGACTACTGTACCCAGAATGGATCTCATTCAAATATGAAGGAAAAGTCAAAAGCTTTACAGACAAGCAAAAGCTGAGAGAATTCAGCACCACCAAACCAGCTCTTCAACAAATGCCAAAGGATCTTCTCTAGACAGGAAACACAGAAAAGGTTTATAAACTCAAACCCAAAGCAGCAAAGTAAATGGCAACGGGATTATACTTATCAATAATTATCTTTAATGTCCTTAAATGTAAATGAGTTGAATGCCCCAAACAAAAGACAAAGACTGGCTGAATGGGTACAAAAAGAAGACTCCTATATATGCTATCTACAAGAGACCCACCTCAAAACAAGGGACACATACAGACTGAAAGTGAAGGGCTGGAAAAGATATTTCATGCAAACGGAGACCAGAAGAGAGCAGGAATAGCAATACTCATATCAGATAAAATAGACTTTGAAACAAAGGCTGTGAAAAGACACAAAAGACACTACATAATGACCAAAGGATCAATCCAAGAAGAAGATACAACAATTATAAATATATATGCACTCAACATAGGAGCACCACAATAAGTAAGCCAAATGCTAAAAAGTATNACCAGAAGAGAGCAGGAATAGCAATACTCATATCAGATAAAATAGACTTTGAAACAAAGGCTGTGAAAAGACACAAAAGACACTACATAATGACCAAAGGATCAATCCAAGAAGAAGATACAACAATTATAAATATATATGCACTCAACATAGGAGCACCACAATAAGTAAGCCAAATGCTAAAAAGTATGAAAGGGGAAATTAGCAATAACACAATAATAGTGGGAGACTTTAATACTCCAATTACAGGAAACACAAACTTTAAATGATACAATGGATCAGTTAGACCTAAGTCAGTTAAGTTCAGTTCAGTCACTCAGTCTTTTGTGACCCCATGAATCGCAGCATNAATTGCAGAGGAAGGTAAATTTCCAAACTCATTCTATGAGGCCACCATCACCCTAATACCAAAACCAGACAAAGATGCTACAAAAAGAGAAAACTACAGGCCAATATCACTGATGCACATAGATGCAAAAATCTTTAACAAAATTCTAGCAGACAGAATCCAATAACATAGTAAAAAGATCATACATCAAGACCAAGTGGGCTTTATCCCAGGGATGCAAGGATTCTTCAATATCCACAAATCAATTGATGTAATACACCACATTAACAAATTGAAAGATTAAAAACCATATGATTACGTCAATAGATGCAGAGAAATCCTCTGACAAAATTCAACATCCATTTATGACAAAAACCCTCCAGAAAGCAGGAATAGAAGGAACAAAGCTCAACATAATAAAAGCTATATATGACAAACCCACAGCAAACATTATCTTCAATGGTGAAAAATTGAAAGCATTTTCCCTAAAGTCAGGAATAAGTCAAGGGTGCCCACTCTCACCACTACTATTCAACATAGTTTTGGAAGTTTTAACCACAGAAATCAAAGAAGAAAAAGAAAGAAATGCAATCCAGATTGGAAAAGAAGAAGTAATACTTGCACTGTTTGCAGATGACATGATCCTCTATACAGAAAACTCTAAAGACTTCACAAGAAAATTACTAGAGCTAATCAATGAATCTAGTACAGTTGCAATATATAAATTTAACACACAGAAATCCCTTGCATTCCTATACACTAACAATGAGAAAACAGAAATAGAATTTCAGGAAACAATTCCATTCACCATTGCAACGAAAAGAATGAACTTAAGAATAAATCTACCTAAAGAAACAAAAGACTTATATACAGAAAACTATAAAACACTGATGAAAGAAATCAAAACGACACAAATAGATGGAAAAATATACCATGTTCGTGGATCAGAAGAACCAATATAGTGAACATGAGTATACTAGAGTATACTACCCAAAGCAATCTATAAATTCAATGCAATCCCTATCAAGCTACCTATGATACTTTTCACAGAACTAGAACAAATAATTTCTCAATTTGTATAGAAATGCAAAAAACTTCAAATAGCCAAAGCAATCTTGAGAAAGAAGAATGGAACTAGAAGAATCAATCTGCCTGACTGCAGGCTATACTACAAAGCTACAGTCATTAAGACAGTATGGTACTGGCACAAAGACAGAAATATAGATCAACAAAACAAAAAAGAAAGCCCAGAGATAAATCTACACATCTATGGACACCTTATCTTTGACAAAGGAGGCGAGAATATACAGTGGAGAAAAGACAATCTCTTTAACAAGTGATGTTGGGAAAATAGATCAATCACTTGTAAAAGAATGAAACTAGAACAGTTTCTAATACCATGCACAAACATAAACTCAAAATGGATTAAAGATCTAAATGTAAGACCAGAAACTATAAAACTCCTAGAGGAAAACAGTTAAAACACTCTCTGACATAAATCACAGCAGGATCCTCTATGACCCCCCTCCCAGAGTAAAAGGAAAAAAAGCAAAAATAAATAAATGGGACAAAATTAAACTTAAATTTTTTTTGCATAATGAAGGAAACTATAAGCAATGTGAAAATAGAGCCTTCAAAACAGGAGAAAACAATAGTAAATGAAGCAACTGACAAATAAGTAATCTCAAAAATATACAAGCAACTCCAATAGCTCAATTCCAGAAAAATAAATGACCCAATCAAAATAATAGGCCAAAGAACTAAACAGACATTTCTCCAAAGAAGACATACAGATGTCTAACAAACACATGAAAAGATGCTGAAAAGCACTCATTATCAGAGAGATGCAAATGAAAATCACAATGAGGTACTATATCTCACACAGTCAGAATGGCTGCTATCAAAAAGTGTACAAATAATAAATGCTGGAGAGGGTGTGGAGAAAAGGGAACCCTCTTACACTGTTGGATGCAAACTAGTACAGCCACTATGGAGAACAGTGCAGAGATTCCTTAACAAACTTGAAATAGAACTGCCATATGACCCAGCAGTCCCACTGTTGGGCATACACACCAAGGAAACTAGAATTGAAAGAGACACATGTACCCCAATGTTCATCGCAGCACTGTTTACAATAGCTAAGATATGGAAGCAACCTAGATGTCCATTGGCAGACAAATAGATAAGAAAGCTGTGGTACATATACACAATGGAATATTACTAAGCTTTTAAAAAGAATAATTTGAATCAGTTCTAATGTGGTGGATGAATCTGAAGTCTATTATACAGCGTGAGTGAGTGAGTGAGTGAAGTCACCCAGTTGTGTCTGACTCTTTGTGACCACGTGGACTGTAGCTTATCAGGCTCCTCCATTCATGGGGTTCTTCAAGCAAGAATACTGGAGTGGGTTGAAGTAAATCGGAAAGAAAAATACCAATATGCATACTAATACATATATGTGGAATTTAGAAAGATGGTAATAATGACCCTATATTCGAGACAGCAAAAGAGACACAGATATATAGAACAGTCTTTTGGACTCTGTGGGAGAAGGCCTGGGTGGGTGATTTGAGAGAATAACATTGAGACATGTATATTATCATATGTGAAACAGATCGCCAGTCCATGTTCGATGCATGAGACAGGGTACTCAGGATTGGTGCACTGGAATGAGCCTGAGGGATGGGATGGGAAGGGAGGTGGGAGGGGGGTTCAGGATGGGGAACACATGTACACCCATGGCTGATTCACATCAATGTATGGCAAAAACCACTACAAAACTGTAAAGTAATTAGCCTCCAATTAAAATAAAGAAAAAAATAACTGTTGCTTCCTTAACTGCATACAGATTTCTCAAGAGGCAGGTCAGGTGGCCTGGTATTCCCATCTCTTTCAGAATTTTCCACAGTTTGTTGCAGTTCACACAGTCAAAGGCTTTGACATAGTCAATAAAGCAGAAGTAGATGTTTTTCTGGAACTCTCTTGCTTTTTCGATGAGTCAATGGATGTTGGCAATTTGATTTCTGGTTCCTCTGCCTTTTCTAAATCCAGCTTGAACATCTGGAAGTTCATGGTTCAAGTAATGTTGAAGCCTGGCTTGAAGAATTTTGAGCATTACATTTCTAGCTTGTGAGATGAGAGCAATTATGTGGTAGTTTGAGCATTCTTTGGCGTTGCCTTTCTTTGGGATTGAAATGAAAACTGACCTTTTCCAGTCCTGTGGCCACTGCTG
>SJYA01001343.1:434182-488965 GCA_006410615.1 Neotragus moschatus
CCTGAGGGATGGGATGGGAAGGGAGGTGGGAGGGGGGTTCAGGATGGGGAACACATGTACACCCATGGCTGATTCACATCAATGTATGGCAAAAACCACTACAAAACTGTAAAGTAATTAGCCTCCAATTAAAATAAAGAAAAAAATAACTGTTGCTTCCTTAACTGCATACAGATTTCTCAAGAGGCAGGTCAGGTGGCCTGGTATTCCCATCTCTTTCAGAATTTTCCACAGTTTGTTGCAGTTCACACAGTCAAAGGCTTTGACATAGTCAATAAAGCAGAAGTAGATGTTTTTCTGGAACTCTCTTGCTTTTTCGATGAGTCAATGGATGTTGGCAATTTGATTTCTGGTTCCTCTGCCTTTTCTAAATCCAGCTTGAACATCTGGAAGTTCATGGTTCAAGTAATGTTGAAGCCTGGCTTGAAGAATTTTGAGCATTACATTTCTAGCTTGTGAGATGAGAGCAATTATGTGGTAGTTTGAGCATTCTTTGGCGTTGCCTTTCTTTGGGATTGAAATGAAAACTGACCTTTTCCAGTCCTGTGGCCACTGCTGAGTTTTCCAAATTTGCTGGCATATTGAGTGGATAGAATTTCACAGCATCATCTTTTACGATGTGAAAGAGCTCAACTGAAATACCATTACCTCCATTAGCTTTGTTCACAGTGATGCTTCCTAAGGCTCACTTGACCTTGTAACCCGGCATAACACTTGCTAAACATTTTTCTATCTGGAACCTACAGAAAAAAAAAAAAAAGGAAACATAGTTGAAATTATTTTATTCACTCAAAAAAAAATAGTGTGTTTTCCTTGTTTCATTTTCTGTACAGGAAGAGAAAACTTAAAATCAAAAATCAAGAAGTTACTAGGATAAAGGCTGCCTATAAATAGGACCTGTAATACAAAACATATTTTTCTTTCAGAAATTTTGGTAGTATTTTTAAAACATAATATACCTTTGTACTCCTATACCCATTTATTTATTTTGTAAAGCTGTGGAAATTCAGAAGGTAGGTGTAGGGAGTATAGTCCACTTCTCTAGGCAGCTCCTGATGTGACACTCTAGTCCCTTAATCTTATTTAGTGAAGGGGTATCAATATTGTCACCCTACTTATTTAACTTATATGCAGAGTACATCATGAGAAATGCTGGACTGGAGGAAGCACAAGCTGGAATCAAGNACTCTATCGACAAGAGTATGTGTACTCCAGGAGTTGGTGATGGACAGAGATGGGTGGTGTGCTGCAGTTTATAGGGTCGCAGAGTCAGACATGACTGAGCAACTGAACTGACTGATCAAGTTCAATTTCCCTGCTGTGACAAAGTTCTGATTCAGTGTTGGCACTGCCTTTGCTCAAAGGTTATCACCATCTACCATTTGCTTACTGTTCACTGTTCACAGCTCAGTTTTAGTCATATGGTAGGGGTAGAGAGGCTCAGAGTAGTCTTTTATTTCCCACAAGCCTAGGTATAAAAAAANCAATTTCCCTGCTGTGACAAAGTTCTGATTCAGTGTTGGCACTGCCTTTGCTCAAAGGTTATCACCATCTACCATTTGCTTACTGTTCACTGTTCACAGCTCAGTTTTAGTCATATGGTAGGGGTAGAGAGGCTCAGAGTAGTCTTTTATTTCCCACAAGCCTAGGTATAAAAAAACGAGTAGAGTTGTTGCTCTGAATCTGTACATTCCACATCAACCCACCTAATTTAAAAAAAAAAATTTTGAATTTTCTCAGTACCACAGAGGCACAGTATCTATTTACTTACTATTCATACTGTATTCACAACTACTTACATAGCATTTACATTGTATTAAGTATAATAGAGATGATTGAAAGTATTAATATATGGGTGGATTTGTGTGATTAAACACAAATACTACATTATTTTACATGAGAGACCTCAGCATCCTCAGATTTTTGTATCTGAATTCCCATGGGCAGATGAGCCTAGTGGAATATAGTCCATGGGGTCTTAAAGAATTGGACATGACTTAGCCTGCAATGTGGGAGACCTGGGTTTAATCCCTGGATTGGGAAGATCCCCTGGAGAAGGAAATGGCAACCCACTCCAGTATTCTTGCCTGGAGAATCCTGTGGATGGAGGAGCTTGGTGGGCTACAGTCCACGGGTCGCAAAGAGTTGGACACAACTGAGCAACTTCACTTTCACTTTTCACTTTTAGTGATTAAACAACAAAAACAAAATCCTAGAAGCAATTCCTTGTGGATATCTAGGAATGAATGTAAATACTTTTTCAAGATAGATTTGCTTTCAGTGGGAAGACATTTTAGAAAACCTAATCTGCCATACAGGCTTCCCTAGTGGCTCAATTGGTAAAGAATCCTCGTGCAATGCTGGAGACCTGGGTTCCATCCCTGGGTTGGGAAGATCCCCTGGAGGAGGTCATGGCAACCCATTTCAGTATTCTTGACTGGAGAATCCCCATGGACAGAGGAACCTGGCAGGCTACAGTCCACGGGGTTGCAAAGAGCCAGACATGAATGAGTGACTAAGAACACACAATCTGCCATACAATCGGGACAGAACATATTTTTATGTTTTAGAGTTTAAATATTTTATAGAGTTTAAAACTAAAGCTAATTATAATTAAGATAATATATGAAGCCTAAGCTAATTAAAAATTATTAACCTGAAAGAAAACAAACCTAACATGATTACTCAGCATGACGGATGTGAAGAACCGTCACCTGTTTTAGACATCACAAACTAAGGTACTTGGGAGAATGAACATGTTTATCAGGACCTGGAAACACAAAAAGGAAACTAACATGTAAAGTGATTATTCTTGACACCATGACCATAGTACCAGAAGTAAAACATACATAAGGAACTGACCTTTTGGTTGACATTTTGAGCATATAAAACTAAAAGGGGCTTCTATGACTTAAAAAGTTACAGTATGTATTAATATTCTTATTTGACCCATATCTGAAAGCTACCATTTTGAGTATACTAAAATGACTTATTAAAATTAGATCTTCAAAAAACATGAAGTCATGTTCTCATTTTATGTATTGCCTTTTCAGTTAGTTTGTTGGCACCAAAAAATTTGTTATGAATTGGTTGTATTGTTACACATTGTCTGAGAGTTTTTAATTTACTTTTAAAATCTGAAATCCTAAAACTCTTTGAAGAAAACAGTCAGCGTCACTGTAACTCATCCAATTGCTTAAACCATGCATTACAAACTATGACCCTTTAAAAACATTTTTGAGGACCTCTCGCTTAAACTAATTTTCAGTTTTCTCTCTCATTCATCCTATATGTTTAGTTAACTGCCAACTTCCATTAAAACTTTCAGTTATACAACACACATCCATCAAATTTGTTTTCCCTCTATCCCCACTCCCACTATTCTATTATCCCTCCTCTTGATTGCTTTAACCATCCTTAAATATTTTTAAGCTTCTATCTGTTCTCTTCTATTCTTGATTCCAGCTGCCGCACTGATATTTCAAATGCAAACAAAATTATTATGGCTTGAAATCCTTCATTGTTTTTTAATTGCTAAGTTATTTTATTTTCCATTGTTTTATATGGCTCTTGGTATGGTGCTTAAGATTCTTCACAACCAAACCTACAACAGTCTCTTTAGCTACCCACTTCACCAATATCCATCCAACCTCTGTCATTTTTCACCCTTACAGAACTGTTTGGTAGAGCAATGTTCTGTCATACATAACTTTCTTGGCTTTACACAGGATGCATTTTTTTTTTTTCCTATAACACAGTGAAGATGTACGAAAACAGCTAAGACATAAATTACTATAGAGACGAAGTTGAAAATAAAAATAAAGAAAGCCCATATTTACCTAGAAGACTTGACTAGAAAAATTATAGCAAAATAATTAAATTATATCAATTCCAAGACAAAAAGAATAGGAGAANGGTAGAGCAATGTTCTGTGATACATAATTTTCTTGGCTTTACACAGGATGCATTTTTTTTTCCTATAACACAGTGAAGATGTACGAAAACAGCTAAGACATAAATTACTATAGAGACGAGGTTGAAAATAAAAATAAAGAAAGCCCATATTTACCTAGAAGACTTGACTAGAAAAATTATAGAAAAGTAATTAAATTATATCAATTCCAAGACAAAGAGAATAGGAGANGATGCATTTTTTTTTTTTCCTATAACACAGTGAAGATGTACGAAAACAGCTAAGACATAAATTACTATAGAGACGAAGTTGAAAATAAAAATAAAGAAAGCCCATATTTACCTAGAAGACTTGACTAGAAAAATTATAGCAAAATAATTAAATTATATCAATTCCAAGACAAAAAGAATAGGAGAAAAAAATGGCATCAGACAAAAGATGAACACAGTAATATAATGCATTTTTTTGCTAGCTATTTTAGGAGTTAGTGAAACCCTATCTCAAGCAAATTCACCTAAAGAGAATTGAGGAGAATATGGGAGTTGTTGACCATTTGTATCTTGCTTGTATCAATAAACAATCAAAGTTTTAATATGTTTCTTTGAATTTAGGCTTTCTCATATACTTTAAGAAAAACTAGAGAATAGAAGAAAATATAGCTTTGGTTTCTCTTCATTATCTCAATTCTATCATTTTCTCAAGGCTTCTCTAGCAGTCAGCACAGAATGGATGCTTATTAATTATTCCTGAAATTAACTGTTTTTTGAAGGAAACACCTGTCTATGACTCTGATCTCTCTAAAATTTAGATTCTTCCACAGAGCAAAAACTGGGTTTATATCAGCTCCCATAAAGAGGGCACTCTCCCAAAATATTCACAAGGAGACTGGTTCCAATATTTCTTGACACTTTTCATTGTTCTGTCTCAGCTACATGTAAATACTTATTACAGCATTTTCCCTTTCAGAATAATTCCACACACTGATGGCAATTAGATTAGAAAAACACAAAGGTTTATTACTTTCAATGGACCTTTTATTTCTTGTAAAAATAGAAAAAAGTTGCCTTAATGTCATCACTTTGCAGTTTGTTTTCAGATTTAACGAGTACACCAGGGACAAAAGGCTTTAGATAATATTCCATGTCATTTTCATCTTTTACAGAGCTACAGTTAGAGGAATGGTTTTGCAGTTAATGTATTACTAAGTACTTTTATGATAAGTTCTAAATGTGTTTATGCTGATTTATACTGTAGTTTACAGTTGTATTACATAGGCAATCCTGCATTTTCTGGAAACTATGTTAATAGCAATGCACTATAAAAACTCTAATGGAAGGATCAAGATATTAACTTTAAGGGACATTTGTCACTAATATGCAAAACTGTGTGGTAGGAGAATAAGTGTTATCATTTTATTAATTGTTTGTTATGCCATTTCTTTGTAGTGGTTGCACTCAGTTTGAAAAAATGATTTCTATTGTGAATTTATGTGGCAGTTTAGAAATAAAACCCACAATTTCCAAATTTATACGTGTAGGTGGAATGATAAATGTAGTTAAATAATATGTCAATGTCTTTGTTTTGAACAAAGTCTCAAAAGAGGAAAAAACAAAATCTTAATATTTAGATGTTTTAAAGACTAATAAAATAACTTCAGAGATCAGATTTAGATTTTAACTAGATAATTTATCTCTCTAAATTGAGAGACAAGAGAACTGGAACTCTAGAAGGAGCAGTTATTTCAAGTGTACAATAAGTCAGGCTGTAAAATATAAAAGCCAATATAAAAAAGTATGAGAATATTGAGAATTAGCAAAAATATTAAGAAGAAAAACAGTTTTAAATAATCTTAGCCACATAGAACATTAATAATTTTTTGTTCTCAAGATAAAAATGACAGGAACAAAAGACAATTATGTTGTTATGTTCAGAAACTATTTAATTTTAATGACATTTAACTTTTTTACTATAAATTTATTTTTATTATCTAAATGTCAAAACAAAATTTCAATTTTGGTAAACAGTGAATATAATTAAATATATATTTAAAATACACCATCTTTTTAACTAAGAACAATAAGCAAATATGGTTTTTAAATGTAATTAGTAGGGCATTTCCTGGAAGTCTAGTGGTTAGGGTTTGATACTCACTGCTGTGGACCTGGGTTCAATCCCTGGTCAGGAAACTAAGATCCTGCAAGCTGTGTGGTATAACAAACAAACAAACAAACAAAAACCCAGTAATTAGTGAAGGTATATATCCTGAATAATTTATTATATTTAATGGGAAGACTGTGTAGAGATGAAAATGATGAGTTGAATATAACATTTTATGTTTCATTCAGTTTACAGCATTCAGGCTCTTTGATATACAATATTGAAAACACAATATAAGAAACTATAGGACCTTAAATATATTCTGGTGAAATAAATTTTGCCTAATTTTATCATTGAATTACTAAGTTGGAGATAGTAAGTCCTAAAAATTTATTCTCTTCTTCCAAGCTAGTGAAGTGATACTTCCCGTTGTCCCCAGGAGTTAGGTGTAGCCTAACTTTCTTGGGCATTGTTGAAAACAAATATAACTAAATGGCATATTTTAGGTATACCTAGTGGTATATCCATCTAGTCAAAGCTATGGTTTCTCCAGTAGTCATGTATAGATGTGAGAATTGGACTATAAAAAAGGCTGAGTGCCAAAGAATTTATGCTTTTGAACTGCAGTGTTGGAGAATATTCTTGAGAGTCCTTTGGACTGCAAGGAGATCAAACCAATCCATCCTAAAAGAAATCAGTCCTGAATATTCATTGGAAGGACTGATGCTGAAGCTGAAGCTCCAATACTTTGGCCACCTGATGTGAAGAACTGACTCATTGGAAAAGACCTTGATGCTGGAAAAGACTGAAGGTAAGAGAAGAAGGGGACGACAGAGAATGAGATAGTTGGATAGCATTACTGACTCGATGGACATGAGTTTGAGTAAGTTCCAGGGGTCTGTGATGGACAGGGAAGGCTGGCGTGCTGCAGTCCATGGGGTCACAAAGAGTAGGACACGACTGAGCAACTGAACTAAACTGATGCCTAAGCAGAAAGATATGCCATATTGAAGACTTGGAAGATTCACTATCATAATATACTGTCTCAAAGAAAATTATGTACAGATTCAATACAATCTCAATCAAAATCCCAAGAATATTTTGTGAAAATTTTGCAACAAACCATATCAGTGAACAGAACAGATATGAGTCAAACCACTTCTAGCACTGGGTCTTAACAATGTGTCCCTGGAAGCCCACTTCCTCTTTCCATTGCCTGAAACCTGGACATGGTGATTCAGTTTCAATTATGCAGATGATAACAATATTCTTGCTATATCACTAAATAGAATCAACCTGAGGCCCTAATTTACCATGGGCCAGAGAACTATCCCCAGAGAAGGCAATGGCAACCCACTCCAGTAGGAGTGGGCCTAGTAGGCTGCAGTCCATGGGGTCTCGAAGAGTCTGATACTACTAAGCGACTTCACTTTCACTTATCACTTTCATTCACTGGAGAAGGAAATGGCAACCCACTCCAGTTCTCTTGCTGGAGAATCCCAGGGACGGCAGAGCCTGGTGGGCTGCCAACTATGGGGTCGCACAGAGTCAGACACGACTGAAGAGATTTAGCAGCAGCAGCAGAGAACTATACCATGTACACAGATTGCTTACCTTGGAAATGTTGTGTAAAGAAATCCTCTTTTGTCTAAGTTACTTTTGCTTTAGGTTACTCTGTTTCATTAGTTTGGGTTGTAATTTCATGTTTCATTCAAGTTGATATGGCTTGTTCTGGCCAAAAAAAGTGAGTAGGGATGAACTACTTTTAGGAAGGTTGCTCTAAGAATCAGTTTATTGACTATTATGTCACTTTTTTCTGCATCACAATAATGTCAATATTTCAAATAGAGGTTCCTCTGTCAGATTAATTTCTGGACCAAAGACAACACGGAGTGATGCCTAAGCCAATCTCTTCTGGATACTTAGTGTGTAGGTAAAACATAAACCTTAGTTATTACAAGCCGCTATGATTTAGAAGTTGTTACTAAACCATATTATACTCTATCTTGGTTAATTTAAGAAGCTTAGCCAGAAACATTTTTGATACAATCTCTCTTAGTCATTTCACAGTCTTATCAGGCTATAATAAGGGAATATTGTGGTAAAATACAAAGTGGAAAATTCAGTTACAGTTTGTGTATGGTGTATAAAAGAAGATACAGTACAAAATTAAAAATCTTTTCTTTTGCAGACATAGAAGAGTGTATTTTCTAAAGATTTAATGGAGAAAAGGAAATAAGTAGCTCAATTCTAAAACTGATAAAATCCAAAGGTACTTTAGTAAAGGAGTAGATATAGTGAGGAGAGCTGAGATTTTTAAGATAAATCACTGGTGAGATTCTCATTTTAAATTAAAATTATAGAGGAAGAGATATGAAAAAGTACAGGGGAAGAGTTATATTTAAATCCAAAAATATTTTTGAAAGAATAGTGAGCAAATATGGAATCTGGGAGAAAGGTTAAAAATTGGTTAGAATGATTCACTATAGTGTTTACAGCACAGATATTAAGGCAGTTTAGAAGGGGGTTTAGAGATGCTTTTGATGGTGTCATTGGATGTGTTACAGGTATGGCCTCAGACAAAACCAATTTAGTGTGGGCCAAGGGGAGAAAAGTGTATGGCAGGAAAAGCCTACCACTGCTGGAAATTCCCATGGACAGAGAAGCCTGGTGGGCTGCAGTTCATGGGGTTGCTAGGAGTTGGACATGACTGAGCGAATTCACTTTCACTTTTCACTTCCATGCATTGGAGAAGGAAATGGCAACCCACTCCAGTGTTCTTGCCTGGAAAGTCCCAGGGACGGGGGAGCCTGGTGGGCTGCCGTCTCTGGGGTCGCACAGAGTCGGACACGACTGAAGCAACTTAGCAGCAGGAGCAGCAGCTAACAATTTAGAATTGAAAAGGAAACCACATGAGAATAAGAGAAAAGGGTAAACAAGTTAAACAGAAATGTTTGAAGGATCATTGGAAGTGCCTGAAAGTAGAAAGGTATGGACAAAAGTTGACTAAATAAACGAAAGTGAAAAGTCTGAAATAGTTACTCCACAGNAGCAGCAGCTAACAATTTAGAATTGAAAAGGAAACCACATGAGAATAAGAGAAAAGGGTAAACAAGTTAAACAGAAATGTTTGAAGGATCATTGGAAGTGCCTGAAAGTAGAAAGGTATGGACAAAAGTTGACTAAATAAACGAAAGTGAAAAGTCTGAAATAGTTACTCCACAGGTGAAAAAAGATGGGGAGCCAAAATAGGAGTGAAGCAAGGAAAGCAAGAATTTCTGCATAAAAAAATGTCAACAGGCAAAAGAGAGCAAGAGATGATATGGAATCAGGGAGCAGTCACCAATATAGAAAACAGTGGGAAATAAATTGATTTTATAGACAATATCTCCTATTACCCTTTAAATAAGTTGAGCTGAATACTAAGACTTACACATTCAGTTTTCTCTTCACAAAATAATATTATAAACGCTTTCATATTATTGTAGTTTAGTTGCAAGTCAGTTAATTTTATGTACTTTTTTCTGCTTCATTTTTAACAACTTTATTGTGAAATGCAACATACACAGAAAAAAAAATCTACGTAAAATATTTATGTACAAATTAACAAATAGTTTTAAAGTGGTTTTCCATGAACAGTCAAGTAGAACGCGTGAGGGGTAGATTATAGCAATAAACATTCAGTTCAGTTCAGTTCAGTTGCTCAGTCGTGTCCGACTCCTTGTGACCCCATGAATCGCAGCACACCAGGCCTCCCTGTCCATCACCAACTCCCAGAGTTCACTCAGACTCATGTCCATCGAGTCTGTGATGCCATCCAGCCATTTCATCCTCTGCCGTCCCCTTCTCCTCCTGCCCCCAATCCCTCCCAGCATCAGAGTCTTTTCCAATGAGTCAACTTTTTGCATGAGGTGGCCAAAGTACTGGAGCTTCAGCTTTAGCATCATTCCTTCCAAAGAAATCCCAGGGTTGACCTCCTTCAGAATGGACTCGTTGGATTTCCTTACAGTCCAAGGCACTCTCAAGAGTCTTTTCCAACACCACAGTTCAAAAGCATCAATTCTTTGGCACTCAGCCTTCTTCACAGTCTTACTCTCACATCCATACATAACCACAGGCAAAACCATAGCTTTGACTAGACAGACCTTAGTTGGCAAAGTAATATCTCTGCTTTTGAATATGCTATCTAGGTTGATCATAACTTTTCTTCCAAGGAGTAAGTGTCTTTTAATTTCATGGCTGCAGTCACCATCTGCAGTGATTTTGGAGCCCCCCAAAATAAAGTCTGACACTGTTTCCACTGTTCCCCATCTATTTCCCATTAAGTGATGAGACCAGATGCCATGATCTTCGTTTTCTGAATATTGAGCTTTAAGCCAACTTTTTCACTCTCCTCTTTCACTTTCATCAAGAGGCTTTTTAGTTCCTCTTCACTTTCTGCCATAATAAACATTGCTATATTTAAAATAGATAACCAACAAGGACCTACTGTATTGCACAGGGAATTCTGCTCAATGTTACGTGGCAGCCTGGATGGGAGGTGAGTTTGGGGAAGAATGAATATATGAACATGTATGCTGAGTTCTTTTGCTGTACACCTGAAACTATCACAAAATTGTTAATTGGCTATACTCCAGCACAAAATTAAAAGTTTTAAAAAAGAAACAGAACCAAATAGAAATTCTGGTTAAAAAAATACAATAACAAATAATTAAGAAGAATATTACTAGAGGGGTTCAATAGCAGATCTGGGCAGACAGAAAAAGAATCATTAACTTGAAAGTTAACTTGAAGTGCTAGTTGAAGTGATTTTCCATTTGAGAAATAAAAAAGACAAGAAAAATAGTCCATTGCATTCCAAAAATCCTCATTAAGAGTTTGTGTTTTATCAGAAACCATGGAGGTCAGAAAACAGTTCATGTGTCATAGTCAGAGCAATAAGAAAAAGACTGATGACCATGTGCTCCATATTCAAGAAAATTATCCTTCAAAATGTGGAGAAATTAAAATATTTAAAGAAAAACAGAATTCATTGTTAGCAGATTTGCCTCATAAGAGATACTAAACTGTACTGAAATCCACATGAAGAAATAAAGAGCTCTGGTAAGTGTAATTGCATAAGCAAATATAGAAGATAGTATAAATGTATTTTTTGGCAGCTCTTTTATTCTGTATCTGATTTAATAGACAATTGCAAAAGCAATTATTATAAAACTGTGATAATGGGCTTATAATGTACAAAGTTGTGATTTGATTGACAATAATAGCAAAGGAGTGGGGAGAGAACAAATTATATTAGTATAAAGTTTTTGAAAACTATTGAAATTAAGTTGGTATTATTCCAAACAAGATTATTTTAAGTTAAGATGCGAATTTTAATCCCAGAGCAGTCACTAAGACAAAAAAGCTACAAAATACAGCAAAATGAAAAATTAATGATATTAAAATATTACACAAGAATTGGTCTATTTAATATAGAAGTGAAAGGAAGAATAAAGAAGCAAAAAGACATGGCATATAGAAAACAGCATGAAATCATACTTAAATTCTCCCTTATCAGTGAGTACATTTAATGTAAAAAAAAAAATGGCATTGAAACACATATACTATCATGTAACAAACGAATTGCCAGTCTATGTTTGGTACAGGATACAGGATGCTTGGGGCTGGTGCATGGGGATGATCCAGAGAGAAGATGGGGTGTGAGGTGGGAGAGGGGTTCAGGATTGGGAACTCACATATACCCATGGCGGATTCATGTCAGTGTTCAGCAAAACCAATACAGTATTGTAAAGTAAAATAAAGTAAAAATAAAAATGTTAAAAAAAATAAAAAATAAACACTGTAATCAAAAAGTAGAAATTGGCAGGCTGAATTAAAAACAAAAGTGATCAAGCTATACATACAAGACAATTTAGAATCAAAGATGTGAATTTAAAGTAAAACAGTAAAAGAAACAAAAAGATGTATCATATCAGTATTAAGCAAAATGTAACTGAAATAGCCATACTCAAAAACAAAGCTTAAAAAAGTTTCTATAAAAAGGACATTTTATAATCATGAAATTATCTTGCCTTCAGTCTTAAAACAAAATAGTCATACAAATTGCTAATGAGATTTCTTGAACCTATCAGAGAGCTAAGGTAACAGCACAACCAACTAACCTAAAATCTATAGAGAGGCACCTCTCTGCACTAGACGGGAGACCTGAGCATTGCTCAACGTGCGTAGACTTGGATAGACATTTGTTAGAAAAACTCATTTAGCCTAAATATGCACTACTAAGTGTGGTGGAGACCTTGAGAGGCACAGATACATAGAGTTTGCAACCACTTGACATTTCTTCTCTGTAGACCCCACTGGGCCTCAATAAACACTCACAAAAGAGATTAGTAAGAGTAGAAATAGCTTTCTTTGTGGTACACACCTAAAAGGACACAATAGCTTTTGAAAGAGGGACAAAGAGCAACTAAGCCACGGTAATTCCATATTCTTTTTCTTGGAACTAACTTTTAAGCCTTCCTTATAATCAGTAATGGTCATAAAGTAAGCTATGGTCAATGAAATGGAAGCATCTTGGAGACTTTCTAAAAGAATTTTCTTTTCCCAGTAAAAGGAGTCAGACACTGGAAGAAATATTTACTCCTCAGCCCTCAGACTTCTTATACTGTGGGGTCCTCTAATATTTTTGTTACACAGGCTATTATAATTAAATGAATTTGGATGTATTTATAAATGATACAATGGTCTCCCGTTTCCTAAGTTTTATTGAAATTTTACTATGGTAAAAGTCCATGAATAACAACAATTTATTTAATAATTAGAATATACTAAACAAATACTTTATGTGATGAATCCTACTTTCATGAAGCCTAAGTAAAAAAAAAAAAAAAATAGCAGGTTAACTAGTCTCCAAAATCAATGTTGATGGTGACTGCAGCAACAAAATTAAGACACTTGCTCTTTGGGAGAAAAGCTATAACAAACCTAGACAGTGTATTAAAATGAAGAGATATCATTTTGCCAACAAAGGTCAGTATAGTCAAAGCTATGGTCTTTCCAGAGGTCATGTACAAATGTGAGAGTTGGACCATAAAGAAGTGCTGAAGAACTGATGCCTTTCAAATTGTGGTGCTGGAGAAGACTCTTGAGAGTTCCTTGGACTCTAAGGAGAACAAACCATCTATCCTATAGGAAATCAACCCGGAATGTTCATTGGAAGGACTGATGCTCAAGCTCCAATATTTTGGTCACCGGATGCAAAGAGCCAATTCATTGGAAAAGACCCTGATGCTAGGAAATATTGAAGGCAAGAGGAGAACGGGGTTGACAATGTATGAAATGGTTGGATGGCATCACCAACTCAATAGTATGAGTTTTAGCAGACTCCGGGAGATAGTGAAAGCAGGGAAGCCTGGCGTAATGCAGTTCATGTTGTTGCAAAGAGTTGGACATGACTTGGTGAATGGACAACAGCAAAGAACTCGGAATCACCTTTGTATTCAGTCTGTACTCACGTCTTCATTGTAAGAACATGCTTAGCTTTATTGCACTACAATTAAATGAAACTTGAATAAAATAATTCTGCATGTGTGCCTTTAAAAATCAGTGTGGGACTAAAGTAATGACCCATAATTTCTGTTTCAGGTATATGTAGAATTTCAAAAATAACTGCAATGAGTATTCTTTGCTCAATTTTAGACAAGTAACATATGTCAGCTATAAAACTGTGTCTATTTTATAAGCCAGAGACACTTTTCCATCTTTAAATTGAAACCCAATTAGTGACTAATAATGAAATTCTTTCTCCTGTACAATTTTGCCAGATTAAATCTCTACTCTCCAGTTTATCAGGATCAATCCCATTAAGCTCAATTTTATCTGTATAATTTGACTAAGGATTTCCTTGTTGGCTCAGTGGTAAAGAATATACCTGCCAAATGTAGGAGATGTGGGTTTGATCCCTGGTTCAAGAAGATCCCCTGGAGAAGGAAATGGCAACCTACCCCAGTATTTTTGCCTGGGAAATCCCACTGGACAGAGAAGCCTGGCTGATTACAGTCCATGGGGTCACAAAAGAGTCAGATACAACTTAGCAACTAAATAACAACAGCAATCTATAGGTTCTTTTTGGTTCCACTTGTCATTCTGTCACTAAGTCATGTCCAACTCTTTGTGCCTCATTAACTGCAGCACACCAGGCCTTCCCTGTCTTTCACTGTCTCCCAGAGTTTGCTCAAATTCATGTCCATCGAGTTTGTGATGCCTTCCAGCTCTCATCCTCTGTCACCCTCTTTTCCTTTTGCTTTCGATCTTTCCCAGCATCAAGATCTTTTCCAATGAGTCAGCTGTTTGTATCAGGTGGCCAATGTATTGGAGCTTCAGCATCAGTATCAGTCCTTCCAGTGAACATCCAGGGTTGATCTCCTTAGGATGGACTGATTTGATCTCCTTGCTGTCCAAACGGCTCTCAAGAGTCTTCTCCAACTCCACAGTTCAAACGCATCCAGAATTGGTTCCACTGAGTTCTGACAGAAAATGTGCCCTATGGGGCTTCAGTAAATAGCACTTTTCTTCCTCTTCTAAGAGCTAAGTCAGTTGAGAAATAAGCAAAAAGAGTAAGCAGTTACAGGCCCAGATGTCCTTTTCATTACTGATAAAACTTATTTGGAGAACATGGCTTTTATCTGTGGGAGAGTGAGCTTCATAACCTCATGGTTAAACCCACCAAGCAGTGCTTGTCCCTATAAATGAGTATAATAGAGTGTTAGGAACCATGCATGCTTTATTATGATAGCTCACTTCCTTGGAGGAAAATTTTTTTGGACAGTTCTTAATTGGATCTCATTCCAAAGTCATTTATCAGAGAAAGTTACCTTTTGTACCTCAGAGAGAAGTAGCTCAAAGTGTAAGATAAACCAAGAGTGGGTTGTTTAGTGTATAATAAATGACCTTAGTGTATAATGATCAAATGAGTTTTATTAAAGAGACAGATATTTAGTTTAACATTAAAAATTAATCAATGTGATTCACAATATTAACTGAATAACGGTGAATATTTATGATCATACCACCAGATAAAGAAAAAGTCTAACAAAATCACACAAATATTTATAATAAAAAATAAACTCAGTAAAAGAAAAATAATTTCAGCAATAATAATATATAGTGAAAAGGAAGTCTATCACTTTGAAAAGGGATTTGATAAAATCTGTAGTTGATATCATAAATAATGATGAATGTGTTCTTAAAATTGGGAACAAGATACATAAAGCAAAAATCAATAAAGAAGACATAATAATGCTCATTAAGCACGTGAAAAAGTACTCAACAACAAGAGTTATTAGAGAGAAGCAAATTAAAATCCCAGTAAGATATGAATTCAGATTCACTAGAATGGATAAAATTTCTAAAACAGAAAACTGACATTACCAAAATTTGGTGAGGATGTAGAACAGCCATGATTCTTAATAACCAGAAGGGGAAAAGACAAAATGCTCAACAGCAATAAAATTGAGCAAATTATTTATTTATTTAATATGACAGCTACTCAGCAATAAAGAGAAAGCATCTAGTGAACGCGAACCTTTTTTTTTTTTTTTTTTGCTTTCATAAATGGAAACTTATGTGGAAATAAATTTCTTCTGTTAGAAACTTTCTATCTACAAAAGTTGCATCATTTTCTTCTGATATTTATTGTTCAAATGGGAAAATTTGAAAATTGTTAATTCCTAGTTATTTTTTTTCAATATGAATGCTTGTAGGATATGTCTGTAGAATTTGAATTTCAAAGTCGTGACAACAGACATAAAGCTGTGGGTTTCCTTGAATTTTTCCATGAATTATGTTCCACATTCTCTGTTCCTTTTTAAATACACCTAGTTTGTTAGTTTTTCCATTATCTTCTGTTTCTCACTTTCAAATTCATAGTCTTGCTCCTATGAATCCTGGGTAATGTTTTACATTTTTTCTCCACATCTTGAAACTGTAATCAGAAACCTTCCAGCAAACAAAAGCCCAGGTCCAGACGGCTTCACAGCTGAATTCTACCAAACATTTCAAGAAGAGCTAACACCTATCCTACTCAAACTCTTTCAGAAAACTGCAGAGGAAGGTAAACTCCCAAACTCATTCTATGAGGCCGCCATCACCCTAATACCGAAACCTGACAAAGATGCCACAAAAAAAGAAAACTACAGGCCAATATCACTGATGAACATAGATGCAAAAATCCTTAACAAAATTCTAGCAATCAGAATCCAACAACACATTAAAAAGATCATACACCATGACCAAGTGGGCTTTATCCCAGGGATGCAAGGATTCTCCACATCTCTAGTTTGCTTTTGTGCACTGTCACTTCTGGTCATTCTACTACCTACTCCTGATTTTATCCCAGTAAGTTTTAAGTGGTGAAGAATAGAGATGGAAAAAGGTTTATTTTAGTCAAGAATTTTCCTCTGCTCTCATATATGTGGGCAGCCAATTTTATTTCTCAGAACATTTCTTTTAAAATTGTAGTTTATATTGAGTTCTCTCAGGGTCTGATTATAAGCTGCCTAACATGTACAGACTAACAAGACAATAACACATGTTATTATTATTAAAGTTTTAAAGATGTTTCCATAGGACAGAGTAGAGATTGCTACTGAGAATGAAGGCAATATTGGAACAGACCTTAATGCTTTGTTTCTGTTCACCCAGTCCTTCCCATTGAATAGCTATTCTAATTTGATTGAGGAGAGTCTGATATCCTCTGCTATACATTTCCTACAAGATCCCATACAACAGTAAAGCCTATTTCTGGCTGTTTCATTCTTGCAGTATCTGTGCTGCTGTCCACTGGATTTCTGAGGCATACAGGATGTACACGTGAGCTCAAAATCTTCTTTGCAAATTCAGCTCTCTCCATATTTAATTTCATATTTTGGACCAGAGATAATTTCTCACTTTAGTCACTATACTCCTGTTCATAAAATGGGGAGTTTTTCTTTGGGGAATACCGAACCATCAATAAAATGTTTAGCGCAGATATGCAATAAAATGTTTAATGCATATATATATGTGTGTGTGTATGTGTGTATATGTATAAATAGATGAGAGAAGAGCGAGAGGAGGGAACTGAAGAGGAGAGGACAGCCAAGTACCTGACATCCCTAAAGTCCACACTGAGAGTATTGATCTGGGAAAATTACATTCCCCAACATTTTTAGGGATATTTTATGGAATGTATTAAAGTAATATTTTAACAATAACAACAAAATTTTTGGTGTTATCACATTGCCTCCAATGCCACTTAGCAAGATACTTTTCATTCTGCCTATTATGAAACTAACCTGTGTGTTACTGTACTGAACGCAGATGTGTGTTCTCTGTTGTAAAGAAAGACTCAGATCATCTAAAAGTTCAAAAGTGAAAATTTCTATTTTGTAATCAGAGGCATCTGCCTTATGAAGCATTTTATCTCAGTATTATTAAAAGCTCATAGACCAACATTAAGAATCTCTGACTTAGAATGTATTGGAAGTCTAAAATTTTATAACATGCCCAGCATTTGAGTAACACAAAAAGCATTTAAAAATAAAAATACATCCTTAAATGACCACCTTAGGAATACCAAACTCTAATTTAGATATTTGTCAAGTTGATCTTTGATCTAGGACAAGTCATTTAATTTCAAGTTATTTCAATGCAAAAGAAGAATTACATAACTAAGAATAATTGTAATAGGGAATGGTTATACATTGTATATTTTTCATATATATATATGTATATATATGCATATGTGTGTATGTGTATGTCATGGTAAATAATATTACTAACTCTTATATTAATCAAACTGCATAAGAAAAAATAAAAATCCCAATGGCATTTAAAAAAAAAGGCTAAGGAGTCAGTACTAGTAGGAAATTTATAGGATAAAATTTGCATATTAGGCAAGAACCTCCCTTATAAACAAAAGCCTTCCTTCTCTGTAAAATATTTAGCTCAGGAAGTGCTAAGTGATGATAATTGGCCTACAATTTTCTTTGTTATGCCAGTATCATACTACTAGTTAGAAGGCTATTTAAATTTCTTAATTAAAATATTTCCAGGAACAATAAAGTTGCCTTAATATAAAATCCACCTGCAGAAGGAAACTGTCATATTTTTACTGTGACCTGTTATGTCAAACCTGAATTAGGACTTTTATGTGTGTCATCTATCATAGGAAACCATCCCTCTTGTCTTCAGAAGAATCTGGTTGATGAAAGAGCCCTTGACTACTCAATCAAATAAAGAACTTAATTTGTGACCTTATTTCTGAGGATAGGGCAAATATAGGACGTAGGAGTTTCTAAAATATTCTTTAAAAATTTTAAGTTTAAAAGCATAGTTGATCAGTTTTCATGAACAGCATAGGAAATCTTCCAGGGAAAGTCCAAATTCTTGCTCCTATTACTTACAAAGCACTCTGTTTTTGTTCAGAAACAGTTAATTATATACCAAAGATATATAAGAGGAATATTTGAAAGTGGACTCTATGATATTCTTTATAACTTAGATTTATAGGTTTATGAAATTTAAAGGGGAAAAAAAAGCATGCTGTTTAAAAACTGGCCTAAGGTGTGTTCTATAGGTTTATTACTGAAAAGGGAGAAATTTATAGTAAGTTAAGACAAAAAGAAATTGATTTAGGATAAACACATATGTTAATATATTCAGAAATTATTTCTTGATTATATGTATTATATACAAAACTCAGTTTTCTAGAACAAATTGTGACTGCATATATAGGGAAGATACTGTCGACAGTAATGAAGATTCATACCCGAAGATAGAACATTTTCTCCTACATTATTTGGAGTTCATAATTTCAACATAAACGTGGTTCAGATATTTCACTCATCTTGTAGCATCGAGTTCTGCTATAGGGATGTTTCTTGGAAACTGAGTCAGAATTATTGCTTCTCCACAGAAAAAGAATATTTTTAAATAAAGGAAATTAAAAAAATGTGGACAACAAGTATCTAGAGGGCTAAATCCCCAACATGGTCATTTTGTCTATGTCTGTATTCTGTGTAGATCAAGCCATGACAACTTTTAATATGAGAGCCAAAGTTCAGCATCTATTGAACCAACTCCCATCCTAAATTGATAGAACTACACATATAAATATGAGAAGAGAATCACATTTTTCTAATACTTGGCTAAATAAGAATTATGACAGTTGCACAATAACTTGAAGAAGAAATCTACAGTATTGTGAAATCCACAGAAACATAATACAGGGGATATTGTGAGAGACTGCAAACCACCAGTCAACCCATTTCTTTCTTTTTTTTTTCCCCTGTCTCATATGTTTCCCGTTCTATGGTATTAGTTTTCATGATTCTGAAAATATTAGTAATCCCAAATTTAATTGGTTTAAAAATAAGAGTCATTGTGATGGTTAATTTTATATGTACTTGGCTAGGCTAAGGTACCCAGTTGTTTAGTCAAACATCAGTCTAGATGTTTTGGCAAAGGTTATTTTTAAAATGTGATTAACATTCACATCAGTAGACTGAGTAGGGCTTCCCTTGTGGCTCAGCTGAAGAATCCAACTCTATTTGCAATGTGGGAGACCTGGGTTCAATCCCTGGATTGGGAAGATGCCCTGGAGAAGTATCTCCTGAAGATATCCCCTGGGTTGGGAAGATCCCCTGAAGATCCCCGACTCCAGTATTCTGGCCTGGAGAATTCCATGGACGGTATAGTACATGGGGTCGCAAAGAGTAGGACACAACTGAGCTATTTGTACTCACTCACTCACTCAGACCAAGTAAAGCAGATTACCCTCGTAATGGGACCGAACCTCATCCAATCAGTTGAAGGCCTTAAAGAGAAAAGACAGTCTATAAGAGAGTAGGAGATTTTTGCCTCCTTCCTGCCTTTGGCTTCAAGAGTGTAGCATCAGCTCTCCCTCAGGTCTCTTGCTGATCTGAATTGCAGATTTTGAAATTTCCAGCTCTTATAATTTCCTTAAAATAATTCTCACCAGGACTTCCCTGGTGGCTCAGCCGGTAAAGTATCTGCCTACAATGTGGGAGACCCCGATTCAATCCCTGGGTCAGGAAGATCCTCTGGAGAAGGAAATGGCAACCCATTCCAGTATTCTTGCCTGCTGCTGCTGTTAAGTCGCTTCAGTCGTGTCTGACTCTGTGGACCCCATAGATAGCAGCCCACTAGGCTCTGCAGTCCCTGGGATTCTCCAGGCAAGCACACTGGAGTGGGTTGCCATTTCCTTCTCCAATGAATGAAAGTGAAAAGTGAAAGTGAAGTTGCTCAGTCGTGTCCAACTCCTAGCCTGGAAACTCCTATGGACAGAGGAGCATGGTACCTTACAGCCCACAGGGTTGCAAAGTGTCGGACACAACTGAGCAACTTCACTCTCACTTTCACTTTCTTTCAAGCACTAAAGAAAAAAAAAAGATAATTACTTTGGAAGAAGACTGTTTTCTCAATATCACAACAGAAGAATGGTTTATTTCTGGCAACTCCAAACATGATTTATATCCTAGACTACATCCCAAATATTAGAGTATTAATATAGGAGTTTCACTTCTAAAAACTTTATCAGTTGGTATATTTTTAAAATTTTGAATAGTAATCAAATTATTTACTCCCATAACTTCTACTTTTTATAACAATGGAAGAAATAAGTATAGGAACAGTAGACATTAAGTGGATTCATTTCAAATTTAGTCAAGAAGAACACAAGTCGTAGTCTTTAGGGCTTTATATAATGATTTTTTTCAGCACTGGATAATTTGTGTAGAAGCAGTCTACTCCTGTTGGTGGTCTTTTAATTTTTCTTTCATTTAACCTTAATTAACCTTATTTAACCTTAATAGCTAATTTCTTTACATGTTTTCAAAGAAGAGTCAGTTGTGAAAAGCCAAGCTTTCTTTAGCAGAAAAATTATTTTCCAGCAAGAAAAGAGATATCTCAATCAAAAACACCCTCGAGGAAATAGAGATTTTTTTTTAAGTAATATTATTGCATCGTAAGCATAGACTGCATATGTTACTACCCTCAAGGTTTAGCTACTGAACCTTGAAAGTTTCAAATTTTGTATTCAGTATAAAGCAACAAAATTTCCTAAACAAAATTAATTGCACAGATTCACAAAATACCTTAGAGGATTTAAATTCTAAGCTCCAGTTTCATTATAAATACTTATCTTATTTGGGATAAAGTATAAGATCATATATTTTGGCAAACTCTGCTATTTTATTGCTCTAGGAACCATCTAAGTGTAATGCATATTTAAGGATAAAGCATTATTAAAACATATTATCTCTAAAGGATTAAAAATAAAATACAATTATAGATATATTTGTGCAAAAGGACATTGAACTAGACAGTATCATACAAGGATTACATTATAATAATCAAGAGTTTTTAAAAGGGACTTTGTATATAAAATAGCTATTTTTACCTACTATATACAAAATAAGAAATAAATGCTCAAGAATACCAAATAACTTCAAGTGCAAACTCATATGCTAGTCACTGTGAGAGGGACAAAATATAATGATAAAATACAATAGAATAATATATGTTCTTAAGAAAATTGCATATCTATTTGTAAAATCAAGATTGTTGTTTAGTTGCTCAGTCATGTTTGACTCTTTTGTATCTCCCTAAATTGTAACCCACCATGCTCCTTTTTCCAGGGCTTTCCTAAGCAAGAATCCTGGAGTGGGTTGCCATTTCCTTTTCCAGGAAATCTTCCTGATCCAAAAATCAAACCCATGTCTTCTGCACTGGCAGGCAGATTCTTTATCATTGAGCCATGAGAGAAGCCCAAAATCAAGGTACAAAGGTACAAATTTGTTAAATACAAATATTTAACAAATATGTCAAATAAAATAAGAAAGATAAATTAGATGTATGAAAATATAAAATGTTACTTAGTGACTAAACAACAGTAAGAACATATAAGTGAAGTATAATGTTTATAATGAATTCAATCAAATATTGAGGGATCTTTGGAAACTGAAGTATTCTGGAAGGACTCTGAGGGACAGGAAACATTTTAGGGGCAAGAGTATAAGTATAATTAATATATGCAATATATTTATGTACCTATATAGTAATTATATATGCAATATTATTAATGTAAATATGCAGGTATTGTTCCACCAGAAATAATATCAACATTTCGATACAAACCACAGGCCTGGAAAATAATAATAAATATAAAACATTCCCTAACATATAAATAGCACTATGTTAGTCACTCAGTTTTGTTTGACTCTTTGTGACATCATGGACCGTAGCCCTCAAGGCTTCTCTGTCCGTGGGATTCTCCAGGCAACAATACTGGAGTGGGTTTCCATTTCCCTCTCTAGGGGATCTTCCCCATTCAGGGATCTAACCTGGTCTTCCGTGTTGCAGGTAGATTCTTTACTCTCAGGGAAGTTTGTTTGTAAATTAACAAATAGGACCAAAACTCAAATGAAAATTACAAAGAAAAAAAATGCGTAGAGATTTACAGAAACAGATGAAAGATATCCAGCAACATTTGAAAGCATAGACAATGTTACTGCTGCTGCTGCTACTGCTGCTAAATCGCTTCAGTCGTGTCGAACTCTGTGCAACCCCAGAGACGGCAGAGGGCAGCCCACCAGGCTCCCCCATCCCTGGGATTCTCCAGACAAGAATACTGGAGTGGGTTGCCATTTCCTTCTCCAATGCATGAATGTGAAAAGGGAAAGTGAAGTCGCTCTGTCATGCCCGACTCTTAGCGACCCCGTGGACTGCAGCCCACCAGGCTCCTCTGCCCATGGGATTTTCCAGGCAAGAGTACTGGAGTGGGGTGCCATTGCCTTCTCTGATACAGTGTTACTATTAGTTACTAGTAGTTGACAAAACATTATTTAAAAAACAGTACTTAAAATTATAAAATTAGAAAAATTTTAAATGATAATAAAGCCAGTAAACTTAGTTTGATACAGGGTTGTCACAAACTTTCAATTTGTAAAAAGAAAACAGTATCAATGAAGAGCAATAAAACTAGATATATCTGTATATATAGTTATCAAAGGGAAAAAGTATCTTCACTCCCATGTTCAATGAAAATACTATTCAACATAGACAAGATATAGAAAGAACCCAAATGCCCATAGACATATATTTGAATAGAAAATTATTATATATATCCATAACAATATGAGCTTGCTTGGTGACTCAGTAGTAAGAATCTGCCTACCAATGCTGGAGATAGGAGTTCAGTCCCTGGATGGGGAATATCCCCCGGAGGAGAAAATGGCAACCACTCCAAAATTCTTACTTGGGAAATCCTATGGATAGAGGAGACTGGAGGGCTACAGTCCATGGGGTCACAAAAGAGTTGTATATGACTTTGCAACTAAACAACAACATCATCTATAGCAATAGAATATGATACAGCCTTTAAATATAAGAAAATCTTGCCATTGTCAACAACATGGATGAAACTGGAGGATATTATGCTAAATGAAATAAGTCAGTCGCAGAAGGGTAAATATTGCATAATTCCTCTTATATGAGATACCTAAAATAGGCAAGCTCAGAAACAGAGAATACAATAATGATTGCCAGGTGGTGAGGAGTAGATTAAGTAGTTGTTATTTAATGGGCATAAATTTTCAGTTAAGCTAAATGAATAAGTTTTGGAGAGCTACTCTATAACGTGGTGACTATACAGCCCTTCCTTGACTTACATGAATTTACATCCAGATAAAGCTACTGTAAATTGAAAATGCTCTTAAGATACTTAATCTACTGAACATCATAGCATAGTCTATCTTAAATATATCAGAACATTTACATTAGCCTACAAATGGGAAAATCATCTAACACAAGGTCTATTTGATAATAAAGTATTGGATAGCTCATGAAATTTATGGAATATTATACTGAAAGTAAAACATAGAATGGTACTATGGGTACAGGATGGTTTTAAATATACTACTTGTTTATCCTTGTGATCATGTGACTGACTGGAGCTGCAGCTCACTACGGCTCCCCCAGAATCATGAGAGGGTATCTACTGTATATCACTAGCCTGGGAAAAGGTCAGATTCAAAACTGGAAGTGCAGTCTCTACTGGATGTCTGGGAAGTGCAGTCTCTACTGGATGTCTGTCACTTTGAACAATGGAAAAATGAAAAGTCAAGCCATCATAAGTTGGGGACTGTAGTTATCAATACAGCAGTGTGCACTTAAAAATCTAAGAGGCTAGGCTTCATGTTAAGTGTTATAAAAACAAACAAAAAATACAAAAGTGACATAAGAAACAATGAGAGGTGTTGGATGTGTTTCTGTGATTAAGGTGACAATATCATGAGTGTTGCAAACTCATCAAATTTTATATGTTAAATATATACAGCTTTTTCATCAACCATACTTTGTTAAAGAGAGAGAGAGAGAACCCAGAATACATTTTACCATACAACAATAATTTCAAGTGAGTTACAGTGGAAAGTGCACAATCATAGATGATTTAGAGAATTCCAGCTCTCCCTATAAGACATAATGACTTATAGGGTGATGAGTTTCTAATTTCAGACTTGCCATTTAAATCCAAATTTAAAAAAATTCCACTGCAGCTTTTTAATCCTAATAGACAAGTGTATATCAAAATTCTTGAGTCCTGAGTTTTAAACTAAGCAGAACATAACTTGTCGTAAAATATGTAGATACTTTTAGGTGATCCTTGATATTATTTTCATATCCTTGGACTGTATGACACTGAGGTTTGGTTTGAAATTGCTTAGTGCAGGACTTTGAGTAGCATGCACACTGTACATGATGCAGCTCATGGCCACTTCTCAGCCCACATGATTTCTATTGACACTGAACCAAAATGAAGTGATATATAAATGCTCAGCTATTTAATTCAAGATTATCATCTACATTAAATATGCTCATGAGATTTGCATCCAGCACTACACATCAGGCTGCTAATTAACTTTCCATAGCCTAGACAACTGCATGTGGTGTACTTTAACAAGTACAGAGAACCAACTGATCTCGAATTGGCAAGAGGTATCTGTAAGGCATTTCCAGGATGGCACTAACATATGGTATGATGTGAGAAATACCACCTTATCTTCAATACCTTCTGTCTGTCTCAACTTATGTATCTAAGAATTTAGCAAGGGTATTTTCATACTCAATGACAAATGTTTTTCATAGCTTATTTCCTATAAATCTGATTATTTTGGCCCAAGCCTGGTCAAAATTTAGAGAGCAGTCTTTAATTACAAATAGTCTCTCTGTGCATCCTATTCAGTATCACACATTGTTTCAGCCACTTTTGATTGCAACTGTAATTGCTGTGTAAGACACTGACAACTTTTTTATTGTCAGTTTCTACTGAAGACTTGTGTTATCTTCTTTGTGCCAAATTTGGTTGTCCTAGTAGTTACTAGGTCATGATTACTCTTGATAAACAGTGATAACAGAGAGGAATGTGACAATGTGACATTATGGCAGAGGTATAAGTGCTAATATTTTAGATATAATATCTTTATTAGGATTGGAAAATCCTAGCTGTTTATGGAAAAGGGAAGAAGATAATCTTTATCGATGGGGTGGGCACTTAGTACAGAATTGAAAGCAATAAGGCAAAAAAATATGCAGTCATAGTCTTTTACTCTTCCAGTCCTCAATTATAATATTTAAAATTAAAAATAGGTAATCATGTATAAAATAATATAAAAATAAGTATATTCAGAGTATGAAGAGATCACATGGAATTTTAAAACATTACATAGAACATATGATTCTATTAGCTGTTATAAGGAGAGTGAAATTTATATTATAACAACAGTAGAAACTAATAAAAAGTTTAGATAATAAATAAGATCATAAATTTTAAATATCCTGAGCTATTCAGAAAAAGACACTAAGTCAGAGTACCATTTCATTAATGATATAATTCCCAACACCAGAAAAAAGAATGTGTGTACAGACTGTTAAGTCCTTTCCATAATTCATTAATTTGTTTAACATTCACAAATTAGATATCCCATTTATTTTTCATGCCCCCTGATCATCTAAGCAGATGCAGTTATCATTGTTCTCAGCTATGTTCCTCTTAGTGAGGATGCCGACAGGAGAAATGAGATCTTAACAGTCTCTTAAAGTGAATCCAGTTGACAAACAGATTGAATAATACTTTAAATGGCTAGACTACCCTTACCAAACGTACTGTGAAGATTAAGTATGAGACTTAGAATTGAATGTATTGGCTGTTTGTGGAGATAACTCCTTAACATAAACCTAGAGAATCAATGAAAAGCTCTGATAAAAATGTACCAGGGACACTATATTTTAAATTTCATATAAGCATTTTGTGTCATACAAAGTGTCCAAAGTGAAAAGTTTTTTGAAAGTATAGATTTAAGACGTGTCAGTAGAATTCCAAGTAGATAGAGCTAAGCAACAATCAATGGTTGTAATATTTCAGGAAATAGGCTAGGGTTGAGGAATATTCTGAGTGACAAAAAAATAACCATGAATATAACTTGTGACACCATCCCAAAAGCATAAGATTGAATAGGGGAAAATATAGTCAGTGTAAAAGTGAGCCAGAAGAAGAAGATAAAGGATAAAAAAAAAAAAAAAGATGAATAGGATGGCTATCAGATTCCTCCTAACCCTGTCTATTTTACAAGACAATTTGATGGTAATAAAGATAAGTTGAACAAACTTTTCTTAGCTTAGCAACTAACTAGAAGCAGGAGAAAATATTTTACTGTTATCTTCATGTTTCCCTTTACAACAATCTATTTTGAAAATGTTTTATATGATGTTAACCAAAAAATACTGAAGAAAATATTTGATGTTTTTCACCAGCCTGTATTTCTTATTACATGTGAAATAAAGTCAGCATATTAGAAAGATAAATTTAAAAATATTCATTGTCATCATTTAAAGATGTATACAACCAGGTAATAGCATAGAAAACAGTGTAATGTACATGCTTTCAGATGTTATAAATTAGAGGTGTCCTTTATAATTCCCTGAAATCACTCAACATTTAACACTGGAATGCATTTAACACTGATGGCATCACTATCCCATTTTGGCAGTTTGATCAGCTTTGTCACTTAGATATCTAGTAGTTTTAATATTGATTCATGCATTAATCAGAGCCATTTTATTTCAAAATAGGCATACCAAAATTGTTCTGAGTTATAGTGATAATATGTCCTACCAAAGACTAAATTAACATTTTACTGCTGTTAACCACAGGCAATATCTCATTAAAAAAAAAAAAAAAAACTGGCTAAACTTCACAATCCAATGTTTAAGTTTCGGGATGTCTGATCAGGCTTCCCATGAGGTGCTAGTAGTGAAGGACCCTCCAGCCAATGCAGGAGACGTGACAGACACCGGTTCAATCTCTGGGTCAGGAAGATCTCCTGTAGGAGGACATGGCAACCCACTCCAGTATTTCTGCCTGGAGAATTTCATGGACAGAGGAACCTGGCAGGCTGCAGTCCATGGGGTCTCAAAGAGTTGGACACAGCTGAAGCAACTTAGCACGTATGCACAGTCTATATCTACCGCTGAAAAGGAGGAGTCATATCTTTCTTTCCTGATGTCGAAATGAAATGCAGGTTTTAAATGTCTAATCAAAGTTTTGATATTCCATCGATCTAACTATGTGTTTACTAGCAATTTATGAAAACCTAACAAGACCATTTAACATCCTTAATAAAAATTTATATAATTAGTGAAGTCATGAATTTAAAGATAAGCAAATGTAAATGCTTATTAATATTATACTTCTAATCATCTTTTAGTATTACTGATTACTTTATGCAACAGGGAAAGTTCATTTCAAATACCTTCTAATTTCATCCCCCAAAGATGATAACTGGCTGGAAAGAAAAATAAAACTTTGTTTCTGTGAGCATAATTTGTAAAGTTTTTACTTTAGCAACTCACCTAAGGCAACAGTTAGGCATTAGTGTTCATCCCTGAGAAATCCTGGCTCCTAACCCTTGGGGGTTTACACAGCAAATGTCACACTTTCCATGTGTAGATAAATTCATAAATCAATGTGTACAGCTTATATTGCCTGAATCTTTACAGCAAATTTTAATCAGTTAAGCACACACAAATTTTGCCACATTTCATCCACTGCTATGATGAGATCAGAATACAGCAGATGTAGCTGCATGACAAAGATGTATTGCAATTAATGTTAAGCAGATTCTGGGTAAAATATCTTAGGAAAATGTAACTAATGTTTACTTTCAGTGATTCAATCATGTCTTCACACTATAAAACAGAGTGAGAAGATAATCTTGCCATTCATATGAGAACAATTTCAAATATAATAAATACATATTTTGGCAAGTTTCTGACAAAGTCAAGTTGCGTTTGGTACCTCAAAGAGGACACACATACAAATCCGTAAGAGTGGAAGAAGAGGTCAGAAGAAAGGAGAAACACTAGAGTATACCTCATCTTGCCTTGGGACTTTAAGAATATGTATCTGATTCTATTCTTTGAGTAGAAGAAACAGTTGAGAAAATATTCTAAACTGGTCAAGGTAATGGATAAAATGAAACGGAAATGTGTTCTCATGGGAGTGTAGGAGAGAGATACGGGGATGAACGTATCTGAGAGGCCACAGAGTGTAAAGAATCTGTGTTCATTGAAGGAGCCAACACTGAGCCCTGCATGACACTCTTCACTGTGGGAGGGGAGCAAAAGGCTACTCAGTGGCAAGGTGATGTTGGCAGGCTCATTACACAAAGCGGTGTTGACTTAGCTGGAGTCGAGGCTATACTCAAGGAAATACATGAATGGAATATGAATATGCTTTTTGCTTCAGTGCATATACTGACTGACATCACCATTTGTGGATCTACAGAATGCCTGAGTCTTCACCACACAATACTGTTGCTGACTAAATGACATATTTTATATGAAGGAAATACATCTCTGAGTTGATACTCAAAGTGTTCAACTGTCTTACCAAGTGCCCTTTACTTTAAAGCCTGTAGCTTGATAGAATGATGAGACAGAATGGTAGAAGCTCAACTGCAGAACATGCTAGAAGAAAAAGTGTAAGAAGGCTGTAGCACTGTGCTATAGGATACATTTTATGCCTTAAATCAGTGGTCAACATATGATGCCATTTCCCACATAGACAGATTGCACAAGTCCAGGGATTAAATGTTAGAAGTAGGAATGGCCTCACAATTATATATAATAATAATATATGCAAGGATTTTTTTTTTGTCTCACAGTCATTAGATACTTAAGATGTAAATGTTTCTATCAGGACAACAAGCTGCAGGACAAGAGCTGGTTCCAATAAATGGAAAATTGAGTGAGCCACTTGACAATTTTTCAGACTGTCATCACACTGACCAAAGAAAAGGAGTCAGTGATTCTAACTACCAGTCATGATATAAAATGGGGGCAAGAAGGAAAAATGTCAAGAACCAGAATATTGATTACATTGCCACTTAGTATTCACACGCCTAATAATGCCATCAGTGGAAAAGTAGGAACTATAAACACATGACTACTCAGGGCTTCTGTTTTCCTACATTGAGGGCTTCCTTTTCTTCAACCAAACAAAGGACTAGAGTGGTTACTAAGGGGGGCATGTGTGTACAGTACACTAATTTATGTACTGCACTGTTTGTGTATTCTACATTTGTACCTTGAGAGCTAGTCTTCATCCTCTCTACCCTTCTCTGTGCCCAAGACAGCCTGACTTCTAGGACTTCCACTTGAGTTCAATAAATGGGAGACTTTGGTAAGAGAGAGGTTGGGTATTCATTCTCTTTGCTTCCCGCCTTTCACTTTATGTTCTGATCTTTGCTGCGTTCTTCTCCCCAACCCATAGCTTCTGTCTGAGTCCCATTCCCAAGAAAACAGCCTTCACTGAGTTGCGGGGTGATTATTTACATGGTGAATATTCCCAAATGCTTCTGGGTTCCAAAGGGATCACCACCATCTTTTTAATTTTGTTGCCAACACTGTTATAAATTGTGTTTGTTAAAGTCTCTTCAGATATTACTTTGAAAGTTTCATCTTTCAAGTTTTTTTACTAATATGTCATCACATTAAATGAACTTACTCTCAATTTTGATGTAAACCAAAAGCTGCTCTAAAAAAAAGTGCTCTTAAAAAAGGATGGTTATAACATTTTCACATGGAGTGATGAGATTGAAAGGGGATTATGTATTTTGTGAACAAGGACAATATCTAGTTCAGAGAAAACTAGCATTCATAATTGTTAATTCCTTTCCCCAATCTTTTTCCCAAATAGGATGAAGAGGCATTGGCTAAGACCAGTTCTCAATTTTAGTTTACTAATTCTAAACTCAGGGTATAATGAAATGTATATATGATGAATGTTAATGTACACATATTTTAAAATATGAGTGTAAATTATAATTAGCATGGTATAAAATAGATTAATGGGAAAAATACTATAAATAATAAAGCTTTCCTCTAATTTCACTATCCAAAAATAAGACAGAGTCAAGAGAATGAGAAGACAAGTCAGACTTTTAGAAAATATTTGTAAAAGACACATCTGATGAAGGACTGCTATTCAAAATATATAAAGACCTCTTAAAACTCAATGATAAAAATCAACTCAATTTAAAAGTGGGCCAAAGGCCGTAACAGACACCTCAGCAAAGATACACATGTTCTGGAAACCAACACAGCATTATAAAGCAACTTTTCACCAATTAAAAATAAATTTAAAAAAAGAAGATACACAGATGGCAACTTAAGCATATGAAAAGCTACTTCACATCAGATGTCGTCAGAGAACTGCAAATTGAAACAATGAGATGCTAACACACACAAATTAAAGTGCCCAGGACACTGACAGCACCAAATACTGACAAAGATGTAAAACAACAAGCACTTTCATCTGCCGCTGGTGAAAATGCACAATAATACGGTCACTTTGGAAGATATTCTGAAGGTTTCTTATAAAGTCGAACACACTTTTGCCATAGCATCTAGCAGTCACACTCCTTTGTATATACCCAAAGTTCAGTTCAGTTTAGTTGCTCAGTCGTGTCCAACTCTTTGTGACCCCATGGGCTGCAGCATACCAGGTCTCCCTGTCCATCGCCAACTCCCAGAGTTTACTCAAACTCAAATCCATTGAGTTCATGATGCCATCCAATCATCTTATTCTCCATCATCGCCTTCTCATCCTGCCTTCAATCTTTCTCAGCANGTTGCTCAGTCGTGTCCAACTCTTTGTGACCCCATGGGCTGCAGCATACCAGGTCTCCCTGTCCATCGCCAACTCCCAGAGTTTACTCAAACTCAAATCCATTGAGTTTATGATGCCATCCAATCATCTTATTCTCCATCATCGCCTTCTCATCCTGCCTTCAATCTTTCTCAGCATCAGAGTCATTTCCAATAAGCCAGTTCTTCGTATCAGGTGGCCAAAGTATTGCAGTTTCAGCTTCAACATCAGTCCTTCCAATGAATATTCAGGGGTGATTTACTTGAGGATGGACTGGTTGGATCTCTTTGCTGTTCATGGGCCTCTCAAGAGTCTTCTCCAACACTACAGTTTAAAAGCATTAAATCTTTTCATGTGTTTGTTAGCCATCCATATGTCTTNACCAGGGGAGTCTATTCAGATAATATTGATTATCTACTATGTCAGGCAATGCTGACTCTTTGCATTATAATCATTCTTCTTTCCTTCTAATGGAATCATATTTGGCTTTAGAATCCATAAAGATCAAGAGAGAAAGTCACTTCCAGACCTTATGGGATGAACCTTGATTAGACTAAGCCAGTCATGTTATGTTGATTTTAACCTATTTGCTGTGATTATGTTAAGATTGGACAGGTGACACAATTCTGATTAATAATCTGTTAGTGAACAGTCTTGTTAAGATTTAACAATCCTTAAAAATGGACAGAAATAACTGCCACGCTTTCTCGCTTCTGGTTTTCTCTCTCCCCACCTCAAGGATAAATGCTTGGAACTTCTTGAAGCTACCTTGTGATCATGAAGGGACAAGTTTGAGAACAATCCTTGACAGAATGAAGATGATAAAGTAGAAGGATAGGAAAAACCTGGAACCCTGATAACATGGTTGGGTCACTGAAGTAAACAGTCCTAGAAGTGCTTTATGTCTGGACTTATTGCTTACAATAAAAGAAAGATTAAGCCAGTAATTATTGGGTTTTCTGTTAAAAAGAGCTGAAAATGTCCAAGCTGATCATTTCAGTGCAGTTCAGTTGCTCAGTCGTGTCCAACTCTTTGTGACACCAGGGACTGCAGGATGCCAGACCTCCCTGTCCATCACCAAATCCAGGAGTTTACTCAAATTCATGTCCATTGAGTTGGTGATGCCATCCAACCACCTTATCCTCTGTCGTCCCCTTGCCCTCCCACCTTCAATCTTTCCCAGCATCAGAGTCTTTTCAAACAAGTCAGTTCTTCGCATCAGGTGGCCAAAGTACTGGAGTTTCAGCTTCAGCATCAGTCCTTCCAATGAATATTCAGGACTGATTTCCTTCAGGATGGACTGGTTGGATCTCCTTGTAGTCCAAGAGACTCTCAGGAGTCTTCTCCAACATCACAGTTCAAAAGCATTAATTCTTCAGTGCTCAGCTTTCTCTGTGATCCAACTCTCACATCCATGCATGACTACTTGGAAAACCATAACGTTGACTAGACGGACCTTTGTTGGCAAAGTAATGTCTCTGCTGTCTAGGTTGGTCATAACTTTTCTTCCAAGCAGGAAGTGTCTTTTAATTTCAAGGCTATAGTCATCATATGTAGTGATTTTAGAGCCCCAAAAAACAAAGTCTGCCACTGTTTCCACTGTTTCCAAGCTTATACACAGGACACTGGGCTTCAGTTTCAAGTATCTTACCCTCCAGGACTAATTAATCCAGACAATGATTTGGCATTCAGCAAGAAAAAAAAAATCATCGTGTATCTTCTTTTTTCTTTCACAATAATTATACTCACTTTTGGATGCTTAATTAGGAAGAGCCATGTTTATATTTCCTTTAAGTCTGTGTCTGTTTTATTGTCTCAAACCTGTTAAACACAGAAATCAGAGCATAAAGTTTTCTGAAAATTAAATAGAAAGCTCTCCGAATCTTCTAGCAAATCAGTTGGAGAGTATAGTACAGATAATTATTTATAGAAGAATTGTGTTTCTAACTAATATTATTAAAAGATATGAAGTAAATATAATATGAATTTATTATGATTTTTCATGAAAGTCTCATTTAATAGTCTGAAAAATTCTGCAAGAGCCTGTTTTAAATGATTCTAATTTTGAAATTAAATATTTTATTGTAATATGTATAATATCATACATGAAATGAATTGCCAGTCCAGGTTCGATATGTGATACTGGATGCTTGGGGCTGGTGCACTGGGATGACCCAGAGGGATGGTACAGGGAGGGAGGAGGGAGGGGAGTTCAGGATGGGGAACACGTGTATACCTGTGGCGGATTCATGTTGATGTATAGCAAAACCAGCACAATATTGTAAAGTAATTAACCTCCAATTAAAATAAATAAATTTATATTTAAAAAATGACTGAGTTTTCCTGAGTTTCTTGCTGCAATAGAGATTTGGGTCACATTGGACAGCTTTAATCAAGTGTCATAGCTGAGAAAAATCAGATTAATTCCATTATGTTCCAAGTTTCAATTTAGCAAAGATTTATCATTTTACAATTCATTAAACAAATTATATTTTTATAAAATATATAAACAAATGCATCAATAATCTGAAATGCAAAACTAATAAGGCCAGATATATGAATCACAAAATTATCATTTTTTGCAAATATTACACAATTTTATATAGTTCCTTAAGATTACCTATATAACACCTCTCAGGATTTTTGTTGCCATTATAAGGGTTAATCACATTTAGATCAAGAAAGAGTTTTGTGCTTTGATTCATAATGTGCAGGATTTATCTAAGTGACATTTTAGAAATGCTTTATGAATAGATCTTTAATAATTCCTTACAGTTTAATAAATGCTCTTTTTCTTGTTGTTAGTAGAATTTACACATGAAATTAAACATTGATTAATGAGCTTTCTTTTATTAAAGATTGCCAAAAATTCTTCTTTATAAGCATTTCTCAAAGAGTTATTAAATCATCAGATAATCATTATTTAATTGGCCACAAACCCAATGATAACACAATGGTCATGATTACTCAAATTCTTAGTAACTTAGCTTTTCAAAACTTTTTCTTTTCCTAGTTTCCTTTTATTTGTAAAACAAACTTAGCTGCTATAACATGTAAAACCCAAAGATGCAGTTACTTAGGAAAAAAAAAGTTCACCTCTTATTTGCATAAGTGTCCATTGCAGGTTGATTGTATAGGGATGTGTAAGTGTGTGTGTGTGTGTGTGTGTGTGTGTGTGTTGGCTCTGCAGTCATTCAGAGGCTCAGGTTCCACTGAGATTACAATATGTAGTGTGAAAGTTTTCTGAGCCTGATCCAGCCTGAAAAAGAGCAGAGTAAGGATAAATAGAAAAATAATAAGGAAGACACATCTGCTCTCTAATGTTCCAAAATAAAACTGATGCAAATCACTTTGCTTAAAATTGTTTGGAGAGAACTATTCATTTAGCACCATCTAGATGCAAAAGNGATTACAATATGTAGTGTGAAAGTTTTCTGAGCCTGATCCAGCCTGAAAAAGAGCAGAGTAAGGATAAATAGAAAAATAATAAGGAAGACACATCTGCTCTCTAATGTTCCAAAATAAAACTGATGCAAATCACTTTGCTTAAAATTGTTTGGAGAGAACTATTCATTTAGCACCATCTAGATGCAAAAGCAGTGGCCACAGGACTGGAAAAGGTCAGTTTCCATTCAATCCCAAAGAAAGGCAATGCCAAAGGATGTTCAAACTACAGCACAATTGCACTTATCTCACATGCTAGCAAAATAACGCTCAAAATTCTGCAAGCTGGGCTTCAACAGTACATGAATTGAGAACTTTCAGATGTTGAAGCTGGATTTAGAAAAGGCAGAGGAACCAAAGATCAAATAGCCAACATCCACTGGATCATAGGAAAAGCAAGAGAGTTCCAGAAAAACATCTACTTCTGCTTCATTGACTATGCTATAGTCTTTGACTGCATGGATCAAACAAACTGTGGAAAATTCTGAAAAAGATGGGAATACCAGACCACCTGATCTGCCTCCTGAGAAATCGGTACGCAGGTCAAGAAGCAACAGTTAGAACAGCACATGGAACAATGGACTGGTTCCAAACTGGGAAAGAAGTCAAGGATCTATATCATCACCCTGCTTATTTAAGTTACATGCCAAGTACATCATGAAAAATTCCGGACCCGATAAAGCACAATCTGGAATCAAGACTGCTGGGAAAAATATCAGTTACCTCAGATATGCAGATGACACCACCCTTATGGCAGAAAGTGAAGAGAAACTAAAGAAACTCTTGAAAAAGGTGAAAGAGAAAAGTGAAAAAGCTGGCTTAAAATTCAATATTCAAAAAATGAAGATCATGGCATCTGGTCCTATCACTTCATGGCAAATAGATGGGCAAACAGTGGAGACAGTGACAGACTTTATTTTGGGGGGGCTCCAAAATCACTGCAGATGGTGACTGCAGACATGAAATTAAAAGAAACTTGCTCATTTGAAGAAAAGCTATGACCAATCTAGACAGCATATTAAAAAGCAGAGACATCACTTTGGCAACAAAGATCCATCTAGTCAAAGCTATGGTTTTTCGAGTAGTCTTGTATGGATGAGACAGTTGGGCCATAAAGAAGGCTGAATGCCAAATAATTAATACTTATGAACTGTGGTGTTAGAGAAGACTCTTGAGAGTCCCTTGGACTGCAAGGAGATCAAACCAGTCAATCCTAAAGAAAAACAGTCCTGAATATTCATTGGAGTGACTGATGCTGAAGCTGAAGCTGCAATACTTTGGCTACCTGATGAAGAGCTGACTCATTAGAAAAGCCACTGATGCTGGAAAAGATTGAGGGCAGGAGGCGAAAGGGAGAACTTAAGACAAGATGGCTGTGTTGCACCACTGACTCAACGGACATGAGTTTGACCCACTCCAGGAGATGGAGTCGCACAGAGTCAGACATGACTGAAGTGATTTAGCAGCAGCAGCAGCAGGAGCAGCAGCAGGAGATGGTTAAGGAGAGGAAAGCTTGGCATGCTGCAGTCCATGGAGTTGCAAAGAGTCTGACACGACTGAGCAACTGAACAACAAAGATGCAAAAGAACTAGAACTCATAGTTGAGCTTTGTACTTTAAAAGAAAAGGAAATGGGTTTGGTGACAATCCTGCCAGTTTTGCCATATCTGTCATCTAAACACTATAGTAATGATACACTTCATGTTTGTCAAGTGGTATTTGGCACATCAAAGATAATCTACTAATGTTAGTTTCCATCTCTTTCACAGTCAAAATTAATGTGTTCCATGTATCCTTTATATTTTAATAATATTGTCTCTATTCTAGATGAGGGCATAGCAAGCCACTCCAGTATTCTTGCCTGGAGAATCTCACAGACAAGGAGCCTGGCAGGCTGCATTCCATAGGGTCAAACAGAGTCAGACACAGCTAAAGAGACTTAGCACACACAAATCTTCTATATTATAGTAAATTAAAATCCATGAAAAACAACTTTTAATGAAAGAAATTAGTAATGATTTGCATTTATTGGAACATTTAGTCCTAAAAAATATGAAATTATATAGTTTAATTAATCAAAATGGCTTGAATAAATGCTTAACTTCAGTTCAGTTCAGTCAGTCATGTCCAACCCTTTATGACCCCATAGACTGCAGCATGCCAGGCCTCTCTGTCCATCACCAACTCCCGGAGATTACTTAAACTCATCTCCATTGAGTCTGTGATGCCATCCAACCATCCCATCTTCTGTCATCCCCTTCTCCTTCCATCTTCAGTCTTGCCCAGCATCAGGATGTTTTCCAATGAGTTGATTCTTCACATCAGTGGCTAAAGTATTGGAGTTTCAGCTTCAGCATCAGTCCTTCCAATGAATATTCAGGACTGATTTCCTTTAGAATGGACTGGTTGGATTTCCTTGCAGTCCAAGGGACTCTCAAGAGTCCTCTCCAACATCATAGTTCAAAAGGATCAATTCTTCGGTGCTCAGCTTTCTTTATAGTCCAACTCTCACATCCATACATGACTAAGGGAAAAATCATAGCTTTGACTAGATGGACCTTTGTTGGCAAAAAAATGTCTCTGCTTTTTAATATGCTGTCTAGGTTGGTCATAACTTTTCTTCCAAGGAGCAAGCATCTTTAATTTCATGGTGGCAGTCATCAAAATCTTCAGTGATTTTGGAGCCCCNTCATGACTAAGGGAAAAACCATAGCTTTGACTAGATGGACCTTTGTTGGCAAAAAATGTCTCTACTTTTTAATATGCTGTCTAGGTTGGTCATAACTCTTCTTCCAAGGAGCAAGCATCTTTAATTTCATGGTGGCAGTCATCAAAATCTTCAGTGATTTTGGGACCCCAAAAATAGTCTGTCACTGTTTCCATTGTTTACCCATCTATTTGCCATGAAGTGATAGGACCAGATGCCATGATCTTAGTTTTCTGAATGTTGAGTTTTAAGCCAAATTTTAACTCTCCTCTTTCACTTTCATAAAGAGGCTCTTTAGTTCTTCTTCACTTTCTGTCATAAGGGTAGTGTCATCTGCACATTTGAGATTATTTATATTTCTCCCAGCAATCTTATCTTTAAAGGCCATCATATTTATAAATATATACATATATATGTATATAAAATCAAGTTCCTCTAACCCCCTTATAATTAGCCTACAGAGGAAAATTATACTTGGTTAATATTATAAATTGTAATGTTCACTATTTTGCTATAAACTTTTTTTCACAGATTTTTTTATAGTGGTTAATTCATGTTAGCATCTAAGCCTAAACTGCAAAACTGAAAAAAGCACTCTAAATCATTTTAGTATATGAAACAGTTTGAGAAATGACATAAAAAGCATTGTTACTCCAATTGCAGATCTCAAACTCCTCAATGCATCCTAAAAATAAATTTTTGTGGGCCATATCAAGCATGTTCATGTAAATGAAATAACACAATAGAATAGAATTGAAAATAGCTGAATGTGTCATATATATTATCAGTAAGAACTTTCAGTTAAATCTTTTATTTAGTGATGCTTGTTTGGGCATGTGTATGTGTAATGTATTTATTTCCTAATATCACTGTATTATAAAAAACACTTCAAAACTATTTGTATTCTGTAGAAATACNTTTTGTGGGCCATATCAAGCATGTTCATGTAAATGAAATAACACAATAGAATAGAATTGAAAATAGCTGAATGTGTCATATATATTATCAGTAAGAACTTTCAGTTAAATCTTTTATTTAGTGATGCTTGTTTGGGCATGTGTATGTGTAACGTATTTATTTCCTAATATCACTGTATTATAAAAAAACACTTCAAAGCTATTTGTATTCTGTAGAAATACATGTATATATATAAGATTCCAGATAACTTCATTCAAATAGCAAGTAAATACATTATTATAACTTTACTGAAAATTAATATTCTCTATCAAGTTTTAAAGAAATATCCCTATTATATTATTATATAACAATGCATTTTCTAGGATGGAAAGAAAATTTTAAGACCTTCTGTTCCTTAGAGTTATATACTATTATTTACCTTTGTGATCTTTAACAATTTATTTGACCATCTTGGCCTCAATGAAGGAAAAGTGAATTGCTAATCCTAAACTTCTACTCAAAACTCACTTTATATGATGCTTTTTCTTTTTTGCAATATATATTAATTCCTTATGAAGCTCCAAAGGCAAGCCTACCACTCAAGTTGGCCTTTTAAGGCTTCATCTTCCAATAATATCTGTACTTCCACTGTTGGTTTTCTATTATACCACAACTAGGGCTGTTAATTCAGAAGACTGAAAGCTCAAAGAATTCAAAATAAATTCCTATATTAATTAGCTTCAAGACTTATAGCAAGAAAAATTCATCAATATATGATAGTTCTGATATCCATGTCAGGATTATAGTCACATACTATATTTTAAGAATTGTTAGAATTCATGAAAAGATTGACAAGTTGAACACACAGAATGTAGATTTATATCTACTCTTTAACAAGTTTTTTCCTCTTTGTCCTCCATTTTATGCATTTTCTCTCCTAATTTGCAATATTCTAATATATTTAGAAATTTTCTGCTATAAGCTTATGAAGAAATCATACTCCCATCCTTCTGTTTGTTACCCTTGTGATTATATTATCCATGCTTAATGTAAGGAATATAGAAACTCTATGCCTTTTACACCCCCTTGCATCTTGTATTTCTTTGCCTTTAAAATGTATTTCATGTGCATTCGCATGTCAACACTGTTATTTATTTTGATATATTTTATACAACTAGCTGCCATCAAGATATATGCACATAATTAATAGCTTCACTGCTATTCACTCATTCTTTCACTTATTCACTTTTATATTTGTTTCCAGGATAACCTTCCTTGTCTCTGAGGTAAAAACAAACAAACAAACAAAACCTGAAATCTTTCCTTGTTATTTGTCCTATTAATAGTGTGCTTGAGAGGGAATTGGTCAATTTCTATCTGAAATTACCTTGGTTTTGTCTTCACTTTTGAGAGTCATTATCATCTGGTTTGGAATTCTAGTTTGGCAGTTTGTTTTGTTTTGTTTTGTTTTTCAGCACTTTAAATATCCTATACAATTATCTTCTGCTCTTATTTATTTTTGTTGTTGGGAAGCCAGCTGTCTCATTGTTGCTCCCTGGTTGATCTTATATATTCCCTTTGCATTTTGTTTTTAGAAATTTTACCATGATGCATCTAATTAGGATACCTTTACATTTATTCTACTAAAGTTCATAGTACTTTTTGTATCTGTGGGTTATCCCTACTCATTCTTGACAAATTCTCAGTCACTAGCTCTTCAAATATTGCTTCTGTTTCCTCACCTTCTTATAGAGCTTCAATTATACATATTGTAGGCATTTTTGTGTGTCCTAGGTGTGTTTTTGCTTTATTTTGTATTATTTTTCTTCCATTTCTCTGTTTCAGTCAGAATATTTTATAATGATCTATTGGTAACTAGTCTCCTTCTGGGTCCAAGTTGATCCTTCTTTAACCATCTATTTAGCACTTATGTATGTTTTGGTTTGTACCAATACCAAGACATACAGATCTCCAGGCATCTCTACTGAGAGGTTAGGCTTTCTTGCAGTATCAGACTATCCTTTCCTCACTGTACTCAAACAGTTCTTTATTCAGTGAATGACATACATTTGTACCTTTTATGAAAGTGAAAAGTCCACCCAAGTTAGTCTATTTCTAACTTTGATTCTTTCCCATTTTCTATCCCTATCAATGTAGCACTGCTTGCTTATTAAAGTTTTATAAGTTTTGGAATTAGGTTGGGTAAGTTTTCCATCTTTGTTCTTAGTTAAATATTTTTGGAGAATATGGATTACACATTATCATTTTGCCTTTCATGTGTATTAATCTATCCTTCATAATTTCTCTCATTTTCTATCTGAACCGGCTTAACAGAATTTCTTCAGAATTAACTTCCGATTCACAAATTTGCCTTTCATAAATGTATGTTCTGCTGCTAACCCATTTTTGGCTTCTTACTTCAGTGATTACATGTTCTATTTATAGAGATTCTATTTGTTCTTCTTTTTTAATGTTGGTAGTCATTTTGAAAAGTCTGCTGTTTTTATGTTNAACAGAATTTCTTCAGAATTAACTTCCGATTCACAAATTTGCCTTTCATAAATGTATGTTCTGCTGCTAACCCATTTTTGGCTTCTTACTTCAGTGATTACATGTTCTATTTATAGAGATTCTATTTGTTCTTCTTTTTTAATGTTGGTAGTCATTTTGAAAAGTCTGCTGTTTTTATGTTCCTATTTCTTCATTTATATCTTTAGTATTATATTCTGCATTTGAAATTTCAAAATATTAGAGTCATTGTATATCTCAGTCTGCTGTTTGAGTGTCTTATTGATAACACTCACTCATGGTTCATTAGCTTTTCCTATGCTTTTTATTTTGAATCTATATTAATTTGGATTTTATTTGTAGAAATCCTATGAGATATAAAATGTGTTTCTACAAGCAGACCTGAGTTTTGTTTCTTCCAAGTATTTCACAAGGTTACAATCTATAACNCCTGTAAAATCTTCTCAACAGGAAGAAATTCAACTAGACATTGCATAAGGCTATTATGAAGATGAGGCATATTTTTGTGTTCATTGCATTACTAAATATATGACAGAAAACATTTAACTGATTTAGTGTGGTTGTTTAATTATAGATTACTGGAGAATCATAATAGAAAAATAAAATGTCTTCTAATAACACCTGATAAAATTCAGATAAAAATATTTATTCATAAAAAGAATTAAATTACTTTTAAATATGTTAACTTAAAGACCAAAATAATGGTGAATACAACTTTTATGCAATTTTGTTTCTATATTAATTTTATATTTCATCTACTAAAGAAATGACACATGAAAATGGTTCTAATTTCCACATGACCATCTTAAGCAGAGAATGTATATTCAGACCTGCTTCACCAAGAATATTGTTCCAATGTTAAGTTTATCTTCATCTCAAGAATTTGAAAGAAAAAATGTAGCATAAATGATATGCCTCACTTTTTCTGGAATNCAATTTTGTTTCTATATTAATTTTATATTTCATCTACTAAAGAAATGACACATGAAAATGGTTCTAATTTCCACATGACCATCTTAAGCAGAGAATGTATATTCAGACCTGCTTCACCAAGAATATTGTTCCAATGTTAAGTTTATCTTCATCTCAAGAATTTGAAAGAAAAAATGTAGCATAAATGATATGCCTCACTTTTTCTGGAATAAATGAGCACTCAATCCAGTGACCTAGAATGAAACATTTTAACATTTTTCACCTTGTTCTCTTCATCACTTGTTCATCAGAAGAGATGCTTGCTACAAACACCACTGAAAATTACATCAACTGTGACCTTATTTGTATTTGAATTAAGACTATTACTTTGCTTTGTTTTCCCTTCTGGAAATTTTTGACAAAATGTTTTCTAATTTTATTTGTATTCCCAGAAAAGAATTATTGCTCATCTAGCTATTTACAGCAAGATTAACAAAGCTGAGATAACACTAAAATTGGGTTAATCATTATTTGCAATTTTATACTAGCAACATTGATAAATTGCTATGAAATCCTAAAGTCAATAATCTTGTAGACTTTAGTTTTGTAGCATATTTATTTTTCACTCCCTTAAAATTCCTTACTCTCAAGGTATAATATTGTACTGCTCATTTGTATAATGTGAATCCATATAACCAATAAATTATCTTCAATATAAAAGCAATTTTTATCACTTCTTGAAACTTAAACAACACAAGTTGCTTGTTTTACAAAAGGAGGTACGTTAAAAATTGTATTCAGTTAACCTAACTTCCTTTTGCAGTAAATTATATTTAATATATATTTTAAGAAAAGGTATGAAAAACTTAGACAGCATATTAAAAAACAGAGACATTATTTTGCCAACAAAGGTCTATATAATCAAAGCTATGGTTTTTCCAGTAGTCATGTATGGAAGTGACAGTTGGACCATAAAGAAACCTGAACACCTGAAGAATTTATATTTTTGAGCTGTGATGTTGAAGACTCTTGAGAGTCCCTTGACTACAAAGAGATCAGACCAGTCAACTCTAAAGGAAAGCAGTTCTGTATATTCATTGGAAGGACTGAGGCTGAAGCTGAAGCTCCAATATTTTGGTCACCTAATGCAAAGAGCTGACTTATTAGAAAAGACCTTAATGCTGGAAAGATTGAAGGTAGGAAGAGCAGGGGACGACAGAGGATGAGATGGTTATATGGCATCACCAACTCGATGGACATGAGTTTGAGCAAGCTCTGGGAGATGGTGAAGGACAGGGAGGCCTGGGCATGCTGCAGTCCATGGGGTCACAAAGAGTTGAACACAACTGAGTGATATCACAATCAATTTTTAAACAATTCCACCAAACCTTTATATTTTCAAAGTATTTTTCCCCCAAGAAATCACCTGTATAGTTTCTTTTTCTCGGCTGTGTCATATAGGAAAACAGACACCAACTAATACTTTACAAAAGGGAAAAAATAACACTAATTAATCTCCAATTCACAGGGAGACTGAAGAAAACTGATTGAGATAAGTGAAAAAGAACTGAAGTCTTACAAATAGAAAAACACACAGGAAACTTAGGAACAGAGAAAAAAGTATTCAAGTTTTTTTAAAGCTTTCACAAGACCTTATAGCATGTAAAGTTAGTTGTATTCTAAAAATTCTCAACACGCTCACATGCACTGAATTAACTACCTCTAAATTCTGTCCAAATAAAATGATTTGTTTATACATCGAAATGATTTGCTTATACCTCTATATATAATATGTAAACAATGTGAATTTTGTTTTCAGGACATATCCATTAAGAGTCCTTCTGAGCAACATACTATGCTAATTTTCAAAAAACAAGTACAGGTAGACATTGGCCATTTCATATTCTATTTGTTAATTCCCAATAGTCTAAAAGGACTTTCCAGAAAACTTTAGGGAACCAGAAGAGTACATGTGCAACAAAGATTTATAAATGACTGGGCCTGTCTAGTAAAGGATTCTTCAACAGAGTAGGTTGAAGAAGTTGTTGGGTAGCTCAGAAGCAGAGTGTAATTTTATTATCAAAGTGTGCCCCTAACTAAACAGCGTTAGAAATACTCCATCTCTGCTCATTATTCTTTTTTCTTAATCTTCTTTTCCTTGCCTTGCCACTTGTGTGGTAAAATCATAACTTCTGTGCTTGCTTCTATCTGCCTAGACTATTTTATTGGGGCAGAGTACTTACTCAAGTCAGCCCAGGGACAAGGCTGAATGGTCCTCTCTGTGGTCAAGCCAGGTTAAAAAGAGACATCAATGACTTCTGAAACACTAGTCCATAAATAAATGTGTGTGTGTGNACTTGTGTGGTAAAATCATAACTTCTGTGCTTGCTTCTATCTGCCTAGACTATTTTATTGTTGCAGAGTACTTACTCAAGTCAGCCCAGGGACAAGGCTGAATGGTCCTCTCTGTGGTCAAGCCAGGTTAAAAAGAGACATCAATGATTTTTGAAACACTAAGTCCATAAATAAATGTGTGTGTGTATGTGTGTGTGTGTGTGTGTTTATTTATGGACTTAGTGTTTCAAACATAATTTTCAAATATATATATATTTTTTTTTCGTAAATGATGAAGATAGGTTGCGGAATGGGTGAACAAAGTTAACAATTCTAGGTCCTAAGCAAATACCACTCTTTCAAAAAATAGCTTACAGGAACTCAGATATTCTCTTAGCTGGCTTGGGCTGTGATAGCAAAATGGTGATGTAAACAGCATAAATTTATTTTCTCACAGTTCTGGAGGCTAAAAATCTTTTATCATGGTGGAGAGACTCCTCTTTCTAGCCTGAAGATGACCAACTTCTATCTACAAGCTCAAAGGGCCATTCCTTGGTGTGGAGAGGGCCACAGAGAGGGGGAGGGGGAGAGAGGGAGAGGGAGAGAAGGCTCTTTGGTGTGTGATAACCACAGTAATCCTATCAGATGAGAGTCTTACCCTTACAACACCACTTAACCTTCAGTACTTTCTTAGATGACCGGTCTCCAAATACAGCTACTCTAGGGGTTAGGGCTTCAATATAAGAAGAATCTGTGAGGGGAGCATAAAGATCCAGTCCATTACTAAGCATTGTTTTCATTTTATGCCAGAAGGAGAAAGTGAATTATACACCCTACCTTCTAAAATCCTACCACTTCTTGAGAGGCAAAGCAGAAATACAGGTAGAGATAGTGAGACAGCACAGACTCCAAATCACTTGCTATTGAACAAGCATGAGAAAGGTCTGAAGGGAGAGAAAAGGGACAGTTAGCAAAAAGAAAATCACACCAATTAATTAGAATTTTGTCTTCAAAATTAAATATATGCTGAAAAACAAAATAAAATCAGAACTGAAATTTTTAAGTGATTTACTTGTTCTATCTTATATAAGCAAGTCTTAATGAAGGACTTTTCCAGTGACTTCCGATTTTCTTCCAGACTGAACTGCAAGTTGCTACTTCTCCAAGCTGCTCTGAATTTCTGTCAAAGCTGCCGTGAAAAGCCAAGGCCTGAACAGACCGAATCAGCACTGTCATTTCACTGCAGCCACATTATGAGGAATTAGTCCTAATGAGGGATGACTTCCTGAAGGAGATGACACAGATGGATGAAGAGACAGCTCATGAGCACTCACCTTGAAAGGAAGCTTCATGCTGAGTTGCGTATAAAGTAGGACTTTTAAAAGTCAAATATGGAATAGGATTTAAAGTGTGAGAGTATAGGAAGTCCTTGACATTTACTGACAGAAGATTGCATGCAATCTAAATGATAACACTCTGTCATTGATAGGATTTCAGGAAGGAAAATAATTGGGCCCAAACAGTGAGCATACACAGTAATTGTGAATAAAGCTAAGGAGGAAACTTTAGACAGAAATGACTGAACGAGGGGAAAATTGAGAGCTACTGAAGTGAAGGCAAGGAAACAATGAGTGTTTTACTGATGATAAGAAAAGAAATGTCAAAGTTAAGATATGTGAAATGAAAACAATAGGATTTATAAAACAACATGGTTTCAACTGAAATTAGTAAATAGATAAGCAAAAGACAATACTGATTATAAGGATAAAATTGAAGAGGTTTCAGGAAGAGAGATCAGGTGAAATATGTATTTTTTTTTTCCATTGAATTTTGGGTACTAAAGAAAAGGTTTTGAAAACAGATCACATCAGCAAAGAAAAAAATTTTTATTTGGGACTTATCAGCACAAAAATCCTATGACATTTTAATAGTGCTAATATAGATTTAATTCTATTAATTTAGAAATCAATTTCATTTATTTGAATGCCTCATTGCAGACATGTTATTTCAGTTCATCAGTTTATCTTAGATAGAATCATAATAATTGTTTTATGAATTTAAGAAACTACTATAATTTCTACCTGATAGACCCTACTAATATAAAGTACTGGTCAATAGAAATCAGACTATTTTGATAGAAATCAAGATGGTAGTTGCTCTTCACCTATATTCTGCAGTGTTTCCCAAATTTTAGTTTTATAGTTGGAACTTACTTTAAAATATTAATATGAAGTTAGAGTATTAGAATGTGAAGGTTGTTGAAAAAAAATTATTTCTCCCTCCATTAAAGGAGTAAATCACAGCTGTGTGCTAAGTTCTCCCTCTGTTATTCTTTGCTCACAGTTGTTTTGCAGGAATTTGTCTTTCTACTAGGTGGTAGCTTTTCTTGTTCCCTAATGCTCACTCAGAGTAATAATGTTCAAGCTGTCCTGGGAAATTTCTAAGTCAAATACTGTTATATAACTATTAATATGTCAATCATGTTCTAACTCAAACTTAATGTGCATTCACTGCTGGAATGTAAACTTACCTAAAATATATCAGGAAAGCTTATAGAACTGATTAATTCAAGTCAAGGAGCCTCCTAAGCAGGTCACTTCTCANAAAAATACCAACAGTTCCCTCTATTTAAAAACAACTCTCTGTGGCCCTAAGTTTCTGGTTCAACTTCCACTGTCTCCAGTGAATGCATTCACACTCTAGTCAGCTCAACTCTCCTACCCCATTTTGTGCTTTTGCTCATGTTGTAGTACTGTCCTGAAATACCTTCCCGCCTCCACCCTTCCTGATTCTACCCACACTTCAAACACAAGGACACTCCATCGCTTCCCGGGAACTCTTAAACACTAAAAACTTCTTTCTTCTCTGACGTCCCAGAACAGGTACAACCTCTCACAACAACTTTTGCTGATAATGTCACCTGGCTCATCACTGTTTCACAACTTACTCCTAGCTCCCTTCAGAAGTTATAAAGAAACTGATGCCAGATTCTGCACCTTAAAAAATATTTAGTGGCCCCTGACATATGCAATATAGTCTTATACACAGAAATATTTTAAAGGCTGATAAAAGTTAAGCGCCCAGGGCCATGCTGTACCATGATAATAACAGGGGATCTAGAAGTCCTCAGAGCTGCATAACCTAGAATTTTCTATAAAGTAGTATAAAAAACTAGACCATGACACTACATTTACTTTATGTTCCCGACAAGAGTTGGAAATCAAAAATTCAAGAATGCATTCTTAAATCTTGAACAAAGAAAGCCACAGGATTCATATGTGTCCTTCTATAGCCACAGGACATATACGAATTTAAAATAAAATTAAAAAAAAATAATAACTCTTTAAAGTCTTTACCATCTCCATCACCTTAGTATATAAGTAGCAAAGTCTCAGTATGGAACAGTGAAGTCTTTACTATCTCCATCACCTGGGAGTCCCTTGGAAAGCAAGAAGGAGATCAAATCAGTCAATCTTAAAGGAAGTCAACCCTGAATACTCTCTGGAAGGACTGAAGTGGAAGCTGAAGCTCCAATACTTTGGCCATCTGATGTGAACAGCTGACTCACTGGAAAAGACCCTGATGCTGGCAAAGACTGAAGGCAGAAAGAGAAGAGGGTGACAGAGGATGATACGGTTGGATGGCATCACCAATTCACTGGATGTGAACCTGGGCAAATTCCCAGACATGGGGAGGAACAGAGAAGCCAGGCATGCTGCAGTCCTTGGGGTTGTGAAGAGTTAGACCCTACTTGGTGACTGAACAACAATAATCCTTTGAAGTCTTTACTATCTCTGTCACATTAGTATATTCACTGTCTTTCCCTGTATTTACACAGCAACTCCTTTCTAAATGAGCAATATAGATGACCATGATATACAGGCTCCATTGCTTTGTTCAGGTCCCCTTGATTGTCAAGTAAATGCAATGGCTATAGCCATGTGATAAAGGTCACATAACAAACAGCTCTCAAAATCACTCAAGCCAAAGTTCTGATACAAAGGGCAAGTCCATCTAAAATAAAAATGACAGTGTCATCTCCAAAATGAAGGACAAACTTAGATTAAGACAAGAAGACCAAGATATGCGTCACTTCTGAATTCTGTTTACAGCAGTAAGAAGATTCTACAAAGCATTCATGTGCTTCTGCTTTTGAACTGTGGTGTTGGAGAAGACTCTTGAGAGTCCCTTTGTAAGGAGATCCAACCAGTCCATTCTAAAGGAGATCAGTCCTGAGTGTTCATTGGAAGGACTGATGTTGAAGCTGAAACTCCAATACTTTGGCCACCTCATGTTGAAGAGTTGACTCACTGGAAAAGACCCTAATGCTGGGAAGGATTGGGGGCAGGAGAAGGGGACGACAGAGAATGAGATGGCTGGATGGCATCACCGACTCAATGGACATGGGTTTCGGTAGACTCTGGGAGTTGGTGATGGACAGGAAGGCCTGGCGTGCTGCGATTCATGGGGTCACAGAATGTCGGACACGACTGAGCGACTGAACTGAACTGGACTTCCTTAAAACCTGTCATCTTCAAGTAGAAATGCAGACGAAATTATGTGGGTACCCACTGTATGATGACAGCAGTGGGCTACCTGTTTCCTGACAATCTCATTTTGTGAGGTAAATACTTTATTATCTGGAACGTTCTTAAAAGTTATAGAAAAACATGTCAAAGCAGCCAAAGTTTATTTTTAATTTCAACATACTGGAATATCTATAGAAAAGAAAAAAAAAAAAAAAAACCTGGAACAATTTATAGATCCTGATGTTCAGTATTTAACAGATTAGAAGCTATTACTTTTCTCTGTGGTTTAAAAGGTTGACATCATTTATGTTAAAAGGATTGTCCGTATTACTATAGGCCCCCCAGGATTCAACTATAGCAGGATTCCTGTTTAAATCAATGGAAAGGGAACAAATGAACAAGGAAATTCAAAATGTTCAAAATGAAATAGCACAATCAACTGAAATTTATATTTTAATACATTTGTTAGGGCAAGCTTAGACTGAGAAGCACATAAACTGTTACATGTGATTAATATTTTATACTACTCTGTCCAGGTTCAATGGAAAAAAATGATTATTTTAAGTCAACTACTTGAAATTATTTCCTTATTTTCATGCTACAATCACAAAAGTAGTGTCTACCAAAGTCAGAAGTCCACATCAATAGCTCTTTCCCTCCTTGAGTATTTCTGAATATGTAATATGCGGACTGTAAATATGGGAAAAACCAATTACTCCTCAGAGAATGAATAGACAGAACACATGCTATTGCATCAGTGAATCAGAAATACAGTAGGAGAACACAAATCAAATCTAAGTTTGATGGAACATTTATAAGACTGGGAGCTAGGGCTTCACTTTGTTTATTATCTGCAGAGAAAACAAAGTACTCTTTCTGAGCAGAAACTGTTGCCTCACTGAAAACTGTTCACCTAATAAATATCTTACTGTTCAGCTGCATTCAGAATGGTTTGAAACTCTTCCTACTTGAAATAAGATAGCAAAGATTTTATCACAACTAATTTCAAATTTTATAGTGAAATCCGGTCTACACTCAAATGTAAAGAATACATAATTTTAAACACCACATAATCAGTGTATGTACATACACCTCCTATAAGTGACTAATCTACACTGCAAGTAATGAGCCAGAGAAACTTTCCACGAATATTATAAGGAAATAAATATAGCTATAAAGAAATTCTTAGTAAAACATTTAAAAATATATAAAACCTTGATTTTTAAATGCCTATGAGGCTTAAAAGTACTTACTCAAAACCTTGGCACTGTGCCTACACATTTTAATTTACTCTAAATTATTTACCTAAATTTTTATGAGGAAATATTTTTCCTTAACACCAATTAATAGGCATTCACTTAAGAATTCAAACTGCAATATGGAGAACTTTAGGAAGCAAGAAGCTGCATTAAAAGGAAATAGTAGCGATTTGGTAATATAATAATTTCTAAGCAAACCCTTCAAAGTCAAAATGGTGATTAACAACTAGCCAAAACATTCTGTGGATGTATTTTTAAGGACATACTAAAAGTTACTGTGAGGGAAATGCAGTTTTATGAATATTATATTAAACTGCTAAAAAGCATGGAATTATTTTTTTTCCCACTACAAAGACCAACAGAAAAATACAGTTAAACAAAGTAAACTGAGCAGTAAGATTAAATCATGGATCTTTTCTACAGTTAAAAAAATATCAAGTTTGTCAGAAAGTTTAAAAAAAATGTTCTCTCAAATGTACAGAAGCCTTCAAATAGAGTTTACCCAACTGGCTCTGCCTTTTGTTTGCTAAAAACTGGATAAGGTTCTCTTGTCTGGTGTTTAATCCTAGTGCTTTCTTTAACTGAACCAAAAACAGTGTTTCTCCTGTGGCTTAAGCTACTTGTTCTTTACACTTTAAAATCCTATGACAAAAGGGAGACATGCTTCATATTAAGTGTGTCTCAGGAAGTCAGTTAACCTTTCTATACCTTAGTTCCTCTCCTTCTTTCCTTCAACTCATTCAGGAAACGTGTTCTCACGTAAAATAGAGATACTTACATTTGCACTATTTAACTTCACATGAACAAATGAGAAAAGGTCACTGAAAGCACTCTGTAAATGGCAAAATCTGAAATCAATGACCTAATCCCAGCTCAAGTTTTAGCAAGTTCAGCTACATCATGCCTCTGCCTCAGTCTCCTCATCTATGAGATAAGTAACTTCAAATTCTGTCTATTTTAGCATGATTGCAGTATTTTAGTAAATAATGTGAAAATAATTACAGTAAAGTATCATGCTTACACTATTTAAATAGCATAAAAAGCAAACAGACATCAAACTGAAACAATCAATTAATCTACCCAGTTTTATCTTAGATCCTAGAAAGTTAGTGAAAGGAGGAAAAACTGTGATGCTAACAAGCATTTCCATGAGCATAATTGCAAAGAAACACAGCTAGATATAAATACTGTATAGGTTTGTGATGACTGTTCATACTTTAAACTGCCTTTTTGTTTAGTCTGGGAAAAAATAGTCCTAAACAGTGATTATAAAATAAAAAATTATTTCACATACCAGTATAAATAGTTAGCCAGTGTTGAGTTTTTGCAGGCTCTTGATATCAAGAAGGTACACAGATCTTGCTGAAAGAATTAAAAGAAATGTATTTATATATTACCATCTGCTATTCACCAGGGGGAAATAAGAGAGTCTACATTTGCCTACCAGTTTTTACCTACATATCTATGCCACAGATAAGATTTTTATGCATCTATCTATCCCTCCATACCATCCATTTAATATTTATTTTAGACCAGGCAATATGTGAGAGAGGTTAAGGATACCATAGTTTGCAGAGTTCCTGGTTCTACTGGAAGCTTAACATTTAGTGGAGGAGAGGTGCATTAAAGGAAGTCATAAAAATAACTTGGACTGCGAGGTCAGAGGCAGCAATGAGGATGTGATGTTTAGGCACGACCAGCATGATGGTATGGACCAAGGCCCCGAATCTCACTGTCCAAGGAACTTTTAAAAGGCCTGATGTAGCTAACATACAGTGAACACTAAAGTAAAGGAGGCTGAAAAGGGAAGAAAAGACCAAATTGTGAATGAAGACTTTTAAGGTCACACAACTGAGTATGGATTTTATTTTCAAAGCAATCAATACTCAACAAAATATCTAAAGCAGGAGAGTGAGGTGATCTGCTTTACATCTTCTGAAAATGACTCTATTTGCTTTGAGAAGTACAGACCTGAGATCAGTCAGCATGCTATTACAGTAGTCTAGAAGACTGAATGGTGACAGAGAGGCAATAGATTATTAAGACATTTTGGAAGTATAATTGATAGGACTTGCTGATGGAGAGGATGTATGACACAGAAAAGAACTGACAGCAACCCCTAAATTTACAGATTTAGTAAATGGATTGATTTGTTACACCACAGAAATTCCAAGTGAGGCAAGAGTGTTGGGGGAGAGAGTTGTATTTTGAAATATTAAGTATGAAAGGCCTGTCAGATATACAAAAGAAATCAACAAGGGAAACAAAGGCCCTGAATGATGTGAATTAAAGATAAAAGGAAAGCAAGGAGAGTCAAGATGTACAAAAAAACTCCTCTGAGAAACTTGATTATGAAGAGAACAAAGAAAATTAGGTACTGTTGTGAAGGATGTGGTATCAGGGAAGAATTTTTCTAGTTTTTTTTTTTTCCATTTCTGGGTTTTTTAAATGAGATACTAACATATCTGAATATTTCTACCAAGAAAAGAAGAGAGCATATCTTTCAAGGCAGTTATATTCTTCATTGTTAAGAAAACAGAAGTAAAGAATGGGAAGAGATTCACATCTGCAAATCTAGTGATGGTAAATGGCAACCATTTTTATCTAATGACTTCTATTTGTTTCCATTAAAAAGGAGGCAGAATTGTGATCTAGAAACTGGGAGGCAGGGCATAAAGAACAGAGCTGGAAAGCTATGAAAGAGTCACTGTAGAGCAGGGAGAGCAACCATCTAGAGAAATGTAGGAAGGCAGACAGTGTTGAGCGCCCATTTGATGTTTGTGGTTATGAATGTATGGTGATATCAACACACTAGGCTATGTGATTTCCTCCGAAGTATTAAGGCACAGACAAATTAGGTAATTAATTAGGCTTATCAAGGGTTAAGACTGTGCCAAGGGAACTGAAGAATGATTAAAATGATGAGTTGGGATAAAAGCTGTACTTAGAGGAAAGCAAATATTGAAGGGTACTGATAAGCAAAGAAAAAGGTAGAGATCAATGCATTTAGATGTTTCAGGGCAGTAGTACATAAAAAGTGGTCCTTGTTCTCTCTGTTTAAAGTGCTCATTCTCCAGGTCACCACATGGTTGTTTCCTCACCTGCTTCATCTTTACAGAAGATGTCACTTTTCCTGGGAGGCCTTCCCTAAACAGCCTTTTCAAAATTTCAATCACCTAACTCCACCCCAACATTCTCTATCATTCTATTCTGATTTTTCTTCTACTCTTTTACGGCATATAAATATTATTGATTATCATCAGCCCAAACACTAGAATGAATTCCATGAAGTGAAAAGATTTTGACTGTTTTCTTCTCTGCTGTATCAACCCTAGCACCTATAATAGTTTCTGGTACACAGAGCTAAAAAAAAAACACATGTGAATGAACTGATTACTGAATCAGTCAATCTGAAAGAGAAAAATAAACTGGAGCTAAATGGTTCCTTAAAGAACTCCTTTAAGATTCTATGATCCAGTAATATAAAATTATGTTTTCAATATTTTCTGATATATTAAGAGGTAGGCAGAGACGAGCACACTCTAACTAACAGTTAATAGTAAAAACAAACGTCACTCAGTTAACAACATTAACTCCTAAAATCTGACTAAAAGAAATTATTTTGAATATATACATTTAAAAGAAAACAAACCTCTTTCTAATATCAAGCATGTATTACTTATTTTCAACATCAGGGATATGAAATGTTCTCAAATTAGAAGTCATAAGGATGAAAATCAACAATACATACTAGATGAACTTCTGCAAATGTACTCCCAAGTACAATTTTTCGAGTAGCACTAGCCATACAGACCTGTTTTACCTCAAAAATTACTCTGCTTAGCTAAAAGAACTTAAGAGCAGCTTAGTGTTTTTCCCTAGTATCAAAGTCATACATTTCTACAAGGTACTTACAAACAGCAACAGCTACAGTAATGTTCATAAATGTGTTAACAATAAATATTATCAGTTTCCTTAATAAAATATTTAGGTCCACTTTATTTTTAAATTGTATTTCAATCTTTTTATATTAACATGTCCAAAGGCCACAATAAAATGCCTATAACTAAAGATGGCACTTTTTGCTGAAAGGAAAAGTTATAAACTCATATCATAATCCAAATTATTTCATAAAGTTGTAATTATTCATCGAAATTAATATTTTCAAGACCAACATAAAATATTTACTTGGCAGGATCCCTCCTACAGGAAACTTAAAAAGCTCTGTACTCACCTCTAGATTTTCACCATCTGAACTTTCTTTTGTTTTAGATGCAGAAGGAGAGGAAGACACTGGAGGAAGAGGGCTGGTTATAATTTGGGAGCTGAAAAAATAATACACTGATATGTAAAATCCTCTTTCTGTACGAGAAGATATATATGTTCAGCACAGTTCACCACAACTGAGTCTGGATAAAGTACCATCTCCTAAAGTGTGTTCTGGTTAGCACTGAGTCACATTAGATTCTGGGAAAGAGGTTCCATAGTCAAAGAATATGGGTGATTCATCTTTGAGATGTATGTGCAAGTTTATATACACTGAAGTTTCTGATAAATACTACAGTGTTTTTAAAAAGTACATTTTACTTTAAGCCAGTATGTTCCAAATATATTTGGGCACAAGACAACCCCTATCTCTTTTTCATCTTTTAAAAAGCATACAAGGATTGATGACCAGCAGATATTATAGTTTATAGTTTACATCCTGTCATAAAACCTTACATAGAGTTCTAAGAAAACACTCTAAGTGGCAAAAAGTAAGATAAAGTTAAGTAAACATGCCTAGAGACTGAAGCCCTCTAATGTAGTGGAGGAAAATGTAAGGGATCTCCTCTCTTAAAAGCAGGAAAACATAAAGGAGTCTATATAAGAAAAAAATGCCACCCCCCCCCC
>SJYA01001343.1:489065-507594 GCA_006410615.1 Neotragus moschatus
AACAAGAAAAAAAAAAAGGGTTCAAAAAAGAAAAAAATGCCCCCCCCCCCCCCCCGTTTCTCACTTCCCTTCTAAGTGAAAAACAGCAGATTTTAAAAAAAGCATTATCATCAACAAAAATTGAGAAATATAATCTTGAACTCATGTGATAACAGAAATAATTGTACTAATTCAGATAATCTGAATTCTAGACATCCTTTGTCATTAAAAAATCTCATGATTTCTTCACGAAACAATTTTATACCACTAAGCCTAGAATTTCTCATACAAATGTTTCTATTTATCTCAAATTTTAAGATTTTATGAAAAGAAAAATGGCAAAGTAGAAAAAACAAAGGCTTTGGAGTCAACTCTACCTAATTTGAAACATGGAAGACTTTGGGAATTTACTTCTCCTTAAGTCCTTCATATCCCTAATTTAGATAGTAATCCTACCTCAGAGGATTACTAATAACAAGTTTAATATATGTGGGTCATCTGGTGTCTGCTACAGAGGTGGGAGTTCTTCACTGTTATTACTGTTAATAGCCTACTTTCAATTCAATTAACAGGTTGCTTTAACTATTAAAGAGGTGAAAAGCAGTCAGTAAAAATTACAACTTTACAATAAAAATGTCTGAGTCCACTAATATGCCTCATCTTTCTTTTTCTTTTTGCATGAACAGCAATGACATCCAACACTTACCAAGCACCACGTGTCAGACACTTTTCTAAATGCTTTATGTGTTTCATTTAAACTTTCAGCAGTCCTTAAAGACCAGTTACTACTGCTGTATCCCCATTTTTAACATGAGAAACTAGGGCCAGGGCCACAGAGAGAATATTTAACTTGCAAACGTTTACGCAGCTAGTAAGTGGAAGAGTCAAGATTTTAACTCAGGCATTCTGACTCTATAGCTTGTTTTTAAAACACTGCCTATAATACAGTAGTTTGTGTTCTGTGAGCACACATGCCATGTTCTTTGGTAGAACTTCAAACTTATTACCAACCAGGGTTTGGTACATTTGGGAAAAAAGAAAAGAAGACAGTCTGAAAAGGTAGAAAACTATCAGATTTGAAAATAAGTTCTCCCTGGATATCCATACCTATCTATTTCTGCAGAATTTATTCCAGAATTTGACACGCTCTCTGACACTGAACCCTGACTATCCTTCTTCGTAGGTTCTAATCCATTTTTTATGTCATCAAAGTTTTCATATTTGAGAGCTTGGACAAGCTGTAATAGGTACATCAACAAATCCTGGAAAACAAACAAAAAATAAGCCAATATTAGAAAAATGCAAGTGATTATATACAAGTTATGGGTATTCCTAAATATCAAGTTAAACAATTTAATCTACCACTTATCATTTGTGTTACCTTGGGCAGGTCCCAAGGTTTCTTAATTTCTTGGTGCCTCACTTGGTGCTCTTCTTTAAAATGGCCATAATCATATAAACCTTAGAGACTGAGTTGTGAGGATTAAATCAGTTAATAGGAAAAAAGTCACAGAATAGTTCCTGGCACAGAGTAAGTGACCAGTAAACATCTTGTTTAAAATGGTATCCCATTGACATATATACACTGCTATATTTAAAACAGATACCCACTAAGGACCTATATAGCACAGGGAACTCTGCTCAATATTCTGTAATAATCTAAATAGGAAAAGAATTTGAAAAAGAATACATACATATATATATAACTGAATCACTTTGTTGTACACCTTAATCAGCCATGCTCTAATAGAAAATAAAAAGAAAAAAAGTATTCCAAAAGCACAGGGGAAAAACCAAAAATTAAGAAAAATAATTGAGATGGTTCATATAAAGCTGAGAAATTAACAAAAGATCTTTTACATCAATGGCATTTTAGGTCTAAAATTACCTGTGAAACTCCAAACTATTAAGTTTTCAAAGTGTTTCTATTTCATCATGTTTCCTAGTTGGGATTTTTAAAAAATATTATATTGCTTTATTTTTTCTGTTAAGAGATTTTGGATTTTAGTGAATTTAGAGAATTTGGGTTGCTTCTTAAATGGAAACTACAATGAAGTTTTAACACTGAGTTAAAGGAAATGTTTATTTTCCTGCCAATTACCAAAACTGGCTTGAAGAAAACAAATTTCTAAATCTAAATTTCTCCTACTTCTGATAAACAGTGAGATAATTCAGACTGAAACAAACAAAAAAAAAAACCATCAAGAAACTTGTTTTTACCTTTCTGAGTTTTCCCTTAATGTTAAGAATGGAAATACTTTCCATCACACTCTATAAATGTACTTCTTAGGCCTTCCCAATGACTATTAAGAAAACGCCAAAAGTTTTGCTTTCAAAAATAATTACAAATTGAAGAAATGCACAAAACTCTTAAGAAAATTGACAGCATCTATTATCTTCCAGTTCTAATTGCCACTCATGCAGTCAAAATTCAATTAGGCAATATTAAGACATTGTGATTACCAGTTTAATTTTAGTCACCTTTCCTTAAGCCCAGAAACCAGGTTAGATCCCTGGCTAAATATTTATATTTATGCTTCATGTTTAAACAAATCTTTCCTTCTGTATTTTGTTAGCAACTACAGCATTTGTGAGAGTGAAAGTCACTGAGTCATATCCAATTCTTTACAACCCCACGGACTATACAATCCATGGTATTCTCCAGAGGAGACCAGAATACTGGAATAGGTAGTCATTCCCTTCTCCAGGGGATCATCACCCAGGGGATCCCTGGGTTCAACCAAGGGATCGAACCCAGGTCTCCCATATTGCACGCAGCTTCTTTACCAGCTGAGCCACCAGGGAAGCCCAGTATTTGCAATTAATTGCTTATTTACTCTTTGTCATTCCACCATTTAAAAAATTCCATGAAGATGACTACTTCCCAACATTCTATTTTCCCTTATTTAATACCAAAATATATTGTTTTCATCTTTTTTTCTTATACTGACATAGTCAACTTTTATTACAGTTGCCCAAATACTGACAAAAAGCAATACCTGTGATTTTACCATTATATATGAATTTTTTTTTCCACAAAAAATTAAACAAAAGGTTAATTGGCTGAGTAGTACTGTTAGTTGCTTAGTCGTGTCCGACTCTTTGCAACTCCCATAGACTGTAGCCCACCAGGCTCCTCTGTCCATGGGATTCTCCAGGCAAGAATACTGGAGTGGGGTGCCATTCCCTTCCCCAGAGGATCTCCCTGACCCAGGGATTGAACCCAAGTCTCCTGTACTGCCAGCAGATTCTTTACTGCAAGAGCTATAGGGAAGTCCACTCTGTGATAATTGCCTTATTAATTCTTATTCAAATATATCAGTATCAGTGGTCAAGAAAATCAAATGACTTTATCAAAATACTTATATAGTGTTCTGTTTCTAAAAACAAATTTTAATTGGATCAATAAATGTTTGATTTTCTATTATTTAGGATTTATCGAATCTTACAGCTCTATATATTCTTCTATGTATATTCTAAGAAAAAAATTATATAACAGAAAATTGTTTAATCAAGTATCCTTCTTAGGAGGTTTAAGTAATTCAGTTTCACTGCTACCCTTTATTACCAGGAGGTTTTGGAAATGCTGCTGAATGTACCACCTAGTGTGCTTTTCCAAGCAGAGAAAAGACTTATTGCATGAAATCAAAAAGGTTGCACTGTTATTAAGTTCCCCAAGAAGGAGAAATTCAAAGGAAAACACATCTTTTTAAGTCACTCATCACAATATGATTGTGTTAGTCATCTGCTTTCTATATTCAAACTACCCATTCCTTCATTTGTATGAAAATAAATTAACTTCAATAGTAAATGCAAAGGCTGTTTGTTCATTACATAGTAACATTCAAAAAACATAAAATCCCTCCACGCATGAAGGATATAAGCATATAAGTAAAGCAAAACAAACAAAAAAATCAGATTTCTAACTCAGACAATTCAGTAAACATTTCTCAAGAGTTATGAAATACTATCTAGACAGTAATCATCATTCTTCTAAAGAAGTTAATTCTAGGGGAGGCAGTCCTAAGATGGTGGAGGAATAGGATGGGGAGACCACTTTCTCCCTCACAAAATCATCAAAAGAACATTTCACCACCGAGTACCTTCCACAAAACAAATTCTGAATGCTGGCAGAGGACATCAGGCACCCAGAAAAGGAGATCATTGTTTTCAAAAACAGGTAGGAAAAAATGTAAAAGACGAAAAAGGAGACAAAGGAGGTAGGGAGGGAGCTCCGTCCTGGGAAGGGAATCTTAAGAAGAGAGGTTTCCAAACACCAGGAAACACTCTCTCTGCAGAGTCTGTGGCGAGCCTTGGAAGCACAGAGGGCAACATAACAGGAAGGAAAAATAAATAATAAATAATTAAAACCAACAGATTATGAGCCCAACAGTAACTGCCCCAGCGGAGAAGCAGCGCAGATGCTGGCATCCACCACTAGCAAGTGGGGGCTGGGCAGGGAGGTGGGGGAGGCGCGGGCTGCAGTGCTTTGTAAGATTCCGGCCAGAACACCCCGCACGTAACCAGAGCGAACTAACTTGAGCTAGCAAACCAGACTGTGGGATAGCTACCACGCGAAAAGCTAGAACATAAGACACTGCCAGGACCGCTCACAGAACAAAGGACGGAACAGAACTAGCAGGCTGCAGACCAACCCCCTCCGGTGACAGGCAGCCAGAGCCAAAAGGGCTGGAAGGGGGCAATCGCAGCCCAAGAGAGACATTACCTACCAAAATGCAAGCAGGCTTCTTTGCTAACTAAGACTTCTGGGACTTCCGGACAGTCATCAGCCGCCAGAGAAGGGATGCCAGCGATACACCCAGAAAACTGAGCAGCAGAGACGGGAAAGGTGATAAGTTTCAGCAACTGCGCTCACCAAACATCTGAGCTACTCGGACCTGGGAAGGACACAAAACGCAAACCCAACTGAATCTGCTCCTCTGAGGGCTACCTGAGTGCCAAGCTTGAGCGGCTTAGACCGGGGAGGTGCAGGCAGCCTAGGGCCAGCCTCAGACGGTTCCCAGCAGAGCAACGAAAAGACTAAGCAGTGTGCGCCGCGAGCAGGGGCAGGCCCAGCGGGGCTGAGACACTTCAAGCATGTGCCAGTGTGACTTGTTTACAGCATCCCTCCCTCCTCACAGCACGACTAAACAAGTGAGCCTAAAAAGTGTCCAGCACCGCCCACCCCGTGACAGGGCGGAGGTCAGACACTGAAAAGACCAGCAAACAGAAGAAGTTAAACAGAGGGAACCGCCTTTGGAAGTGACCCCACACTGCCCACAACATCAGAGAAAGAGCCAGATATAGCTTTACTATTTTTACGATCATTCTTTTTTGTTGTTGTTGTTGTTGATAGTGTTGTGTGACTGTTGTTGCTTTTTTCTTTTTTTTATAACCTTTTTAAATTTTTAAGTCCTCTATTTCTCCTTTAATTTTTATTTTTATAACTTACTATTACTTTTCAATAACAAAAAAAAAAGACCCTATTTTTAAAGCAAACGCCATATATACTCTCTTTGTGGTTGTTGTTGTTGTCTTTTAATAATTCTTGTGGCTTTTTTTTTTTCTTTCTTTCTTTCTTCTCCTTCTTCTTCTTTTCTTTAATATTATATTTTTGAAAATCCAACCTCTACTCTAGATTTTTAATCTTTGCTTTTTGGTATTTGCTGTCAGTTTTGTACATTAAAAAACCCAATCTTCAGTACCCAGTTTTACCTGAGAGTGAGATTACTGGCTTGACCACTCTATTCTCCTTTGGACTCTCTTTTTTCTCCACCAGGTGGCCTCTGTCTCTTCCCTCCCCCCCTTCTCTTCTCTACCCAACTCTGTGAATCTCTGTGTGTTCCAGATGGTGGAGAACACTTAGGGAATTGGTTACTGACTGGATCTGTTTCTCTCCTTTTCATTTCCCTCTTTTATCCTCCTGGCCACCTCTGTCTACTTCCTCCTTCTCCTCTATCCTGTATAACTCCATGAACACCTCTGAGCAGTCCAGACTGAGGAGTGCACATAAGGAAGTGATTATTGACTAGCTTGCTCTCTCTTCTTTTGATCCTACTTCATCTCATTCCAGTCACCTCTAACTACCCCCTCCCTCTTCTCTTCTCCATGTAACTCAGTGAACCTCGCTGGGTGTCCCTCAATGTGGAGAAACTTTTCATCTTTAAACTAGATGTTTTATCATCAGTGCTATATAGATGGAGAAGTCTTCAGGCAACTGTAAAAATAAAACTGAAAACCAAAAGCAGGAGGCTTAAGTTCAAATCCTGAGAACATCAGAGAACTCCTGAATCCAGGGAACATTAATCGACAGGAGCTCATCAAATGCCTCCATACCTACACTGAAACAAAGCACCACCCAAGGACCAACAAGTTCCAGAGCAAGACATACCACGCAAATTCTCCAGCAACACAGGAACACAGCCCTGAGCTTCAATATACAGACAGCTCAAAGTTACTCCAAAACCACTGACGTCTCATAACCCATTACTAGTCACTTCGTTGCACTCCAGAGAGAAGAAATCCAGCTCCACCCATCAGAACTCCAACACAAGCCTCCCTAACCAAGAAACCTTGACAAGCCACTGATACAACTCCACTCACAGTGAGGGAACTCCATAATAAAGAGAACTCCAAAAATTCCCAGAATATATAAAGGCAACACCAAACACAGCAATATAACCAAGATGAAGAGACAGAGGAATACCCAGGAGGTAAAGGAACAGGATAAATGCCCACCAAACCAAACAAAAGAGGAAGAGATAGGGAATCTACCTGAGAAAGAATTCCAAATAATGATAGTGAAAATGATCCAAAATCTTGAAATCAAAATGGANCATGATAAGATAATTTACACATTTGATCATCAGAAAATCTATACATGTGTACCTCTGATACATTGCACTCATGAGTTTCATGCATTATCTGTACTAATTCAATTAGAAAAGGGACCAAGAACAAAGGCAGCAACATTGAACTATGTAATACACACTATGTACATTAAGAAACACTTTTAAATTATCTTAAATAGTTTAAAAACACACTACACTTTTATGATGTTCATGCAATTACACCATTTGATTTTTCAATCCCAGTTAATGAAAACCAGAAAATGAAAATTTCTAGTCAAGTAATAATTACTGTCTTTTCAAGTTGAGTGAAATTAAAGAAGGGATTAGAGCTGACTATCAGATTAAAAAGGTATCTTTCTTATCTTGTCTCCAGGGTATTTCTCCACAATTCTTTTCTCATATGCAATGTAACCCAAGTGGTGCTAGTGGTAAAGAACACATCTGCCAATGTAGGAGACATAGGAGATCGAGGTTCAATCCCTGGGTTGGGAAGATTCCCTGGAGAAAAGACTGGAAGCCCACCCAGTACTCTTGCCTGGAGAATCCCATGGACAGAGGAGCCTGGTAGGCTACAGCCTATAGGGTCACACAGAGCTGAACATGACTGAAGCGACTTGGCATGCATGCATAAGCAATGTAAAGGTAAATATGGTTTTACATTGCATATGTTTATTACATTTTTTTCACCTCAAGGAAAATCCTGAGACTTACACATTTTAGAAATTTAAATTTGTAAGAAACACAGGTAACTAGTAATAAAGTATTTGCAAAGTTTACCAGACTCAGCCGGAGCTCATTATGGTCTATTTGAAATAAAAGAATGTAAATTCTGCTGTTTGACTTTGCATTAAAGAGATAGCACTTTCACAAGAGTCACCTTCATTGGCAGGCAGGATCTTTACCACTAGTGCCACTGGGAAGCCCACAAGGAATACCACTAAATGACAACAATTCCATTTATTAGATGCCTGCTCATTCTGTGCCAAGAATGCTGATAAACTTACACGTATTATCCCACAGAGTTGTCAGAAGGGAACATAACAGAATAAGTATTGTTTACAGATAAGGAACAAGTTTAGAGCAGTTAGGCAATCACTCTTAGTCATATTGCTTATTAGTGTGCCTCACGGAATGCCTCCCAAAGCAGGGCAGTTCAAAATAAAGAAAACAGCTTATAAATATTATATATCACAATTAACATATCCTCAATATTTTCAGAAAATATACTATTCAATAGAAGCCATTTATAACCCTATTTTTAAAGTGTAACTAAAAGCCATATCCTTAACCTAGTAAAGTTTCTCTAGTAACTTCAAGGAACATACTCCTTGCCTTTTAGAGCTGGAGAAACAGATATTAAAATATAATTTGACTAAGACGAGCTCCATAGTGAAGAATTCAGAGAAAACATGCATCGTGAGCATAATCAAGTCTGATCTGATCAAGAAAGATGCTTGAATCTACTGCACGGATAAGAAGAAGCTATATGACTAGCGGAGCGGTAAACACTCTACACAGAAGGACCAACACTCCCAAAGAACTTGAGAGAGAAACTTTATGGCATAGTCAAGGAACCAAAAGACCAAATTTTTGTTTGTTTGTTTGTTTGTTTTAATAAAAGGAACAGAAATTAAGGGTGAGAGAAGAATTTTGCCGAAGAATTAAGATCTAGACCCTATTATTCCGGAATACTTTCATTCATTCCTTCTTTCTCCAAGTTACTTAATTATTATTCAGTTCCTCCTTAATTATTATTCAGTCCCTACTAAGGACCAGACTGTACTACATTTTGGGATACATATTGGGATATGACAGGGGACATAACAAAGCTCTTCTACTAACAAACTATGTTCTTGTAAAGGAAGACAGGCTACAAACAAAATTGCAAGTTAATATATAAAATATGAGAAAGTCATACATACTATTAAAAAGAACAAAAAAGTAAAGAGATAGAGTACCAATCAAACTGAAGTGTCCATAAGAATCATCTAGCAAGAGTGTTAAAATGCAAAGACAGACTCAGCAATTCTAGAGTGAGGGCTGAGATTTCCATTTCTAATAACCTCCCAGGGGATGCAAATGTTGCTGGAATATTGCTGGAGTGTTCACCATGTTTTGACTAATAGGGAACAGAACATAAGGAACCTTGTTGTTTGTTCAGGAAACATCTCTTTGTTGGATTACATTTATTTTTTTAATACATTCATAAATAAAGACCTAACAATAGAGTCTCTAAAATATATGAAAAGAAAAATAGACAATTATATCAATACAATAATAGAGACATCAACACACTATTTTCAATAATGGACAGAACAACCAGACAAAACATTAATTAAAAGACAAAAGGTTTGAGCAACACTGTATATCAGTTGAAGGTGATATATATAGAGAGAAAACATTCCTCCAGCACAATACACATTCTTAGCAAGAGCACAAGGAACATTTTACAGAATAGAACATATCTCATGACACAAGAAAGCAGTAAGAAATTTAAAATATTGAACTCATAAAAAGAATATTTTCTGACCACAGCGGAATTAAGCTAGAAATGAATTACAGAAAGAAAACAGAAAATATATAGAAATTAAACACTCTTAAAACAATGAATGAGTCAAGGAGGAAATCACAAGGGAAAATTTAAAAGACCTTGATATGAATGAAACAAAACATACCCAAATTTGTAGAATGCAGTGTTCAGAGGGAAAATTAGAGCTATAAATGCCTACATTAGAATAGAAGAAAGATCTCAAATGGATAAACTCATTGTACACTTTAAAGAACTAACTTATGAAAGGAAACTAAACACAGAGCAGAAGAAAGAAAATAATACAATTTAGAATATAGATAAATCACATAGAGAGTAGACAATTGTGCATTTAATCTATCAATATAAAAAAAATAATGAAATTTAATTATAAGCTCCAGTACAAAAATGTTGTGGTATATGAGACATAAAACCTGGCATGATTTTAAGCAAATTGTGGAACTCAAGTAAAGGTAATCCAACACCTGAAACACTGTTGTTCAAGTAGAACAAATATCATGACATTAAATTATGAAGAAGGAAACATAATTTTAAAAAGCTAATTGTCTCTGTAATAACCAGTAATTATAAGCAAGAATTGACTTTCAGTGTTTAGAATGAACCTATAGACAGAAGTGAAAGATACCGATAATTTAAAAAGCTAGACAGAGAATGTATATTGGGCATGCTTGACAATATAGAAGTAAAGGTACCACTCTTAGAAGTAGGCAGAAGTGGAGAGAGAGAGGCTAGGAAAGAGTAGATGAGTTGGCCGACTTCTGTCACAGCAGGGAGAGGCAAGAAACTTGTATGTAGCCCTTGAGCATATTAATGTATAAGTGGTGGAAAAGCAAAAATATACAATGTAGCTCAACATAGGTGAAATGAAGGAAGTGGTTTGGGGGTGATAATGTCTAAATAAGCTTATACTTCTATTTTTTTTTCAGGGATTTACTTATTTAAAAGTCAAAAATGGTAATGATAACCCTGTATGCGAGACAGCAAAAGAGACACAGATGTATAGAACGGATTTTTGGACTCTGAGGGAGAGGGAGAGGGTGGGATGATTAGGGAGAATGGCACTGAAACATGTATTCTATCATGTAAGAAATGAATCGTCAGTCTATGTTTGATACAGGATACAGGATGCTTGGGGCTGGTGCACTGGGATCATCCAGAGAGATGATATGGGGTAGGAGGTAGGAGGGGGTTCAGGATTGGGAACTCATGTACACCCGTGGTGGATTCATGTCAATGTATGGCAAAACCAATACAGTAATGTAAAGTAAAATAAAAAAAAAAAAAAAAAGTGAAATAATATTTAGGATCATGAGTCCAAGGACAAATTTAAACAAAAGCAGAAATGCTTAATGGGAATAGCTTCCAGACAGAAATTCTAGGGCTGGAGATGCATGGAGCAAGGAATAACTGATTTTTATCATTAATTCTTTAGTTCTATTGAGTTTCTCAAAAAAAAAAAATTGATTTGTCAAATCAATAAAAGAGAAAAATTAATAATGTTTCAAAAAGTAAAGGAAGAATGTTATCTCAAGGGGGTGTCTAGATTATTATTTAAAGTCCCCTAAAAGAACAAGTTGTCAGTGACTTCTCAATGTAGTGATCAGGTAACCAGACAGTGCTCTGTAAAGGGAAGAACTATATTATGCCAAAGGCTTGTAAGACTTATGACTGTAATCAGGAAGTTCAATAATTTCCCTTCCTCACAGGGCAGACAATCAATCAGCCAGGGAGCCAGTTGTCTTGGAGAAATCATCTCTCAGTGTCATTCCATATTGTTTTTGAAGTCATAATCAATGCAGTCCTTTATCAAATGAAACTAAGATGAGCAAATATTAAAATGCAAGAGTCTATAGAGTCATTTTTTTTCAGATGGCATGATATATACCTGAAAAAGTGAAACGAGTTAGAATTGATAAATTAGTTTAATAAGATAGTCAAAACCAGTGCAAATATACCAAATTCAACAGCATTCATTCACATCAGCCATATCTAGTTAGCATACATAATGAAGAAAAAAAGCTGACATAAACAAATGTGAATGAATTATAGGAAAAGCAAACTGTCAATTTTTGAAATGGTTGCCTATATGAGTTTTCTCAACTTTTATATTTGTTTCCTCTATCATCCATTGACACTGAACTCCCCTTCCTTTTCAAAATCAAAATGTACGTTTTTCCTGGATTATTCTGCTTAGCCTCTTAGCTAACCATGTATCTTTTTTGAAGACTTTTTAATTTTATTTCTACAATACTATACTTTCCACAATTTCTTCACAGTTCTCTGTTTGATCTTTCTCTCTGTATTTACTTTTTCACCATCCACTCTGTTTTGAATAGTAAACTTATTAAAGCTCTGTTCTTAGCCCCTTTTCCTTATTCCTCTCCCAACTCATATCATGTCCTTCTGTAGCTTAAGTTTCTACCGCGATCTAGATGACTACTAAAATACTCATGCCAGCCAACTTCATTCTCCAAAAGGTTAGGGCAACTTCACTTGGGTCTTCCTTACATATATCAAATGTTGGATATTTCTCACATAATTCAAATGTTCTGATTCACACTTGAAATTTATAAGCTCACCAACTTAATGTATTAGTAACTTCAGCATTAATCCACCTGTACAAGTCAGGATTCTGAATGTGATGTTTGATTCATCTTTTTGAATCAAACTCAGTTCACTCATCTAATCTATGAACTGTTCTTCCTAAGTGTACCTAATTTATCAGTTCGTACCTTCACTTCTGTATTTCTAGTTACATTACCACTATCTTTCACACATGGGTTATTACCCTGGGCTCCAAATTTTTCTCCTCTCTCCTCATTTGATCCTCTTTAATCCATTTCCACAAGCTACTAGGGCCACTGTTTAGGATATTAATCTTATTATGTTACTCTCCTTCTTAAAACATCAATGGTTCATCATCTCTCGTTAAAGTCTAAAATGCTGTTAAAACCATCTGGTCACTCCTTTTCTTTTTTCGCACTTTAGCCTTATTTACATCTCAGCATATTTCACATACTTAGCAATTCAGTAAAACTGAGTTTCTCTCAATCTGTTAAAACTGCGATAAAATTTATCTCCTAGGTTTAAGCTGCTGTTTCCTATGTTAAAATACATTTCCCAATATACACTGATTTGACAGTTATTCCTATTCATTCTTTAGGTCTCAGTTTAAATCACCACTGACTATGGAAAAATGCATCTGAACTTTCCTTTGACCTCTTTGTAATCATTATATCTCACATTAAACCATAAACTTGTACATGTCAAGAGCTATGTCCATTTTGTTCATTCTTGTTGGGTCACATCAAACTTGGCACTTATTAAGCACTCAAGCTTGACTTCTATTTCACAGAGACATAATTGTCTCCATTTCTCCACACATTACCTATAAAAATTCACATCTGCGGTAATCCTTTGTCATTTTCTCTATTCTCAAAAAGTAGATTATCCCATTTGCTTCTCAGTCTACATTGAACAGGTGTCTTCCTGTTTTGATAAGCTTCTGACTGGACATAGGGTATTCACTTTCTTATCATGTATTTTCAACTTTTAAAAAAATTTTCTAGGAGATTTTATACTGCATAATGTAATCTATTGGAAGTTATCTCAATTACAAAACTTATCTGCCCTGAGCCTCCATGTTTGTTGAGGTACTGTCCCCTTTCTTTTCCTTTACCATCAAGACCTCCAACAAAGTTGCTAAATTGTTGATTCCAGAGTTCCTTACCTTCTACTCAATGCTAGAAGGGAATACATTTACTAAAACAAACAGCAACCCTTGCCTCCACTGATTAGAAACCATTTAATGGCTTTGTGTTACATTCAAAAAAATAAAATCATCTATAGTAAAACACAAGACCCTTTGTATCTTACTGCTGCCTTATTATAACCATCTTAAACCCTTGTTGCCTCAAATAATCCAGAATTCCAAGTGAGTTACTTGAATAAAAATTTATTCCTAGTGTTATGCTGCCCAAAGCCAATACAACACCTGCTTTTGAGAAAAGAAAAACCTTTATTGCTAGGTCAACCAACAAAGGGAAAGGAGGCAGGGCTCAAATCTGAATCCCCAGTATTGGGTTCAGTCAAACTTTTATGAGTCAGGGTAGGAGAGTTGGTATGGAGAAGTGGTGGGGCAGGTTTCTCTTGGAGGGTTTGGAACTTGACCTTTTATGGTGTGAAAGTGAAATTGTTTATTCAGTCATGTCCAACTCTTTGCAACCCCATGAACTATAGCCCACCAGGCTCCTCTGTCCATGGAATTTTCCAGGTAAAAATACTGGAGTGGGAAGCCATTCCCTTTTCCAAGGGATCTTCCTGATCCAGGGATCGAACCCAGGTCTGCTGCATTGCAGGCAGATTCTTCACTTTCTGAACCACCAAGGAAGGGAGCTTCAGCATCAGATCTTCCTAGACAATGGGACCTTCCCTTCTAAAAATGTTCAACATTCAGATTCAGGTCACATTCCTGTCCTTTGGTTCTGCGGTCAGTGAGAAAACTTTGGTTCTAGGTGTTTGAGGTTAAAATTTTCTCCTCTATGCATGCTTCAGCTGCATGACTTGCTGTTTTGCTCTGTTGACTCTGAAAAACAAATATCTTTCAATTTTTCTATTTATTTTTGTTGGAATATAGTCGCTTTACAGTGTTGTGTTAATTTCTGTTGCACAGCAAAGTTAATTACCTGTATGTTTACATAGATCCCTTCTCTTTCGATTCCCTTCACATTTAGATCACCACAGAGCACTGAGTAGAGTTCCCTGTACTATGGAGTTGGTTCTAATTATTTTCTGTATCTTTTTAGAAATAGTGTAGGTTCTATGATTTTACTAGTAGGTTTACTGATTCCTGCTACATACTTTGTGCCTTGGGTTGAAAAGTGCCCCCCGCCGCAAAACTCATGCCTATACCGAATCTAGAAATGTGACCTTATTCAGATACTGGGTCTTTACAGATATAATCATGGTGAGGTCATACTTGATTAGTGGTGTGGTGGTGGTTTAGCTGCCAAGTTGTGTCTGACTCTTACAAATCAATGGACTGTAGCCTACCAGGCTCCTCTGCCTATGGAATTTTCCAGGAAAGAAGACTGGTGTGCTAAGTCACTTCCTGACTCCTTGTGACCCTATGAACCATAGCCTGCCAGGCTCCTCTGTCCATGGGGTCCTCCAGGCAAGAATACTGGAGTGGGTTGCCATTTCATTCTCCAAGGGATCTTCCAGACCCAAGGATTGAACTTGTGTCTCCTGCATTGGGAGGTGGGTTCTTTACCACTAGTGCCACATGGGAAGCCCATAAGAATACTGGAATGGGTTGGCATTTCCTTCTCTAGGGGGTCTTCCCAACCCAACTATTGAACCTGAATCACCTGACATTGCAGGCAGATTCTTCACTGCTGAGCCACCTGGGAAGTGCCATACTTGATTAAGGTAAACTCTAATCCAAGATCAGTTTCCTTATAAGAGGGGGAAAATTAGAACACTGAGACATAACAGGAGAAACACAGTGTAAAGATGTAGAGGAGAATGCCTTGTGAAGATGGAGGCAGACATTGGAGTGATGCCTCTGCACATCAAGAAATGCCAAGGATTACAGGCAACTACCAGACAATCAAAGGATCAAGGAAGGATCTTCCCCTAGGACCTTCAGAGAGCCTACGGCCCTGCTGACACCTTGATTTCAGACTTCTAGCTTCCAGAACTGAGACAAATTTGTGTCATTCTAAGCCATCTGGTTTGTTGCCATTTGCATAACAGCCCTGGAAAACTAATGCATCCTAACAATCAAGCCAAAATATCTTGATAGTTGCTGGTTACATACAACTCAAATATGATTAGATAATCTTTATAAATTAAAGGTCTTTTTTAAGCACATGTGGTCTAGTCTTGCCATTTTGTTCATAGTTTTAGAAGCTCTTCTTTATTGTGATGTTATCTAAATTACAGGATATTTGAAAAAAACTACATTTGGGATTGCACACAATGTTTAGCAACTATAATTAATGCAACTGAGAATAATTGGGGTAAATAATTGAGATACATTCTCTCTGTGTAAATGAAGTTTCTGGTGCAGGTTTTTATCTTGAGACAGTTTCTGGGAAACCATAGACAAAGGCAACTTGAAACAAAAATGGTGATCTCAATTGTTACACGTGCTCTTATTCAGCCACTTGGGAAGAACCCTGCCACGCTTAGAGGCACTAACAAGGCGTCAGCCAGGTAGTACATTAAACAATATCCTCAGTTGAGGGAAACCATGTCTGTCAAATCAGGGCTAACATTTGCTTCAGTTGCTATTGAAGCTTAGGAATCAGCTAAAACTCATAAATTTATTTCACTTCCATGATCTGTTAGGATGGCCAATGGATCTGTTTAGCTTTAAGGTCATTTCCAATTTCTTTCCTAGTAACTGTTTCCTACAACTGTCACTTCTGAATAAAAGCATATACATTTTTACATGCACACACACACAAAAACACGTCATTTCATAAATCAAAGAGGACCACCCAGCCAATTATTTTACTGTAGCTGTATCTGCTGAGATTGTGAGTTACTTTAATTTGCATTTAAAAGAGAAGACAGAAAATTCCCAATGAAATAAAAATGCTTAGTTTTGCTGGTTCAATAAAGCAGAACAATGAGTTAAACACTGCCTTTAAAAACAGTGTTTGTACTTTTGAAGGTTAGTGGAATTTGCAGGTTGGGGGGGGGCGGAATCTCTCCATGATATTTTGGTTTGGAGACTTAAAACTCAAGAAAACTTGGTGAGAACTGGGAGACCACCTGACAGAGTAAAAAGGTCACTATTCTTGCTTCATCCTCTTCTACAAACACAGAGACCTCTGGGCTGCACTTTAGGAAAATCCTGTCAGAAGAAAGAGCACCTGAAGCAACCCTTAATCAGAGCTGTAACTGTAATCATAATAATTGTTCTACTAAAACTAATGAAAATTTATATTGGAATTCATCCTTGAGACATTCATGTAAAGTACCTATTCCCTTCCTGCTGTTAGTCACTAGTCTCTGAAAAAGTACTGTGGGAGTAAATGTCAACTTAGCTCTTTTTCATTCTAAGTTAACACGGAAAAAACAATTCAGACAGAAATTACATAGACGGGCAAATGAGAGAGGAAAAAAGTCTGTCTGATGAAAAGATATTTCAGTGAATATGTTATTCGAATGCAAATGATTTTCCTGATGATTTTCTTTAGGGGTAAATTGCTTTATTGCTGTTGCCACTGGAAGGCGAAGTATTGTTCGTGTGCTGGACATCTTGAGCTCTCAAGTTCATTTCCGCATTGAAGCTGACTCCTCCAGGGAATAGGTAACGAACCTGACACATCACCCGGATCCCAGAAGAAGAGAGTGCTTCAGCTGGGGCATAGTACATATCAATCCAGTCGTATCTGTGAGAAGATGATGACCTTACAACAGCCAATGTCTTTCAAATAACAGACAGATGGCAAAAACAAGCCTGAAAACACCAAGATGAAGCATAGAAAAATCAAGGGTAAACAAAATTGTTTGTCTGATTCACAGTGATATGTACTTTGCCACTGAGCTTTGGAGTTTTGGTGTCAAAGAACTCTAAACAAGATGAAGTTGGCGAGATAAATTATAGGTTATGTCTAGCATACTTCGTGGCATTTTGAAATTTTAACATGTTCATATTGGGAACTTCTGACATTATCATTAGCAGCTATGGGAAGCTTGACACTGATTCCATCACTTGTGTTTCTCCCTTTTCAAAGACAGAGCAGGCTTCTCCTCACATCAAAGCTTATTTGTCTGTTCTCTCTTCTTCCACACTTAGAGTAAATAATTACTAAGAAAGTGAGGAGATTTTGCCTTTCCTAAAGACAGTTGAGTCAGTAGCCTGAATTTCTCATGAGAAGAATAAAGAAATGCCTCACTATACCAGTCTTAAGATGGGTGAAATTTTCCCTAGTTATTTTTCAGAATATTATTCTGAAAAGCATTGATAGCTATTTATCATTATGAATAATTATCTTCCTAGAAGTAAAATTATCTTATTATTTTCTGACTTATTTATGTTTTGTATTCCACTGTGTCTTTTGGACACTCAGATTCCACTTTATACAAAGTGTTTTTCATTTTCCATCTGTTTAAAAAAAAACCATTCACCTTGTCTGAATTTCAGAAAATTAAATTTCTTTTAATTATAGTCTCTCCTCACTTTACCTCTTCAGTCCTCTTCAACTAGGGCAGAGATCCATAACCAGAGTTCCAGACTGCCTTTCTCACTGGCTTATCTCTTTTTAATTCCATTTGATAGTGAAGCTCCAGGAAATGCTCTGCTCAGATAGCTCAACACTTAGTTCAGGTTTTCTTATAGCCCCCTTTCATACCATCATGCTCAAAGACATATATTGAAGATAGATAATTTCTCAGGCTTATAGTTACTTAATCCACTCAATTTCTTCATTTGGAAAAAATTTAACATCATCTACATATGAGGTGTTGTGATAAGCCCTTTGGAAGAAAAGCAAGTGAAATATAGAAATATGAAAATAAATAAAGGAAACCTTTATTTATTTAAAGTGGAGTGGGGAGGCTCTGAAGAGGGAACTCACATGTGTCCATCATTCACCACATTTTACTAACCCCTGCAGGAATAAAGGTTTTCTCCTGTTGCACCACCACCAAGCTGCCTACTACCAGCAGCCAAAGTAGAAACATCATCAGTTCAGTTCAGTTCAGTTCCTCAGTTGTATCCGACTCTCTGCGACCCCATGAATCGCAGCATGCCAGGCCTCCCTGTCCATCACCAACTCTCGGAGTTCACTCAGACTCATGCCCATTGAGTCAGTGATGCCATCCAGCCATCTCATCCTCTGCCGTCCCCTTCTCCTCCTGCCCCCAATCCCCACCAGCATCAGAGTCTTTTCCAATGAGTCAACTCTTCCCATGAGGTGGCCAAAGTACTGGAGTTTCAGCTTCAGCATCATTCCTTCCAAAGAAATCCCAGGGCTGATCTCCTTCAGAATGGACTGGTTGGATCTCCTTGCAGTCCAAGGGACTCTCAAGAGTCTTCTCCAGCACCAAACTTCAAAAGCATCAATTCTTCAGTGCTCAGCTTTCTTCACAGTCCAACTTTCACATCCATACATGACCACTGGAAAAACCATAG
>SJYA01001344.1:0-21705 GCA_006410615.1 Neotragus moschatus
TTCCTTTTCTAGTTGTTTTAGGTGTAGAGTTAGGTTATTTATTTGACTTTTTTCTTGTTTCTTGAAGTAAGCCTGTATTGCTATGCACCTTCCCCTTAGCACTGCTTTTACAGGGCCCCATAGGTTTTGGGCTGTTGTATTTTCATTCGTTTCTATGCATATTTTGATTTTTTCTGTGATTTGTTGGTTATTCAGCAGCATGTTGTTCAGCCTCCATAAGTTGGAATTTTTAATAATTTTTCTCCTGTAATTGAATCTNCACTGCTTTTACAGGGCCCCATAGGTTTTGGGCTGTTGTATTTTCATTCGTTTCTATGCATATTTTGATTTTTTCTGTGATTTGTTGGTTATTCAGCAGCATGTTGTTCAGCCTCCATAAGTTGGAATTTTTAATAATTTTTCTCCTGTAATTGAATCTAATCTTACTGCATTGTGGTCAGAAAAGATGGTTGGAATGATTTCAATTTTTTTTTTTTTAATTTACCAAGGCTAGATTTATAGCCCAGGATGTGATCTATCCTGGAGAAGTTTCCATGTGCACTTGAGAAAAAGGTGAAATTCTTTATTTTGGGGTGAAATGTCCTATAAATATCAATTAGGTATAACTGGTCTATTGTATCTTTTAAAGTTTGTGTTTTCTTGTTAATTTTCTGTTTAATTGATCTATCCATAGGTGTGAGTGGGGTATTAAAGTCTCCGACTATTATTGTGTTATTGTTAATTTCCCCATTCATACTTGTTAGCATTTGCCTTACATATTGCAGTGCTCCTATGTTGGGTGCATATATATTTATAATTGTTATATCTTCTTCTTGGGTTGATCCTTTGATCGTTATGTAGTGTCCATCTTTGTCTTTTTTCACAGCCTTTGTTTTAAAGTCTATTTTATCTGATATGAGTATTGCTACTCCTGCTTTCTTTTGGTCTCTATTTGCATGGAATATCTTTTTCCAGTCCTTCTCTCTCAGTCCATATGTGTCCCATGTTTTAAGGTAGGTCTCTTATAGACAACATATATAGGGGTCTTGTTTTTTTATCCATTCAGCCAGTCTTTTTTTTTTGGTTGGGGGCATTCAACCAATTTACATTTAAGCTAATTATTGATAAGTATGGTGACTGAACTGAACTAAACAGATGATCCTGTTGCCATTTACTTTATTGTTTTGGGTTTGAGTTTATATACTCTTTCTGTGTTTCCTGTCTAGAGAAGATCCTTTAGCATTTGTTGGAGAGCTGGTTTGGCGGTGCTGAATTCTCTGTTTTTGCTTGTCTGTAAAGCTTTTGATTTCTCCTTCATATTTGAATGAGATCCTTGCTGGGTACAATAATCTGGGGCTGTAGGCTATTTTCTTTCATCCCTTTAAGTATTTCTTGCCATTTCCTTCTGGCCTGAAGAGTTTCTATTGAAAGATCAGCTGTTATCCTTATGGGAATCCCCTTGCGTGTTATTTGTTGTTTTTCCCTTGCTGCTTTTAATATTTGTTCTTTGTGTTTGATCTCTGTTAATTTGAGTAATATGTGTCTTGGGGTGTTTTGCCTTGGATTTATCCTGTTTGGGACTCTCTGGGTTTCTTGGACTTGGGTGTTTATTTCCTTACCCGTTTTAGGGAAGTTTTCAACTATGATTTCCTCAAGTATTTTATCATGGTCTTTCACATTGTCTTCTTCTTCTGGGACTCCTATGATTCAAATGTTGGGGCATTTAACATTGTGTCAGAGGTCTCTGAGTTGTACTCATTTCTTTTAATTCTTTTTTCTTTTTTTTGTCTCTGTTTCATTTACTTCTACCATTCTGTCTTCTACCTCACTTATCCTATCTTCTACCTCCGTTATTCTACTGTTGGTTCCCCCCAGAGTGTTTTAGATCTCATTTGTTGCATTATTCATTATATATTGACTCTTTTTTATTTCTTCTAGGTCCTTGTTAAACCTTTCTTGGATCTTCTCGATCCTTGTCTCCAGGCTATTTGTCTGTAACTTCAATTTGTTTTCAAGATTTTGGATCATTTTCACTATCATTATTCAGAATTCTTTACTAGGTAGATTCCCTATCTCTTCCTCTTTTGTTTGGTTTTGTGGGCATTTATCCTGTTCCTTTACCTGCTGGGTATTTCTCTGCCTTTCCATTTTGTTTATATTGCTGTGTTTGCAGTGGCCTTTCTGGATTCTAGCAGTTTGTGGTTCCTCTTTATTGTGGAGGTTACTCACTGTGGGTGGGGTTGGACGGGTGGCTTGTCAAGGTTTCCTGGTTAGGGAAGCTTGTGGCAGTATTCTGGTGGGTGGAGGGAGCTGGATTTCTTCTTTCTGGAGTGCAATGAAGGGTCCAGTAATGAGTTTTGAGATGTCAGTGGTTTTGGAGTGATTCTGGGCAGCCTGTATATTGAAGCTCAGGGCTGTGTTCCTGTGTTGCTGAAGAATTTGTGTTGTATGTCTTGCTCTGGAACTTGTTGGCCCTTGGGTGGTGCTTGGTTTCAGTGCAGGTATGGAGGTGTTTGATGAACTCCTATAGATTAATGTTCCCTGGATTCAGGAGTTCTCTGGTGTTCTCAGGATTTGGACTTAAGCCTCCTGCTTCTGGTTTTCAGTCTTATTCTTACACTAGCCTCAAGATTTCTCCATCTATACAGCACCAATGATAAAATATATAGGTTAATGATGAAACGTTTCTCCACAGTGAGGGACACCTGGAGAAGTACACAGAATTACATGGGGAAGAGAAGAGGGAGAAGGGAGATAAAGGTGACCAGGAGGAGGAGAAGAGGGGGAATCAAAAGGGGAGATAGCAAGCTAGCCAGTAATCACTTCCCTATGTGCTCTCCACAGTCTGGATCCCTCGGAGATGTTCACGGCGTTACACAGAGAAGAGAAGAGGGAGGAAAGAGACAGATGTGGCCAGGAGGATAAAAGAAAGAAAGAAAGAAAGTGAAGTCGCTCAGTCATGTCCAACTCTTTGTGACCCCATGGAGTGTAGCCTACCAGGCTCCTCTGTCCATGGGATTCTCCAGTCAAGAGTACTGGAATGGATTGCCATTCCCTTCTCCAGGGTCTCTTCCTGACCCAGGGATTGAACTCGGGTCTCCCACATTGTAGACAGATGCTTTACCGTCTGAGCCACTAGGAGAATAAAAGGGGGAATCAAAAGGAGAGAGACAGATCCAGCCAGTAATCAGTTCCCTAAGTGTTCTCCATCGTCTGGAACACACAAAGAAATTCATAGAGTTGGGTAGAGAAGAAAAGGGGGTGAGGGGAGAGGTAGAGTCCACCTGGTGGAGCAAAAGGAGAGTCAAAAGGGAGACAGAGCAATCAGAGCAGTGATCTCACTCCCAAGTAAAAATGGGTACTGAAGATTGGGTTCCTAAAGGTACAAAGTTTATAACAAATACCAAAAATCAAAGATTAAAAATCTAGAGTAGAGGTTAGATTCTCAAAAATACAATAAAATAGTCACAAAGTTGTAAAATATATATATATATATATATATATATATGAAGTTTGCTTTAAAAATAGGGTCTTTTTTTTGCAAGGTAATAGTAGGTTATAAAAATGAAAATGAAAAGAGTAATGGGGGACTTAAAATAATTTTTCCTAATTTAAAAAATGATTATTGTAAAAATATATCTAGGACTTTCTCTGGAGCTGTTGCAGACAGTGTCAGGTCAGTTCATTTTCAGATAGTTCTTTGCTCCGGCTTGTACTTCTCAAGGTCTATAGGCTCCTTCCTATGTAGTTGGTGCTAACTACAGGGTTTTAATCTATTGCACCTGTCACTTCCAAAGTGGTCCCCTCTGTTTATTTTAGCTTCTTCTGTTTGCTGGTATCTTCAGTGTCTAATTTCTTCCCTGACACAAGGGGGGCAGGGATGGTCACTTTTTTAAGGCTCACTTGTTCAGTCGTGCTGTAGGGAGGGAGGAACACTGCAAACGAATATCACTGGCGTGTGCTCACAGTGATTCAGCCACACTGGGTTTGCCCCAGCTCATGGCCTGTGTGCTTTCCCAGTCTGCACTGCTCAAGCTCTAGGTTGCTCTGCCAGGAACTGTCTGATGCAGGCCCTGGGTTGCATGCACTCCCCAGGTCTAAGCCGCTCAGGTTCAGGTTCTTGGGTACTCCACAAAAGGTGCAGACTTGGTTGGGCCTGCATTTTGTGCCCATCCCTGGTCCGAGCAGCTCAGGTCCAAGCACCTTGTCGAGCAGGTGCTTGACAAGTGCAGTCGCCACCAGTTGAAGGCTGTGACTTACCGCCTCCCCATCCCAGCCGCTTGGTTTTCTGGGTGTACAAGAGGCACACCTTCTCTGGTGCGCCATGTGTCTCTTCTGGGGAGCTGATCTCTGGCTGCGACCCTCCCGGCAGATGTTGACCATTCAGAATCTCAAGAAATCTTGGTTAGCAATGAAGTCTGCATGCAGTTTGGTATAGGATGCCTCTCTGGGGCCATAATTGCCCTGGCTGACCTCCCCTGTCTATCTCTGGTGGGAGATGGGCTGGTCCACAGCCAGCTAGCTCTGCTCAGTCCTTTGTTCTGTGAGCAGGCCTGGCGGTGTCTTAGGTTAAGACTTTTCACAGGATAGCTATCCTACAGTCTGGGTTGCTATCTGAAGCTAGTTCCCTTAGATTGCCCTCAGGGCAATCAGGCCCGGTCCTTACCCAAAGCAACGCAGCCTGCACCTTCCTGTCCAGCCCCCGCTTGCTAGTGGGGTATGTGAGCGTCTGGGCTGCTGCTCCACTGGGAGTTGGTGTTAGGCACATAATCTGTGTATTTTAATTATTTATTTATTTTTCCTCCCAGTTATTTTGCCCTCTGAAATTTCAAGGCTGGCCACAGACCCACCGGAGGAGTTTCTCCTGGTGTTTGGAAACTTCTCTCTTTTTTAAGACTCCCTTCCCTGGACGGATCCCTATCCCTTTTTGTCCCTCTTTTTATCTTTTATATTTTGCCCTACCTCCTTTCAAAGACAATGGGCTGCCTTTCTGGGTTCCTGATGTCCTCTGCCAGCATTTAGAAGTTGTGCTGTGAAATTCTCTCGGCGTTCAAATGTTCTTTCAATGAATTTGTTGGGGAGAAAGTAGTCTCCCTGTCATATTCCTCTGCCAAGTTAAGTCTTGTCATATTTATCTGATTATTTTATCTGTGTACTTGAGTAACAGGATTTATTTTCAAGGCCTTATAAGTTTGTTCTTGCAGAGATTGTTCTGCACTGTTAAGCTCAATTTGGGTTTCTGGGCGTGTCTGCTGGTAATGTTTTCAGGCAGGAGGATCCTGCTATTACAGTCTATTCTAGGGCAAGACACATGTTCCACCTTTGAGGATGGAGATGGGATGGGGTGCACCACTGGCGAAAGACAGTTGGCCAGGACTTCTGGCTTGGTTTCCGATCCAAATGAGGTTGCAGAATGGAATCTATGACTGCATGACTTCTTTGGTCAGGACTGGGTACTATATTCTGTAGTAGGTGGGACTATGAATTAGCTTGCCTACTCTGGCAGGGCAGCAGATCAGGACACAGGGATTGTATAACTCACTTTTTCTGATCGAGATTCAGCCTGAGTGTGCACTGAATTCTCTGCTGAGGCCACCAGCTTTGCTCTGCAGTTGGAGGAAACCATAGGCTGTTCTCTGGTCAAGCAGTACTGTACTCCAACTTTTCTGATGAACAAGGCCACTGGCTTTGCTCTGCCAACTATCAACTCTGTCTGCCCTTCTCTCAGCTCAAGCGCTATTGGACCACTCAGTTTCAAGGAGTTGTTGCCAATATTTCTGGTCAGATTGGGCCAGGTTATTGTTTTACAGTCACTAAGTCGTGTCTGACTCTTTGCATAACCATAGATTGCAGGCTTCCTGGTCCTTCACTATCTCCCAGAGTTTGTTCAAATTCATGTCCACTGAGTTGATGAGTTGGGTTCAATCCCAGGGTGGGGAAAATCCCTTGGAGGAGGGCATGGCAACCCACTCCAGTATTCTTGCCTGGAGAATCCCATAGACAGAGAAGCCTGGTGGGCTATAGTCCACAGGGTGGCAAAGAGTCAGACAAGACTGAAGTGACCTAGCATGCACAAATGGGTGATACTGTCCAACCATCTCACTCTCTGTGGCCCTCTTCTTTTGCCTTCAATCTTTCTCATCATCAGGGTCTTTCCAATGAGTTGTGTGTGTTTTTTGTCTATTCATCTGTCAATGGACAATAAATTTGCTTCCTTACTTTGGCTATTGTAAATAATGCCAAAATGAACTCTAAAAGGCAAATATCCTTATGAATTGCTTTTTTCTTTGGGTAAATATCCAGAAGTGAAACTGCTGAATCACATGGCAGTTCTACTTTCAACTTTTTGAGAAGCCTCTATACTATTTTCCATAGATTCATAGATATTGTATTCTTGCCTGGGAAATCCCATGGACAGAAGATCCTGGCAGGCCACAGTCCATGGAGTCAGAAAGAGTCCATCAGGACTTAGTGACTAAACAAAAGCAACAACAATACAGGGAACAAGCAGATTATTGCTGGGGGTGGGGTGGGGGAAATATGTGAAGAGAATTAGACGTATAACCCCCCAGTTACATAATAAATAAGCCACAAAGAGGTAATATGCAGCACAAGAAGTATGGTCAATAATATTGTAATTACTGTATGGGGACAGATGGTTACTAGACTTATTGTGGTGATTATTTCATAATGTATACAAATGTCAAATCAATATGTAACACACTTGGGACTAACATAATATTGTATGTCAACTATTTTCAAGAATAAATAACCAGTGTTCCTGAAGCAACTCTAGATTCACCTTTGCCTGGGACTAGTTTTCTTTACTACTAAAAAGTGACATTCATGGAGTGTTTCATGAATGTTTTACTTACTCAACAAAAACTCCATATGGTCGGAGGAAACTTGAATGAATGATGGCTTTCTAGGAACTTAGGGAATTTGAAGGCTTATGCACCCCCAGAAAATGTTTTTCCTTTGGTCTTGTAGAGCTTCATTCTATACTATGCCAATTGTTATTCAAATTGAAGATTGGAGGGGAGGAAAACTCTAAGCAAATTTCTGAAGTTCTGTCTTTGCATGCATTCCTTTTTATCCTGGCATTATACTTTGAAAATTCTGAGAGCTTTAATTTCCCTAAAGTCCCAACTTTTTCTCCTCAAGTCAGGATAAGCTCTGGAGTCTTGGGTTTTCACTTCTCAAGCTTAGCAAATGGCAGAAAATTATGGCTTTTATAGGACTCATTAGATTTGTTTCCTTTTTTCTAAACCATTACTTCCCTCTTCTAATTCCTTTCTCATGTCTGGAAATAAATTTTATATATTCTATCCTGATTTTTAGTGTTTATGCAAGCAGCAATTCCAGTTGGAGTATCTTTGTAATAGGCTGAAGCAGAATTTCTTAAACTTAAAAGATTTGAGCATCTGGAATAGAGTTCCCAAGTTCTTTATTCTCGGGGACACTAGTGACAGATCTTGGCACAACATTCATAAGAGAGGCAAGGTTTCAGTATTTGGGTCCTATCAGTAGCATTTTTACCTTAGAAAGTCAGCTCTCAACTATTCAAGAGCAAAAGGCCCAATCTAATAACTCTTTTTTTCCCTAGACTTGAAACCAGTTACTCCTAGAGGGCAGTCAGGAGGATAATTTTTGCTTCATCAGAACACTACTGATATTAAGAAAAAAAATCATAGACAAAGTAAACATTCTGAACCTTACTAAACCTTACTAAAAAGACTTTTACCCATAAAAATATTTTAGATACACATCAAGAGGATGATATATAATTTTGAAGGTTAGAAGAGAAATACAGAAAAAAAGAGATGACTTTTTTCTCAATGCTTTGAACATGGACCACATGATCTAAAATTCTCTAGTAATTTCAAGTCCAGAAACATTGTTGAAGTTCAAAAATCTAAGAAAAAGAGATCTGAGATCAAAAGAAAGTTCAGTTCAGTTCAGTCACTCAGTCGTGTCCGACTCTTTGCGACCCCATGAACTGCAGCACGCCAGGCCTCCGCGTCCATCATCAACTCACAGAGTCCACCCAAACCCATGTCTATCGAGTCGGTGATGCCATCAAACCATTTCATCCTCACTCGTTCCCTTCTCCTTCTACTCTCAATCTTACCCAGCATCAGGGTCTTTTCCAATGAGTCAGCTTTTTACATTAGGTGGCCAAAATATTGGAGTTTCAGCTTCAGCATCAGTCCTTCCAATGAACACCCAGGACTGATCTCCTTTAGGATGGACTGGTTGGGTCACCTTGCAGTCCAAGTGACTCTCAAGAGTCTTCTCCAACACCACAGTTCAAAAGCATCAACTCTTCAGCACTCAGCATTCTTTATAGTCCAACTCTCTTTCCATACGTGACCACTGGAAAAACCATAGCCTTGACTAGACGGACTTTTATTGACAAATGAATGTCTCTGTTTTTTAATATGCTGCTTAGGATGGTCATAACTTTCTTTCCAAAGAGTAAGCATCTTTTAATTTCATGGCTGCAATCACCATCTGCAGTGATTTTGGAGCCAAGAAAAATAAAATCAACCACCGTTTCCACTGTTTCCCCAACTATTTGCCATAAAGTGAAGGGACCAGATGCCATGATCTTCGTTTTCTGAATGTTGAACTTTAAGCCAACTTTTTCCCTCTCTCTTCTTTCACTTTTATCAAGAGGCTCTTTAGTTCTTCTTCACTTTTTGCCGTAAGAGTGGTGTCATCTGCATATCTGAGGGTATTGATATTTCTACGAGCAATCTTGATTCCAGCTTGTGCTTCCTCCAGCCCAGTATTTCTCATGATTTACTCTGCATATAAATTTAAAAAGCAGGGTGACAATATACAGCCTTGATGTACTCCTTTTCCTATGTGGAATTAGTCTCTTGTTCCATGTCCAGTTCTAACTGTTGCTTCCTGAGCTGCATATAGGTTTCTCAAGAGGCAGATCAAGTGGTCTGGTATTCCTATCTCTTTCAGAATTTTCCACAGTTTATTGTGATTCACACTGCCAAAGGCCTTGGAATAGTCAATAAAACATAAATAAAAGTTTTTTCTGGAACTCTTTTGCTTTTTTGATGATCCAGCGGATGTTGGCAATTTGATCTCTGGTTCCTCTGCCTTTTCTAAAACTAGCTCCAACATCTGGAAGTTCATGGTTCATGTACTGCTGACGCTTGGCTTGGAGAATTTTGAGCATTACTTTCCTAGCGTGTGAGATGAGAAGCAAGTTCAGTTCAGTTCAGTTGCTCAGTCATGTCCGACTCTTTGTGACCCCAAAAATTGCAGCACGCCAGGACCCCCTGTCCATCACCAACTCCTGGAGTTCACTCAGACTCACGTCCATCGAGTTGGTGATGCCATCCAGCCATCTCATCCTCCATTGTCCCCTTCTCCTCCTGCCCTCAATCCCCCTCAGCATCAGAGTCTTTTCCAATGAGTCAACTCTTTGCATGAGGTGGCCAGACNCTTCTTCCAGCCCAATGTTTCTCATGATGTACTCTGCATAGAAGTTAAATAAGCAGGGTGACAATATACCACTAACATCATCTAATAAGTCCACATAATTTTGCCACTTGGATTTAATTTGTCTGTGTCATGTGGAATCTTCCCAGACCAGGGATCTAACCTGTGATCCCTACATTGGTAGGTGAGTTCCTATCCACTGCACCACTTGGAAGTAGAAAAACCTGTTGTTGTAACGTCACCAGGTATCTTGGGGAACAATCTAAAATATCCAAATTTATATAACAATAATAGAGACTGATTATACAAGAAAATATATAAATTTACCTTTGAAAGATAATATATGCAGCTATACCCATCAACAGCTTGAGAAGGTGTTGGGTGGTAAGGGGAAAAATATAAGAAAATAAGGAAATATGGTGGCTCAGAGGTTAAAGAGTCTGTCTGCAATGGGGGAGACCAGAGTTTGATCCCTGGGTCGGGAAGATCCCCTGGAGAAGGAAATGGCAACCCACTCCAGTATTCTTGCCAGGGGAATCCCATGGGCAGAGGAACCTGGTGGGCTACAGTCCACGGGGTCATAAAGAGTCGGACACAACTGAGCGACTTCACTTTTCACTTTCACCAGAAGGATATGATATTGGCTAATGTGCTATTTTAGGAAAACCTAAGCTTTCTTTCAGATAATGAGGGTTCCAATGGCTACATAAATCAGTTATCTTTTGTGCACAAGAGACTATGAAGTTATCTTTATAAGAATTATGATCATACGCTTGAGGAATATATTGCAAAGAAGTATTAACAATATGGCTAAGAGTCACATTAGAATAATAATATAATAATCTCACAAGAAAGCTTAGGGAATCCTTAAATAATTCTGGTCACATTTTTCAGTGGCCAAGAGAAAAACATCCAAGATTTATGTGAGAGAGTACTGACTATGAAATCCCATCCCATTCATAAGAAATTTTTTCACGAATTCTTGCTATTATATCAGGCAAAGCCATAGAAAATTGTACACTTAGTATTTTTCTGAGTAATTTCAATAATTTGGTACATACTTACAAAATGTCTTCTTATGCCAAGACTGTGTTATTCTGTTCTCACAGGAATGAAGTGAAGTCGCTCAATCGTGTCCTACTCTTTGCGACCCCATGGACTGTAGCCTACCAGGCTCCTATGTTCATGGGATTTTCCAGGCAAGAGAACTGGACTGGGTTGTCATATCTCTCTCCAGAAGATCTTCCCGAACCAAGGATCGAACCCAGATCTCTTGCATTGTAGGCAGACGCTTTAGTGTCTGAGCCACCATTGAATTTTACAGGGAATCTCACAGGGAAGTAGTTACAATTACATTCTTTACATTCTTCCTTAGAGGTGTTGTTGTTCAGTCACAAATCATGTCTGACTTTGCACAATCCCAGGGACTGAGGCACGCCAGTATTCCCTGTCCCAGACATGTAGAAGCCTATAAAGAATTTGTCTTGAGGAAATTTTGCATGCCAAGCCTATGATTTATTGACCCATTTTTGACTGGGCTTCCTTGGTGGCTCAGAGGTAAAGAATTTGCCTCCATTGCAGGAGTCTCAGGAGATGTGGGTTCGACCCCTAGATCAGGCAGATCCCCTGGAGAAGAAAATGCAGCCCACTTCAGTATTATGTGCTTCTCTGGTGGCTCAGCTAGTAAAGAATCTCCCTGCAATGCAGGAGACCCCTGTTCAATCCCTGGAGGAAGATCCCCTTGAGTAGTATTCTTGTCTGGAGAATCCCCATGGACAGAGGAGCCTGGCAGGCTACAGTCTATAGGGTTGCAAACAGTTGAACATGACTGAGCGACTAACACTTTCACTATGGGTTTCCACTTGTTTAATTTGCTTTTGTTGCCTCTGCATTGGGTATCTATTCCAATGTCAAGGAGCTTGCCATCTATATTTTGTTTTAGGACTTTTATAGTTTCAGGTGTTATTCTCAAGTCTTTCATAAATTTTGAGTTAAGTTTTGTGTATATTGTAAGATACTCTTCCAGTCTGGTTCCCAACTCCATATATGAAAAGAACTGCCCTTTTCCCATGTAACTCTTGCCTCCTTTGTTGTAAATTAATTGGCTGTATATGTTTGGGTTTATTTCTGGCTCTCTATTTATTTGCATTAATCTTTGTATCTCTTTGTATGGCAATGCCATGCATTTTTGGTTTGTTGTTATTGTTCAGTCACGAAGTCCTGTCTGACTCTGAACCCTATGACTTGTAGCACACCAGGCTTCCCTGTTCTTCACTATCTCCCAGAGTTTGCTGAAACTCAGGTCCCTGGAGTCCATGATGCCATCCAACCATCTCATCCTCTGTCGTCCTCTTTTTCTCTTTTCCACAATCATTCCTAGCATCAGGATCTTTTCCAGTGAGTCAGCTCTTTGCATCTGGTGGTGAAAGTATTAGAGCTTCAACTTCAGCATCAGTCCTTCCAATGAATATTCAGGGTTGGTTTCCTTTAGGATTGACAGGTTTGATCTCCTTCCTGTCTAAAGGATTCTCAAGAGTCTTCTCTAGAACCACAGTTAGGAAGCATCAATTCTTTGGCACTTAGCCTTTTCTATGATAAAACAACTCTCACATCCATACATGACTACTGGAAAAACCATAGCTTTGACTAGACAGACCTATGTTGGCAAAGTGATGTCTTTGCTTTTTGAATACAATAAGTTTTTCATAGTTTTCATTCCAAGGAGCAAGCGCCTTTTAATTTCATGGCTGCAGTTACTGTCTGCCATGACTTTGGAGACCAAGAAAGAAAATCTGCCACTGCTTCCACTGCTTCCCATCTATTTGCCATGAAGTGATGGGACTGGATGCCATGACCTTAGTTTTTCTAATATTGAGTTTTAAGATAGCTTTTTCACTCTTCTCTTTCACCCTCATCAAGGGCTCTTTAGTTCCTCTTCACTTTCTGCCATTAGTGTAGTATTATCTGCATATCTGAGGTTATTGACATTTCTTTTGGCAATCTTGATTCCAGCTTGTGTGTCATCCAGATTGGCATTTCCCATGATACACTGCATTGAAGTTAAATAAGCAAGGTGACAATAGACAACCTTGTCATACTCTTTAATTTTGAACCAGTTCGTTGTTCCAAGTCTGGTTCTAACTGATGTTTCTTGTCCTGCATATAGATTTGTCAGGAGACAGCTAAGTATTCCTGTCTGGTATTCCTGTCTCTTTAAGAATTTTCCACAGGTTGTTGTAATCCACACAATCAAAAGCTTTAGTGTAGTCAATGAAGAAGAAGCAGATGTTTTTCTGGAATTCCCTTGCTTTTTTCATGGTCCAATGAATGTTGGCAATTTGATCTCTGGTTCATCTGTCTTTTGTAAACCCAGCTTATACATCTGGAGGTTCTCAGTTCACATACTGTTGAAGCCTATCTTGAAGGATTTTGAGTCCTGACTTGCTAGCATGTGAAATGAGTACAGATATGGTAGTTTGAACATTCTTTGGCAATGTCCTTCTTTGGGATCAGAATGAAAACTGTCCTTTTCCAGTACTGTGGCCACTACTGATTTCAGTTTATAGCTTTAAACTAGAAAGTGTGATACTTCCACCTTTTTCTTCTATCTTGTTTGTTTCAGTGATTTGCGTATTTTTAGAGTTTGATACATTTTGTCACCTCAGTTATTAGTTTTCTTTTTATGTAAAGATATCTCACTTGTATTGAGACATTGATAAACCTATTTTTGACTTTCAAAAGGTGGCTTTTGCTTAATATGTCCTTCTCATGGGGAACAACAGATAATATAAAACATCATTTATTTTCATAGGGGACCATTTTGGTTGAGAGGTAGTTAAGGAATACTGGATTTTTGAGGGGAAATTAAAAACTGGCACAATATTGGGAAAAGGTATGACAGGTGGTCAGAAACACCAGAAGATAATTAGCCTACATAGTTTGATTAGTGCCATTAGCAGTGATTTAAATATGGTGAGTTTCAGATAATTTGAACTCATTTTTATTATGTGCATTTTTCATTTAGGGGCTCCAGTTATAAAAAAAAATTATATTTAAAAGGAAATTTTTAGGTTTTTTTTTAGTTTACATTAGAGTTCAGTTCAGTTCAGTTGCTCAGTCATGTCTGACTCCTTGCGACCCCATGGGCTGCAGCACTCCAAGACTCCCTATCCATCACCAACTCCCAGAGTTTACTCAAACTCATGTGCAATGAGTAGGTGATGCCATACAACCATCTCATCCTCTAGCATTCCCTTCTCTTCCAGCATTCAACCTTTCTCAGCATCAGTTCAGTTCATTTGCTCAGTCATGTCCAGCTCTTTGTGACCCCATGGACTACAGCACAACAGGCCTCCCTGTCCTTCATCAACTCCGATATATTACTCAACTCAGGTCCATTGAGTTGGTGATGCCATCTAATCATCTAATCCTCTGTCGCACTTCTCCTCCTGTCTTCAATCTTTCTCAGCATCAAGGTCTTTTCTAATAAGTCAGTTCTTCACATCAGGTGGCCAAAGTATTGGAGTTTCAGATTCAGCATCAGTCCTTCCAGTGAATATTCAGGACTGATTTCCTTCAGGATGGACTGGTTGGATCTCCTTTCAGTCCAAGGGACTCTCAAGAGTCTTCTCCAACACCACAGTTTAAAAGCATCAATTCTTCGGCACTCAGCTTTCTTTATTGTCCAAATCTCACATCCATACATGACCACTGGAAAAACCATAGGTTTGACTAGATGGACCTTTGTTGACAAAGTAATGTCTCTGCCTTTTAATATGCTAAGTTTTTCATAGCTTTTCTTCCAAGGAGCAAGCATATGTTAATTTCATGGCTTCAGCCACCATCTACAGTGATTTTGGAGCCGAAGAAAATAGTCTGCCACGGTTTCCACTCTTTCCCCATCTATTTCCCATGAAGTGATGGGACCAGATGACATGATCTTAGTTTTCTGAATGCTGATTTTTAAACCAATTTTTTCCACTTTCCTCTTTGACTTTCATCAAGAGGCTCTTTAATTCTTCTTCACTTTCTGCCAAAAGGGTACTGTCATCTGCGTATTGAGATTATTGATATTTGTCCCTGCAACCTTGACTCCAGCTTGTGTTTCATCCAGCCCAACATTTCTCATGATGTATTCTGCATACCAGTTTGATAATCAGGGTGACAATATACAGCTTTGATGTACTCTTTTTCGCATTTGAAACCAGTCTATTGTTCTGTGTCCAGTCTAAATGTTGCTTCCTGACCTGCATACAGGTTTCTCATGAGGCAGACCAGGTGGTCTGTTGCTTCTTTCTCTTTGAGAATTTTCCAGTTTGTTGTATTCCACACAGTCACAGGCTTTGGCATAGTCAGTAAAGCAGAAATAGATGTTTTTCTGGAAATTTCTTGGTTTTTTCATGATCTCATGGATGTTGGCAATTAGATCTCTGGTTCTTCTGCCTTTTCTAAATCCAGAGTGAACTGCTGGAAGTTCATGTACTTTTGAAGCCTGGCTTGGAGAATTCTGAGCATTACTTTACTAGTGTGTGAGATGAGTGGCATTGTGCATTCTTTGGCATTGCCTTTCTTTGGGATTGGGATGAAATATCAACTTTTCCAGTGCTGTGAACACTGCTGAGTTTTCCAGATTTGCTGGTATATTGAGCACAGCACTTTTACAGCATCATCTTTCAGGATTTGAAATAACTCAACTGAAATTCCATCACCTCCACTATCTTTGTTCGTAGTGATGCTTCCTAAGGTCCACTTGACTTCACATTCCAGGATGTCTGGTGAGTGATCACACCATTGTGATTATCTTGATTGTAAAGAACTTTTTGTACAGTTCTTCTGCGTATCCTTGCCAACTCTTTTTAATATCTTCTGCTTATGTTAGGTCCATAACATTACTGTCCTTTATTGTGCCCATCTTGCAGGAAATGTTAACTTGGTATCTCTAATTTTCTTGAAGAGATCTCTAGTCTTTCCCATTCTATACTTTTCCTCTATTTCTTTGCGTTGATCACTGAAGAAGGCTTTCTTATCTCTCCTTGTTATTCTTTGGAAGTCTGCATTCAAATGGATATATCTTTCCTTTTCACCTTTGCCTTTCACTTCTCTTCTTTTCACAGCTATTTGTAAGACCTCCTCAGATGAGCATTTTGCCTTTTTGGATTTCTTTTTCTTGGGGATGGTCTTGATCCCTGCCTCCTATACAATGCCATGAACCTCCATCCATAGTTCTTCAGGCACTCTGTCTATTAGATGTAATCCTTTGAATTTATCTCTCACTTCCACTGTATATTCATAAGGGATTTGACTTAGATCATACCTGAGTGGTCTAGTGGTTTTCCCTACTTTCTCCAACTTAAGTCTGAATTCAGCAATACAGATTTCATGATCTGAGCCACAGTCAGCTCCTGGTCTTGATTTTGCTGACTGTATAGAGCTTCTCCATCTTTGGCTGCAAATAATATAATCAATCTGATTTTGGTATTGGCCATCTGGAGATGTCCATGTGTAGTCTTCTCTTGTGTTGTTGAAAGAGGGTATTTTCTATGACCAGTGCATTCTCTTGGCAAAATTCTAATTAGCCTTTGCCCTGCTTCATTCTGTACTCCAAGGCCAAATTTGCCTGTTATGCCAGGTATTTCTTGATTTCTTACTTTTGCATTCTTGTTCCCTATAATGAAAAGGACATTTTTTGGGGGGGATATTAGTTCTAGAAGGTCTCCAAAGAACCATTCAACTCCAGTGTCTTCAGCATTACTGGTTGGAGATTATACTTGGATTACTGTGACATTGAATGGTTTGCCTTGGAAACAAACAGAGATGTTCTGTCATTTGTGAGATTGCATCCAAGTACTGCATTTCAGGCTCTTTTATTGACTATGATGGCTATTCCATTTCTTCTTCTAAGGGATTCCTGCCCACGGTAGTAGATATAATGGTCATCTGAGTTAAATTTACCCATTCCAGTCCATTTAAGTTCTCTGATTCCTAAAATGTCGATGTTCACTCTTGCCATCTCCTGTTTGACAGCTTCCAATTTGCCTTGATTCATGGACCTAACATTCCAGATTCCTATGTGATATTGCTCTTTACAGCATTGGACTTCCATCACCAGTCACATCCACAGCTGAATTTTGTTTTTGCTTTGAATCTGTCTCTTTATTCTTTCTGGAGTTATTTGTTCACTGATTTCCAATAGCATATTTGGCATGTACTGACCTGGGGAGTTCATCTTTCAGTGTTCTATGTTTTTGCCTTTTCATACTGTTCATGGGATTCTCAAGGCAAGAGTACTGAAGTGGTTTGCCTTTTCCTTCTCCTGAGGACCACTTTTTCTCAGAAGTCTCCACCATGACCTGTCCAACTTGGGTGGCCCTACATGGCATGGCTCATAGTTTCATTACGACAAGGCTGTGGACCATGTGATCAAATTGGTTATTTTTCTGTGGTTGTGGTTTTCAGTCTGTCTGCCCTTTGATGGAGAAGGATAAGAGGCTATGGAAGCTCCCTGATTGGAGAGACTGACTGAGGGAGAACTGGGTCTTACACTAGAGTAGCTCAGAAATTTTCTACTTGATGGTGAAACGATTTCTCCATGTGCTCAGGCACTAAAACAGCAGCCTCATCCATTACATGAATTGAAAAATGTGCTTATATAGCAATGTACCTGGAGTTCAGTCCTAGAATATAAATTACTTAAAATGGTTCTTCAATGCCCAAAGTTTTATCTTATAAGAATAATCTCTTAGAGGAGAGTTTTCCCTGCTTACCTGGCAATCTATGAATGAGTATCAAAATCTTAAATGTCAATAGTGTAACCTGTCTTTGGCACAGATATTGACATATTCATGTGTAACACAGGCATTCTATGAAGCTAATTAGCTTCAACCAGGTATGTAGCCCAATTCTGAGGGGAGGGTTGCAGGGGGGATTATTGGCTGGTAATTTGAAAATACAAAGATGAAGCAGGGATAATAAGAACAACAAACTTTTTGCGATCATTATAACATTTGATTGCTTTTATTCATGGAATTAAGCAAATCTACACATAATAGCATAAATTTAGGCTACTCAATTGGTATTAAGAGTAGCCTTTTAATGAAGAAACGTCCCATAGCATGAGCAAATTTTGAAGTCATGAGCTTCTTCCAAATTGTTAATAATAAACCTCCTGTGAAAATAGAAACATTTATTTTTCCAGTTAATAAAATTTTGAATACAACTTTGAAATCTAAAAATATACAAAACAAGATAAAAATTACAATTACAGGATTTGTAATATATTAGTAACACTCTCTGACCATTAGGCTTGTCAAAGGATACAAGGAAATGCATTGTGTTGGACAATCTAACAGCATAAAAGAAGGGATATTTCTCCTTGTGCTCATTTGGCAGCATATATAATAAATGATGAGCTGTTTCCTTTATTTGAGAATGAAATGTATTCAAAAAATTCTCACACAATGTAATAACCACAATATCTTATGGAATAAATTAAGCACAAATTGTTGAGACCCATCATAACTCCTTTCTTACCCTTGTTTGTAATGTTTTGTTTCTAGAGTGAACCTTTTCCTGTGAGAATGGAGACCTGATTGCTGTCCAACTGTCACTAAAACTAAGTGATTTTTGCAACTTAGCTTCCCTGATCCTTAGGATTAATCCATGAAAAAATGGGCTGGAACTGAAGAAACAACCCAGTTCTAATTCTAAATGATTGAGATTTAAATGTGTAAGATTCACTAGTTCATCAAAACTTTTGTATTTTCAACACAGGTTGTATTAGATAGTAAGAAAAATGAAAACCTCAAAAACTGAATTTAAACAATCTGTAGTTTAAGTTTGCTTCAGCTACTTACAAAATATATCATTTTGGACATGTTATTTAATGTCAAGTGAACTTTTCCTTCAAAAATTTAAACATTGCTTATAAAATTCATACTGTACCTAAGGACAACAAATAAAATGATGTGTGAAGACAGAAAGCTTAATATCCACTATTTAATTGATGCTCAAAAATTTAATATAACTGTCTCTCTGCACCCAGACTTCCTACTTCCACCCCAACCATCTCTGTTTCTTATTATATTCTCTGTCTTGGTGGATGAGCACACTTTACACTGGGGAGAATGACACGACAATAATGAAGAGCCAGATTTTCACAGACTAGCCATTTTGAATCCTGAACGAGAACCCAGAATATTTTGGGAGAAGCAATAAGAATTTTAAGAATCAACATAAAAGTGTCACTATTGCAGAAGCTACATGATATGTGAGGTCCTGGAAGGGTAGTTTTCCTTAACTGTCGTAATATTACTCAATATTTCTATAACATAGTAGGTACTCAATCATTCCTGTTTAACGGATCATTAAATATATTTAGTTCTCAAATGACTTTGGTTCATTTAGGCTTCATGCATAGTATAACTCATAATCATACCTGTGCTTTTATTTATTTTTGTAATGAGTTTTGCTACAGTCATGAACGCTTTTTCCCGTCTGCTGAAATTACTTGTGAGAACGTTACGATCCTGATCTGTGAGTAGCCTGTGTGGGAAACCCACTAGGAATTCTGCTGAACTTTCAAAGTATGGGCGATATAATACTGCCTCAAAAAATTCTATGGCCAGTAGAAAGTCCATGGTGAAGTCTCGTTCAGTTTCAGAAGAGTAGAATGAGCTAAAGGAAGGACACAAAGTTAGCTGCGTGAGTTACAAAATACTTCATTCAAACACAAATTAAACTCTAAATGTGTCTTTTCTCCCATGTTCCTTAGGAATTTTATGCTATTTGTTAAATAGTTGACTGAACCAAACCTACAGTTTCAGTATATTGTAATTAATCCTCACACTANTTTGCAACTTAGCTTCCCTGATCCTTAGGATTAATCCATGAAAAAATGGGCTGGAACTGAAGAAACAACCCAGTTCTAATTCTAAATGATTGAGATTTAAATGTGTAAGATTCACTAGTTCATCAAAACTTTTGTATTTTCAACACAGGTTGTATTAGATAGTAAGAAAAATGAAAACCTCAAAAACTGAATTTAAACAATCTGTAGTTTAAGTTTGCTTCAGCTACTTACAAAATATATCATTTTGGACATGTTATTTAATGTCAAATGAACTTTTCCTTCAAAAATTTAAACATTGCTTATAAAATTCATACTGTACCTAAGGACAACAAATAAAATGATGTGTGAAGACAGAAAGCTTAATATCCACTATTTAATTGATGCTCAAAAATTTAATATAACTGTCTCTCTGCACCCAGACTTCCTACTTCCACCCCAACCATCTCTGTTTCTTATTATATTCTCTGTCTTGGTGGATGAGCACACTTTACACTGGGGAGAATGACACGACAATAATGAAGAGCCAGATTTTCACAGACTAGCCATTTTGAATCCTGAACGAGAACCCAGAATATTTTGGGAGAAGCAATAAGAATTTTAAGAATCAACATAAAAGTGTCACTATTGCAGAAGCTACATGATATGTGAGGTCCTGGAAGGGTAGTTTTCCTTAACTGTCGTAATATTACTCAATATTTCTATAACATAGTAGGTACTCAATCATTCCTGTTTAACGGATCATTAAATATATTTAGTTCTCAAATGACTTTGGTTCATTTAGGCTTCATGCATAGTATAACTCATAATCATACCTGTGCTTTTATTTATTTTTGTAATGAGTTTTGCTACAGTCATGAACGCTTTTTCCCGTCTGCTGAAATTACTTGTGAGAACGTTACGATCCTGATCTGTGAGTAGCCTGTGTGGGAAACCCACTAGGAATTCTGCTGAACTTTCAAAGTATGGGCAATATAATACTGCCTCAAAAAATTCTATGGCCAGTAGAAAGTCCATGGTGAAGTCTCGTTCAGTTTCAGAAGAGTAGAATGAGCTAAAGGAAGGACACAAAGTTAGCTGCGTGAGTTACAAAATACTTCATTCAAACACAAATTAAACTCTAAATGTGTCTTTTCTCCCATGTTCCTTAGGAATTTTATGCTATTTGTTAAATAGTTGACTGAACCAAACCTACAGTTTCAGTATATTGTAATTAATCCTCACACTATCTTCTACATTGTGCCTACATTAGCTGAAGAATCTAAGTGAAAGTGAAGTCACTCAGTAATGTTTGAGTCTTCGTTTCCCCAAGGACAGTAGCCTACCAGGCTCCTTCCTCCATGGGATTTTCTAGGCAAGGGTCTTGGAGTGGGTTGCCACTTCCTTCTCCAGGGGATCTTCCCAACTCAGTGGGCAAACCCGCATCTCCTGCATTACAGGCAGATGTTTTACCCTCTGAGCCACCAGGGAAGAATCTATTACATAGCAACAAAGATGGCAAAACTTTGAATCACAATTTTAAAAAATTGTAGCATCTTAACCAACTCTTACTTCCACTAATTTATTCTTGGTGCTTTCTCATTGTGTTTCTCCTATATCTAATTTCTGTGCCACTAATGTCTAATGTCACTTGTTTTTCACAAACATTGTTCAGGGGCTGGATACTATGAACCAGTATAATAAATAGGTTATCGAATAGCAATTTCTGAAAATTCTTCAACAACATATGTAATTGACTCATGTTTACTCTGTGTATGCTACTGCTAAGTCACTTCAGTCGTGTCCGACTCTGTGCAACCCCAGAAATGGCAGCCTACCAGGCTCCCTCATCCCTGGGATTCTCCAAGGAGGAATACCGGAGTGGGTTGCCATTTCCTTCTCCAGTGCATGAAAGTGAAAAGTGAAAGTGAAGTCGCTCAGTCGTGTCTGACTCTTCACGACCCCATGGACTGCAGCCTACCAAGCTCCTCTGTCCATGGGATTTTCCAGGCAAGAGTACTGGAGTGGGGTGCCATTGTCTTCTCCTTACTGTGTGTATATGCTTATATAATTGCTCCTAATTCCCAGGAAATAAGAAGTGGACAAGAAATTTGCCACAGTAATCAAATCAGCTTTTTGAATAGGACATAACAGGGGCCAAGGCCAGAGGACAAACAAACAACAGATGGTTTCTCTTGAGTTCATCTAATTTAAAGACTTAAATGGCATGTTCAATTCTCTCTTGCAGAAAACAACCATAAAAACTGAATAAAATATTAAAAACGTGTTCTATGATGTCAGAGTGGACAACAATACTGAGAAATCATGAGTTCAAAATTTAAGAAAAAAGGTATGACAGTCTGAAAATTTACATGTTGAAGTTCATACTAAAGAGGAAGAGAGACTAGAGTGCAGATTTTCTCTCTCTCTCTCTCTCT
>SJYA01001345.1:18334-40710 GCA_006410615.1 Neotragus moschatus
TGGTGATGGACAGGGAGGCCTGGTGTGCTGCGATTCATGGGGTCGCAGAGTCGGACACGACTGAATGACTGAACTGAGCTGAACTGAAGAGGTCAATGTTTATTCTTATCATCTCCTGTTTGACCATGTCCAGTTTACCTTGATTCATGGACCTAAGATTCCAGGTTCTTAAGCAAAACTGTTCTTTGCAGCATTGGATTTTACTTTCATCATCAGACACATCCACAGCTGAGGGTCATTTCTGCTTTGGCCCAGTCATTTCATTCTTTCTGGGGCTATTAGTTCTTTGTCTCCACTCTTCCCCAGTAGCATACTAGATACCTTCAGACCCAGGAGACTCATCTTTCAGTGTCATATCTTTTTGTCCTTTATGCAGTTCATGAGGTTTTCACGGCAAGGATACTGGGGTGGTTAGCCATTCCTTCCTCCAGTGGATCACGTTTTGTCAGAACTCTCTGCTATGATCCATCCATACTGGGTGGCCCAACATGGCATGGTTCATAGCTTCATAGAGTTATGCAAGCCCCTTCACCACAATAAGGCAGTGATCTGCGGAGGAGTAAGTTCACTATACCATGTGTATAAAATCTGAAAATAGCCCAGAGTTTCCTCACAAAGAAACGGATAAATAAAATTGTGATTTTTTTTTGAAGAATAAAGTAGTATAAAGTTTTGAAAATAGACATAGGTTATAATAATGTTAAAACTTTTAAACAAAAGGGAGGAGATGAACAAAGGAAATGAAAAGGACGCATTCAAATAGCTGTTATCTCTTAAGGGGAAGCAAAAGGGATGAGACAGAGAAGAAGCACAGAGATTTTGATAAGTTTGATGGTGTTCCAGTTCTTGGGTTGGGTGGTTGGGTTCATAGGTTTTCACTTTGTTGTGAACTTCATCGCTTTTAGATGTATACTGAACACTTTCCTTTGTATAAGATGAATGCAATTATGCAATATAAACAATCTAAAAATAATGCAAAATGCATTTCACTTGCATATTTCTAACTCATTAACATTATCAATACACAATAGAACTTTCATACATATTTAATAAATCAAAGGATGAGAAATTAAAACACATTTTGAATTTTCATAGTAGAAGAGAAAGACTTCAAAATGCCCATGAAAAGGAGGGCACAATAGTGTGGAACAATCAAGTATTTTGATATACAGCACAAAGCCCAAGTTAAATGTAAAAGAAAGTTTATGACTGAGAGGCATTTCTTAGACCACTGAACCCACTCAGCCAGATGTCATTTCACTTTCCGGTAAAAAGAGCTGTGCAGTTCTTTGTATTTATAGTCTTCAAATCTACTTCTTAGAGCCAGAAGACCAAGGCCAAACAGAAATAAATACTATCAAAATCTAAGAGGTAGAATCTATTTGTAAAACACATAACAGGAAATTCAGTTCATAAAACAACATTTTCAGGCAGAGGTCATTAGAATTTTAAGATTATTGACAATTATCAAACACTCTTCCAAGTTACTAAAGTGCTAACTTGCTCTTCAGTTCAGTTCAGTTCAGTTGCTCAGTCGTGTCTGACTCTTTGCAACCCCATGAATCGCAGCACGCCAGGCCTCCCTGTCCATCACCAACTCCCGGAGTTCACTCAAACTCAAGTCCGTCTAGGTTAAGTGAAATTCTCCACACTGGAATATCAATTGCTCCACTTTTATTTTAGATTGACAAAGGGAAATTAAAACTAATTACTGTATTTGTGTGGGTGCTGCAATTTGTTGAAGGTTTGTAAAGAAATAAACTGATAATTCAGAGAGAAAGCCTTTATCAAATGGATACATTTATTTTGGGCGGTTTAGCAAATATGTGATTGTTTTACATAAAACTCAGCTAAACCAGAGAAAGAGCTATATTACAGTCTAAAACTACACTTCTCAAACGAATCACCTAACATGGCAAGATTTTTCTCATCACTGCAAAGCAAGACTTCATTACATAATTTAGTGGTTTAGAATCCTTCTCCAGAGCCAGGCTACCTCGGTTCAAGTCTTGGCTCTAGAACAACTACATGTATGCTTTTGGGAAAGTTTCTTAATTCTTCTGTGCCTTAGTCTCCTCATTTGAAAATGGGAAATAATATAGCAGCCAATTCAAAAAAATCATTAGAATTGATGTCCAACATGGTAGAAAACTCAATAAACAATTATTTCTTAAATATTTTCCTGGTATTATAATAAATAAGATAATTTTACAATAAAGTAAGACCCTGATGCTGGGAAAGACCAAAGGCAGATGAAAAAGAAGAGGGTGACAGAGGATGAGATGGATGGCACCACCAATTCAATGGACAAGAACTTGGAGGCAAACTCTGGTAGATGGTGAGGGACAGGGAAGCCTGGTGTGCTGTAGTCCTTGTGGTTGCAGAGTTGGACATGACTTAGTGACCGAAAAACAACAAATTATAATAAAAAAGAGATAATATGTAAAATAGCATCAATTATCCTTGAGTCTTTATTTATATTCCCAGATACAGTGCTTGACATATGGTGCACATTTGAATAAACATATTTGGGGATGTCATTCCTCAATTTTTCAAGGAAATCTTTTTTGACAACCTATTTACACTGACAGAAGAAAGAGAGCACTGAGAAATGGCTGGGGCTAGATGTAAGGCCAAAGTCACATAACACTCATCAAGAAGCCTCTGGGGCTTCCCCAGTGGCTTAGCCCTAAAGAATCTGCCTGTTGTGCAGGAGACTCAGGAGATGTGAGTTCGATCCCTGGGTTGAGATGATCTTCTGGAGAAGAAAACGGCAACCCACGCCAGTATTCTTGCTTGGAAAATCCCACGGCCAGAGGAGCCTGGTGGGCTACAGTCCATGGGGTCACAAAAAAGTCGGACACAACTGAGCGTGTATAAACAGACACCAGTTTACTGGGCTCAGTAAACAAAAAGTCCAGTTCTGGTGATGGTATTGTAGACACAGGTGAGAAAACAGGATATTATTTAAGAGAATTTGCAATCATCAAGGTTTTATTTTAAAATAATTTTCCAGAAATTTTGAAGAATATTAGTTCACTGACAGTAGGAAAGGAATTGCACATTTTCTCTTCTATCATCTGCTCTCTGGGCTGGAAAACAAATTACCTTTTTCCCAGATTTATTTGTGACATAGTCACGTAAGAGGTAAGTCAAAAGGAAAACCTTTCCTGCAGAGCTCTGCACAGCTGTTTCTAGAAGGGAGAACAGTTGCTTTCATTGCTAGCATTTAGAATTATTCCGGTCAACGATGTAATTCTTTTTATCTTTCCTCCTCCCCCCCTTTTTTTTCAAATTAGAAGTTATTCTCAATTGCTAGCAGCAGAGACACTAATTTTATAGAGCTTTAGAGTGTTAATGGAAAAATGACATCTAATAAACTATTAAGAAGATTAATTTATGGAGTGAATCTTAGTGAGAATTTGCAGTTACATAAACTCAATTTTTCTTCCACTTAGCACTTTCTGTATAGAATGTGTGTAAAGTTGAACTTACATGGTATTAAAAGTGAGTATGTGTGTACCTGTCCACACTGTATGGCTATTCATGGTACTGACTTTAATGATATGCTCAGCTGGATTAAATTTTAGTACAAAGTGAATTTAATATCTAGGATTGCTTATACTATTTCCTGAGGTTAAGCTAGTTCCTCTTAAAAAAAGTCTGGTCATGCAGATATTGAATTCAATGTTTGTTCGCTTTTAATCGAGGTTTTATGACTGCTTGGTCTTTAAAAAGCTTTTCCGCAAGAAAATAGCATCCCCTTCTCCCTTCCTCCTCTACAGCCACCAACCTAGGAAAAGGGGGATTTAAAATTGTTTCAAAATATTATGATACGGAAGGGGCTGGCTTTCACATCTTACAAGTTGAAACAGGCCTTTGCTAACTTGCAGTAGGCCATGAAATAATTACGTTGTGTGCTAAATGGCACTTTTCAGTTTTCATTTGTGCTTCAACACTCAGTTTTCAGTAGATCATTTAGGGAGGATCAGCATATTCTTTGGAAATGAAAAACACACCCCAGGTCAGGGCAGCACTGCCTGATGGGAAAAGAACGCAGCCCACAATGGTGGTCTTTGTAAGAAGTGTCGACGAGCCGGGGTCTTTACCAGAACTGGCAGGCTCACAGCTTCCCCTAGTGACTGCCCCTGAAATACTAAACTCAACTGTGTTGGAAGGTGTAGATTCAAGGAAACAAGTAGGCTTTGAAGACACCTGCCCCCTCCTCCAGAAGAAGGATTAATTTCACACATTTAGATGAACTCCTTTAGCAAAGGAGTTTGATGTTGTGCAATGGATTTGGATGAAGGACCATACAGCTTGTTGACTTCTTTTTTTAATGAGACTAGAACCTCTCAAGTTCAAGGTGATCATTGAAATCATAGGAACATTGACAACTTCTAGAAATGAACTGAGGGCCCCGATCAGATTATTCTTTGTTATGAGTCTTGGGTTGTTTTATCAAGAGAGACAGCTACTGCCTTACAGACTTGGTATTCATTTCTTCAGGCTTGTTTTGAAAACGAGATACTTTGAAGTTCTATAACTTAAATGAAAAATGACATTACTAGTATTTGAGAATATTTTTTCCTTGAAAAAAAATCTTAGGGATTTACACCTTATCTAAGTACCACGTTGAATCCCTTTTCCACTTTTACCTCACAGAACAGGCAGCCTGCCAAGGGCAGCAAGGAACTGAATGACCTAAACTGTCACATTTGATTTTAAATAAGGGTCAAATTCTTATTTCTAGTTCTTTCTTTTTGATTTCAATTCTTATGGCATCATTTAAATTCTTTTTGTCATTTTAAAATATGTTTCTCTCAATTTATAATTACTACCCTTCCAACCACACTGGAATCTGCAGAAATATTCTGCATTAGATTTATGAGGCAGCAAACATCTTTAGCACCTCATTCTTGAGGGAATTCAGAATATTTTAAGGCACTGAATTATTATGTCATTGCTGTACTGTGGGAAAGAGAAGTGCTAAATAGCATTCTTATTTACAGAGAAGGAAAGAAGGAATGAATCTTTTCTATCACGGAGTGGTGAATTGGAGCTAATGGATATCACTCTGCCCTATAATTCCACAGAACGATTTGGCATTTTATGAAAAACATCTGTTATTTTCTTCTTTTCTCTCTTGTTTATCACTACATGTAGATTTTTCTTAGTTTTGAAAGGATGCATGCATCCCAGTGTTCACGGCAGCACTATTTACATTAGCCAAGACATGGTAGCACCGTACCTGTCTATTGACAGATGAATGGATAAAGAAAATGTGGTACATGTATACAATGGAATATTATTCAGCCATAAATAATGTCATTTGCAGGCAACATGAATAGACCTGAAGATTATCATACTAAGTGAAGTAAGCCAAATGGAGAAAGACAAATATCATATGATATCACTTGTACAAGGAATCTTAGCTGTTATTAAAATGCACTGATATATTATTGACTCACTCTATTTTCTTTAAGTTTCTGTAACAATGATGTACTATATAGTCAGTATGTGTAAAGACTTTACATTTTGCAAGTACTCTTAAATCCACTGTGCTGCCACTTTTGCCCCTTACTATCCCCAGAGGTGGTAACTAATATCCAGTATCAGGGCACTTCTCTATGGCAGAAAGGAGACATAGAGTTCCAGAATTCTGATTTTAAAATCTTTCCCCTTTCCTGTCTTTACAGCTTCCTTTTGTGTTCAATAACAAAGTATTGCTTCCGGGCAATTCCCTGGTGGTCCTGTGGGCAGGACTTTCCTGCCTGGGGATGGATTCAATCCCTAATGGAGATCTAGGATCCCCAAAGCCAAGCCAAAAAAAAAAAAAGCACAGCCAAAAAAAAGTGCTACAAAGTTTTATTTCTCATGTGTACATTTTCCATCTTTAAGAATGTAGAGCCAGTTACTACTAGGTATCAGCTGGAAGGATATATAAAATGTCCTGATCTGGGGGCATATTTGCCTACAAAGAACAAACTTTACTGCTCTTCTTACTAAGAGACTATCCAACTAATTGTAAACAAAAGTATATTAACCCTTTGAAAGGGAATATATTTTCAGGTAGAATGAGTTAAACGGAGCTCATTTAAATGTGAACTTCATCTAATGACTTAAGGTCTAAAAACTTTAATAGTGATTAATTTTTTTTTTAAAAATCACCTGCTGATTGCTAGTACTAATGTTGTATGGCTTTAAATGAGTAGGTTATATTCCATTTTTTTCTTTGTGAATTTCTTCTCGTTTATGACATAATAGAATTACAGAAAAAGTTATAAATGAAAAATATTTCAACTGTTCATTCCACTGTTCTACTGTCCTAAACCTATTTCTATATTTCTAAACTACTATCTATACACTATTGCTGTTGTTGTTTTTTAGTACCTAAGTTCTACCTCACTCTTTTGTGAACCCATGGACTGTACCCACTAAGCTCCTCTGTCCATTGGATTTTCCAGGCAAGAATACTGGAGTGGATTGCCATTTCCTTCTACAGGGGATCTTCCTGACCCAGGGATCAAACTCACATCGCCTGCATTGGTAGATGGATTCTTTACCACTGAGCTACCTGGGAAGCCCCACAATGTGCTCTATACTCCACAATTATATATATACTTAAATTTTTAAAAACTTTTCTCATTGTATTTGTCATCCTATCATTACCACTTATTATTATATAGGAAAGATTATNTCACATCGCCTGCATTGGTAGATGGATTCTTTACCACTGAGCTACCTGGGAAGCCCCACAATGTGCTCTATACTCCACAATTATATATATACTTAAATTTTTAAAAACTTTTCTCATTGTATTTGTCATCCTATCATTACCACTTATTATTATATAGGAAAGATTATTCTGGTTAATAGAAAATGGTTATATTTAAATTAGTCTTCTGATGGTGTGTTCAATCATTTATTTTTCACACAGTATTTTCCATTTATTGTTTGCTATACAGATACATTAAGAGCAAAACCTCAGTGATTTACTAGCTGACAGTCCACTGTTGTTTTTACAGAATTGCACTATGGTTACCTTCCTGTTTTATTTCAACTGGTTTGAGGATGAAAAGGTACCGCTCGTCTATGAGAGGTGTGGGTAGCAGGTAATGGGACCATATACTTTATTCTCCACATAGGAATACTTTTAATACTGAAGGGGTAGAAGAAATTAATTCCGGGCTGATATTATTTTCTTGGAAGAACTGAAATCTATGGTCTCTCTTAATTTTAAAGAGGTCCATAATATTCTGTTCTTTGAAAAACTGTTCTTGAAATCAAAATNCCTCGGATGCATCACATGCACAAAAATATTCTGAAAATGGTACAGTTAGTTTTTTTCTTTAATCACATACCACCAGCACCATTTACACCATTTAAGATATCTGTTCCATTTCCTCCCAAATCTCCTCCTCTGCTGGGGTGTCACTACAAGGAGTTGGCCCTTTCACAGGACAGAGGCTGGGAACCAGACACGCTGTATCCTCCTGGCAATGGTAGTGCGTGAGCCAGAGAGGGCGATTTAAAACTGTTTTCTTTTTCCTGAGAGTTCTGCATTTGTTAAAGTGAGTGACTGGTAGGAGGGAATTGAAGAAGGAATGGAAATAAAGAGTCACAAAGCTCTGAAAAAAGAAAAATAGAGAAAATGAGCTCCAGAAAGTTTGAAATTGATTCAAAACAACATAGAAGATTCAGCCTAAGACTACATGGGTTTATTGTAAACAGTCCTAGGAATGGCTAAGAGCTATTTATTTAGGCCAGAATGTATGACTATAATAAAATGGTTAAAAGAAATGAAATCATTCTGTGGGTTAAGAAATTCGTATACTTTGTCTATGTAATAAAGTATAAATCATCACCTTTTAAATACTAAATTAAAATTAGTAACTAATTGTTAATTACTAAAAGTGTAATTCAGATATGATGTGACAGCTCTCCCTCATCGTCAGTCTAGAAAAATAACTGGAAGCCTCTTTCTTGAAAGCCTTTACTTTGACAAACCATTACTTTCAGCCTACCAATTTGGTTTGCCAAAGTGATTTTTAAGAATAACCCTTGAAAACCAATATGATCGAAGGCTTTGCTGCCATCAAGGAGCCCTGTAGGTTTCCATCCACAGCTCTGTAGGCCACATCTGTAACCCTCGCTTCATCACCATAAACAGCAGAGTCCAAAGGCAGCAATCGACCTATGTCTCTTGAACTCCTTAAACTGTTTTTTTGCGTTTCTGGCTCACTCTACCACAGTTTTGTTACAGTTTTGTTTCAATTTCAGGAACACATAATTCTCCAAAAGCTCTTTGGTAATCCGTGATAGTTTAGAGATTTCTCAATTCTGTTTTGTCATTCCAATATCTTCTTCTCTTTATCTTCCAGAAAGTTCTCAAAAAATTCATTATTGATAGTACCACTACATTCTTTGCCTAATATTATTATTGATCTTATTATTTAATTATTATTATTTAAAAATGGTCTCTCAAGCAACTTTCAGGTACAAAGTGATATCAAGTTGTTGTCTTTACTGGCTAACATGACTTGGACTTCCTAGGGGGCACAGTGGTAAAGAATCTGCTTTACTACAAAAGCAAGAGAGGAAGATTTGATCTCTGGGTCTGGAAGATCCCCTGGAGAAGGAAATGGAAATCTATTCTAATATTCTTGCCTGGAAAATTCTGTGGACAGAGGAACCTGGCAGGCTACAGTCCATGGGGTCACGAAGAATTGGACACAACTGAGCGCACAGACACACACACACACACACACACGTGCACATGTGTGACATGGAAATTCTAAAATATGATACATTATGGTCCTTGATAGTTTAAAATATCTTTCCTGTAAAGTCATTTAGTTGTGGTGTCTTTTTTGAAGGAAATTTGACAATTTGTTCTAATACTTAACATTTCAGTTGATTCTGTTTCCAATTCTCAAGACAAACCATAATTTATATTATTAATTTATAGCCTCCTAAAATATAGGAGAAGGCAATAGCACCCAACTCCAGTACTCTTGCCTGGAAAATCCCATGGACAGAGGAGCCTGGTGGGCTGTATTCCATAAGGTCGCGAAGAGTCAGACACAACTGAGCAACTTCACTTTCACTTTTTACTTTCATGCATTGGAGAAGGAAATGGCAACCCACTCCAGTGTTCTTGCCTGGAGAATCCCAGGGACGGGCGAGCCTGGTGGGCTGCCGTCTATGGGGTCACAGAGAGATGGACACGACTGAAGTAATATAGCAGCAGTAGCAGCAGGAGCAAAATATATCCATTTTAAAGGAGTTGACATAAAGTTGTATATAGTATTCTTTTACAGTTATTAATATTTTATTTATAGTCATACTTGTCACTGATATTTTTATCTTTATTATGGAAAATGTTAAGCATACAAAAACTGAGAGTCTAATCAGGTCTCCACGTGTTAGTCAATTAGCATCAATAATTATTGACTCAGAAAACTTAATTCATCTCTACTTAATTTCACTCTCTGTGGAGTGACATTAAGAGCCAAGTTGTGACAGCACTTTGTAAGTATTTCAGCATGTAACTTCAAAAGATGACAAATGTTAATGTTATCCACTAACATTATCACATCTGAAAAGATTGTTAACAGCATCACATATCTCATAATTGTAGAATCTGCCAAAATAGCTTTATTATTAGTTGCATGTGGTGATTATACTATTCAATTAATCAATTTCCCTGTCTTTTGTTTCAATTTTTCTGACTGTAACCCCATGAGATGAGCACACCATTGCCTTTGTCCCTTGTTACAGACTGAATAGTGATACTCCCAAAATCCATATGTTAAAACCCTAACCTCCAAGATGACTTCATTTGGAGGCAGGACCTAAAAAGGGAAGCTATAAGGGTAGGGCCTTAATCTGACAGGACAGAGTCTTTGTAAGTAGAGACAAAACAAAAATAAAAAATAATAGTTCTTCATATCATCTCCATGTTTTGCAAAGCCACTTTTTATAGCTGTCTTTAAAGCTCAGTGGACATGCTGGTACATCATTAATCTGTGATGAAACAAATACTGTAACAATAGAGTGAGTTATCCTTAGAGATGAGTGTATTTAAGTATCCTGTCCTTTATTCTCTGCTTAGTTTTCATTTTGAAATTACTCTTGCTATTTCTATATTAAAATATTTGTCTTTTATTCACTGATAGTGGATTATTATTTTATTGATTTTTCTTATTTTTTTAAATCTATGTCCAGAAAACAATGTACTGATAGTTTATTGATCCTAATTAAATAATTTTGAATGCTAAAAAAAAAACAACACAAAAAAATAAGAGGATAAGATACCAGAGAACTCTGCCTCATTTCACACACAGAGAAAAGGTCACTGCGGACACAGGGAGGAGGCAGCTGTCTTTAAGTCAGGAAGAGCTTCAGGAGACACCAACCCTGATGACACCTTGACCTTGAACTTCCAGTCTCCAGAACCTAGGAAAACAAATATCAGTTGTTTTGGCCACCTGGTAGGTGGCATTCTGTTAATGCGACCCGAGCCAACTGAAACACCCTTTGGATCCCCTGTATTTCAGTGTATGAGGAGTGAGAGCTAGAAGTTCACCAATTATCAGTCTATTGCCCCTCACTTTCCAGTCCAACTTCATTGCCTGACTTTTGATCCTGGAACATATTTTCGCTGGCAAGTGAGCATGATGTCCAGCTTTATCAGTAGCAGATGCCAAAGGGATCCTAAAAGAGAAAGGAAATCTGACTCCTGGTCCTAGGGTGATCTCTGGCCATCTTCTGCAGTGCAAGGTGGAGGCCAGTAGCACATGGCACCTCCCTGGGGTCACCCTCTGGGCAGTTTTGCAGTAAGTTCTGGGACACAGCCCTTCCCTCGGACAGCTTCTCAATCACCCCAGAGAGTGGTTTCCCAGTGAGTTTCCCTGACTGAGTCTCCTCTTTGACAATGTCCTCTGAGATCCCATAAGAAAGATTCTCCACCAGTTCCTTAACGTGAAGGATCTTAGTGACTCAGACATGCAGTGTGCCTGGACATACTCTCTCCAGTGAGAGCTAGATCTTCTCATCACTGATTGGGAGTCTTTTCCAGATTTGTCCTCTTTTTGAGTTTTCTGTTTTAACCCCCATAGGAAGCAGCTTCTCCCCGTCTCTGCTACTTACTCTATTATTTAGGATTCTCTGTACCCCATAGTCTCTAACCTCTCATCACAGCAGTCTTGAGGTATAGCCAATAATTCTTTATGTTAAATATTTCCTACCCAAATCACTACATGGTTTCTCTCAATGGTACTCAGACTGATGTGAAAGACTTCCATTCAGTTCAGTTGCTCAGTCGTGTCCGACTCTTTTCAACCCCATGAATTGCAGCACGCCAGGCCTCCCTGTCCATCACCAACTCCTGGAGTTCATTCAGACTCACATCCGTTGTGTTGGTGATGCCATCCAGCCATCTCATCCTCAGTCTTCCCCTTCTCCTCCTGCCCCCAATCTCTCCCAGCACTGGAGTCTTTTTCAGTGAGTCAGCTCTTCACATGAGGTGGACTTAATCCTATGCAAATTCAGTTTTTGTTTCTTTGTTGTATTTTTGTTTGTTTGNGTTGAGTTGGTGATGCCATCCAGCCATCTCATCCTCAGTCTTCCCCTTCTCCTCCTGCCCCCAATCTCTCCCAGCACTGGAGTCTTTTTCAGTGAGTCAGCTCTTCACATGAGGTGGACTTAATCCTATGCAAATTCAGTTTTTGTTTCTTTGTTGTATTTTTGTTTGTTTGATTTGCACCTGCATCATTATATACAGGGTGTCTGGATTTCTCTCTCTCTGTGACATTTACAGTCATTTATCATTGCCCTTTCATAAATTTATTAAGGTTTACAAAAGGCTTGAAAACTGACTTTCTTTCACTTCCCAGTTTTACTGAGGTATAATTAACAAACAAAATTGTAAGATGTTTAAGATGATATAATATAAATTTTGAAAGAATTCCCCCATCATGTTAATAAACACATCCATCACCTCAATTTACAATTTGCATATTTATTTGAGAACTCATTATCCTCTTTCAGCAAATTTTAATTATACACTACAGTGTTATTCAGATATTCTAATTTTATTATTCCTTTTTGTAATAAGTAACTGGAAAACTTTTATAAAATAGAAACATCCCTTCATCAACTATTTAATTATTCTGAAATTCAGATGATACAAAAATAAAAGATTTAATAAATGCATAATTGCATCTTATGTTTCCTTCTCCCTTGATTAACTTATAAAACTGTATTTTATTTCATTTTCAAAATAATAATGAAATTATTATTATTATTTCTCTCATTAGCATTCCTCAAATCATGTTTGTTTTGTATCATTGTAAATTCATGGAAATAAATGTATTTGACATGTTCTAGTGTCCTTATTAATGTTCTAATAGTCCCAACTTTGTTCCCTTGTTCATTTGGCCTTTTTAAAAGTTGCTTCAGAGTCCTTATTTTCTGCTATGACAAGATAGTCCATACTTATCTTGTATGTTTTCTCCTGTAAATCTAGAATCCATGATTTATCTAAAAGACATTGTTATCTTCAGTAGGGAGTGATACTAAGACTCCCAAATCTAGTCCCTTATGGTGCTTATTACTTTGAGTTTAGTCTAGATATTTTCAGTATTCAAACTAGGAAATAGAGATTTAAAAGAAAATCTATCTTGACTTTATACTGCTATTTCCACTTTAAGAATTTTTACTTTTTTGATGTTATTTGCATTTTTCTTTTACACTAAAGTCTTGAATCCTAGAGGATATTAGCAAGATTATTCTGTTTTGAAACATTCTCCCCATTCCATCTCTTATCTTTTATGGTTATTCTTTATCTTAGGACTTCCCTGGTGGCCCAGATGGTAAAGCATCTATCTACAATGTGAGAGACCTCAGTTCGATCCCTGGGTTGGGAAGATTCCCTGGAGAAGGAAATGGCAACCCACTCCAGTACTCTTGCCTGGAAAATCCCATGGATGGAGGAACTTGGCGCAGGCTACTATCCAAGGGGTCGCAAAGAGTTGGGCACAACTGAGCAACTTCAGTTCACTTCACTTCACTTTATCTATCTTGCCAGGACATTGAACAGTCTCTATTTTCTGGAGATCTTTTATTAGCAATGAGTATTGAATTCTGGCCAAGTTTTTTTCTGCATCTATGAAGACATATTTGTAATTTGTCTTCTTAGATTGATTATCATTGTCTATTATATGGAAAGACTTCCTAATATTGAACTAATTGTGAATTCTTTAAATGTCTGATTTATTACTTTGTTCTTGTACTGTTGGATTCTGTTTACTATTATTTTATTTAGTAATGTTGCATTGATATTCACAAGTAGCATTGGTTTTTAATAGTTTTTGTACTGCTCTTATTGATTTATATATTTACAAATGTTACATTTGCTCTTTAAAAATATTAGAGAGTTTTCCTTTATTTTCTATGCTTTGGAAAATGTTACGTAACACTAGGGCCTTTGAATTATTGTTAGAATTCTACTATGAAACCATCTGGGCCTAGTTCTTTTTAGAGGGACAGTTAGGGTGGTGTGCTGAAGCTTGTCCAAAGGCAGCTTTCAAGAGCTGATTGTTCAATTTCCAGGAATTTTATGAGCTTGTTGTTGAATACAGGCTCTATTAAATAATGTAAATTCAAACAAAATGTTTCACTCTCTGCAACTGTGCAAACAGATAAAAGAAGTTAGCAAGAATGCAGTCAGGGGTGAACATATCCATTAACTTTAACGTTTCTTTCTTTTTTAAAATATTTTTTTGGCCACACAGAATGGCATGCGAGATCTTCATTACCCAACCAGGGATGGAACTCACGTCCCTTGCAGTGGAAGTGCAGTCTTAATCACTGACCCACCAGGGAGCCTCTTATCCTTCTGACTCCCAATCTCCAGACATCTTTGAGAGTATAATTATTTTATTATTATAATTATTTTGAGACTTCCCCATGTGGTGGCATAATAACTGGTAATAGTTCATTGTTATTTATTTCTGAGTCATTCACCATATAGATATGCCACTGTGCATTTATCTGTTATCTTTTGATGAGCATTTGAATTGTATCCAGTTTGGGGCTATTGCCAAATATCTTCCCATGAGCTTACTTGCCATCTGTATGTCTTCTTTTTCAAAGTGTCTATTAAAATTGTCAGCCTATTTTTTCTTGGGTTCTTTGCTTTTTGATTATGGAGTCTGAGAACTTGTATATATTCTGGATGCACATCCAATACAATATTGTAAAGTAATTAACCTCCAATTAAAATAAATAAATTTATATTAAAAAAATAATTAAAATTCAACAATAAAAAAAGACCTATGCTTCACAAAATTGTTCTTTTGTGCCTCATCTTTTCTTTTTTGTAACACTGTAGTTTAAACAGCAGAAACTTTTAATTTTGATGAAGTGTAATGTACCAATTTTTTGTGCCATGTATTTTTTAGCATAATTAAGAAATTTTGCCCAAATCAAGGTCATAAAGATTTTATCATTTGTTTTTTCTTGATTTATGCTTTTAGTATTTTAAATTTCATACTTAGATCTATGTCTTGAGTTCATAGTTCATTTTCCTTCATGTGGATATCCGTTTTTCTAGCATTATTTGTTAAAAATGCTCTCTTTTCTCCACTGAATTGCCTTTGCACCACTGTCAAGAGTCAGGTGTTCATATATTTCAAAATATATTTCTGTGCCTTTTATTGATCTATTTATCCATATTTATGCCAGAACTATACTGTCTTGATTACTTTTGGATTTCCTTTTTAAAAAAAATTACTTTAGCTATTCTAGGTCCTTTGGATTTCCAAATGAATTTTATGCACAGTATATCAATTAGTACAAAAAAAGTTGGATTTTGATTATAATTGTTTTGAATACATAAATCAGTTTGGAAAGAATTTACATTTTAACAACACAAATTTTCCAACTCATAACAAAGTATTTCTCTCCATTTATTTTGTTTTCTTAATTTTTTCTCAATATTCTGAGATTTTCAATGTATTTAATATGTACTTCTTTTGCCAGATTTTACTCTAAGGACTTTATATTTTTGATGTAACTGAGAATGACATCGTTCTATTTATTTCAATTACTGATTGTTAGTTGTGATGTGGGAATACACTTGATATTTATATATATATTTTTGAATTCTACTATTTAGAAAAATTTTCTTACTAGTTCTAATAGTCTTTGTGTAGATTGCATCAGATGGTGTACATAGATGAGCATGTTGTCTATGAATATAAATATTTCTTTTTCAAAAAATATAGATGCTTTTCATTTTTCTTTATTTTAACCTCTTGGACCATGTTGCATATAAATGATCAGGGCAGATATGCTTGCCTTTGTTGCCTTTAAGAGAAAAAAAAAGTTAATTTTTTCATCATGAAGTATGAAATAGCTCTAGGTCTTTCACAGCTGCCTTTTATCAGTTTTACCAGGCTGAGGAAAATTTCTTTGATCTGAGAAATTTTTATTTATTCATAATTTGCTGAGAATTTGATAAAAAATGTTTGTTAAGTTTCTCAAATGTTTGTTCTTTATCTATTGAACTTCTTGTATAGTTTTTCTTACTTTATTTGTTAATACGGTGNGTTTTACCAGGCTGAGGAAAATTTCTTTGATCTGAGAAATTTTTATTTATTCATAATTTGCTGAGAATTTGATAAAAAATGTTTGTTAAGTTTCTCAAATGTTTGTTCTTTATCTATTGAACTTCTTGTATAGTTTTTCTTACTTTATTTGTTAATACGGTGAATTACACTTATTGATTTTTCAAATGCTGAAGAGCACTCTGCCTTCTTGGAATAAACCCTTATCCTTTTTAAGTATTTTTGGATTTAATTTTTTAGAATTTTTGCATCTTTGTTCATGAGGGATGTTGATCTGTAGTTCTCTTTTTTTTGCATACAATCTTTGTATGGTTTGTGATCCAGAGTAATCGTGATATCACTAAATGAGTTAGAAAGTGTTTCCTCCTTTTGAAATTTCTGAAAGACTTTCTATAGAATTGGTAGTAATTATTGCTTAGATGTTTGCTACAATTTAACATATTTTCTTATGGGAAGCTTTTAATTACAAAGTCAATGTCTTTAATAAATATAGAGACATACACATTATTTCTTATTGACTTTGATTTTGTAGTTGACATATCAAGGAATTGGTCCATTTCAAGTCATTTTAAGAAATGGTATTTTTGTATTTGTTCTGACATTACATCTTCTCTTTGGCGATTGCTGTTCTGTGAGTTCATTTTTTAAATTGACTTCTTCTTCACCATCCTCCTACTCCCTTCTTATCTGTCTCCTTCTTCTTCTTTTTCTCCTTCTTCTTTTCATCCTTACAATATTTTTCATGGTATGAATTTACTCTTAATACTTACTCTAGTTGAGTTTTAATTTCTGAAATATTTTTTTCAGAACTCCAGAACAGGGTTTCTTCTTTTCAACTTTTCTCTGAGATCTATGAGCTCATTTTCAAATCTATATTTAGTCCAAGTGTCTCATTTCTAATTTTTCTGTTACTGATGTATGGTATTCTTTCATATCTTATATAATCATCGTAAATATCTTTTAGCCCCTCTTAAAATGAGATTACAGTTTTCCTTTGATTCGTGGGCATGTTTTTTTTTTTTCTTAGCAGCTTTCTTTTTCTGTGAAGACAATTAAAAATTATAATAGCACTTTTTATTACAATAGCTTCATGTGCTATATAAATGTTAACCCTAAGTTACTTATATCTAAGATTTGTGTGTGTGTGTTCCAGGGAAAGGAAATAGGCAGGAATAGCTTTTCCAGGAGTGGGTTGTCTGGAACACAGGTTGTCTTCTCCATTGGTTAGATCTATTTCTCTGAATTTTACTTTTATTATTCCCATTTTTCATCTCCTTCTCTTGTCTTTAGTGCCTCTTAAAGCTCAGTTTGGATTTTATTCCTAGCAGTTTCGCCTCAGTGAAACTCTGTTCTAAAAAAGACTGTATCAGTAAGGGTTTTCCCAGATAAATAGAGTTAATAGGGGATCTATCTATTGAATATATTTATTATAAATATTTGGCTCACACTGTCATGGAAGCTGACTAGTCCCCAGATCTTTAGGGTGAAATGGCAAGCCATGACCCAACAGAGTTGATGGTGTAGTTCTAGTCTGAAGTCTGCCAGACTGGAAACCCAGAAAGAGGCCTTGCTTCAGTTCAAGTCCAAAAGTAAGAAAAAGTTGATGTCCCAGTTTGAAGATAGTCAAGCAGGGGGAACATCCGCTTCTTTAGGGAAAGGTCAGTCTTTTTGTTCTGTTCTGGCCATTGAATGTTCCAATGAGGCCCACGTCCATACAAAAAACAATTAGCTTTGCTCAGTCTACTGATTAGATGTTCAGTTCAGTTGCTCAGTCGTGTCCCACTCTTTGAAACCCCATGAACTGTAGCACGCCTGGCCTTTCTGTCCATCACCATCTTCCAGAGTTCACTCAGACTTACATCCATCGAGTCAGTGATGCCATCCAGCCATCTCATCCTCTGTCGTCCCCTTCTCCTCCTGCCCCCAATTCCTCCCAGCATCAGAATCTTTTCCAATGAGTCAAATCTTTGCATGAGGTGGGCAAAGTACTGGAGTTTCAGCTTTAGCATCATTCCCTCCAAAGAAATCCCAGGGCTGATCTCCTTCAGAACGGACTGGTTGGATTTTCTTACAGTCCAAGGGACTCTCAAGAGTCTTCTCCAACACCACACTTTGGCGCTCAGCTTTCTTTATAGTCCAACTCTCACATCCATACATGACCACTGGAAAAACCATAGCCGTGACTAGTTGGACCTTTGTTGGCAAAGTAGTGTCTCTGCATTTCAATATGCTATCTAGGTTGGTCATAACTTTTCTTCCAAGGAGTAAGCGTCTTTTAATTTGATGACTGCAATCACCATCTGCAGTGATTTTGGAGCCCAGAAAAGTAAAGTCAGCCACTGTTTTCCCATCTATTTGCCATGAAGTGATGGGACCGGATGCCATGATCTTCGTTTTCTAAATGTTGAGCTTTAAGCCAACTTTTTCACTCTCCTCTTTCACTTTCATTGTGAAGCTTTTTAGTTCCTCTTCACTTTCTGCCATAAGGGTGGTGTCATCTTTCTGAGGTTATTGCTCTTTCTCCCGGCAATCTTAATTCCAGCTTGTGCTTCTTCCAGTCCAGTGTTTTCATGATATACTTTGCATATAAATTACTCTCATCTAAAAACACCCTCACAGAAATGTTCAGAATAATATTTGACCAAATACCTGGGCACCCCATAGCCCAGGCGAAATACACATAAAATTGACCATTGTAGGGAATTTAATTATTTTCTGGCCTTTATTTGGCTCAGAACAACCTAGCTTTCCTGAGGTGTCCTTGTACCTTCACACCAGAGCCTGCAATGCCCACTCCTGGTTTGGGATGCTATTCTCCCACTGGTCCACCAGACTTTGTACACAAAGTAAGCAGTCTTTCCTTTTGCAACCAAGTATCTGTTGGCAATTTCTGGGTTCTCTGGCATTTAGGACTGCAGTCTCTTTTCCTTCCCTGTGCTTTTTTTTCCCCCCCTACAGTTGTTGGTACATCACACATCTGTGGCAGCATATGGCTGCTTAAATTTTGAAGTTTGCAGGGGGATCACCTTTTAACCTACATATGCTATTTGGTGTTTGTGTGCTAATGTTTAGCTATCTTAGTTGCCATGTTGTTCTATTGGCACAGGAAAATTCAAAGGTTATGCCATTGCTGCTGCCCTATTTTTCCTCCTCCCGGTAAATACGGTAAGAACCAGCTTTTTGCTGGTCTTGGTGCTGAGACAGTAGCAAAAAAAGACAAAGATTCTCTTCGTGGGACCCATGGACTTGTGGGAGGAAAGGGTAAATTGGTAGAAAATTAAATGAATAATAGTATTTCAGGTAGCACTATCCCTGGGCTGGGTAGGTCCCTTGGAAAGGGAACAACTACTCATTCCAGTATTCTTACCTGGAGAGTCCCATGGACAGAGGAGCCTGGTGGGCACAGTCCATGGGGTCACAAAGTGTCAGACATGACTGAGAGATTAACCCTTCAACCCTTCAAGAACTATGTGAGAAGGTAAAGTAAGTTAGAACAGAGAAATCCAGAGAGAAGTTAGCCTGGACAGTGTAGTCAAAGAGGGCTTCTCTGAGACAACTGATGCTTCTGCTGAGAGCCAATGAGGCAGAGAGCCGATGACATTTCAGACATAGGAAGGATCTAGTTTAAAAGATGTGAGGGGGGATTATACTTGGCAGGAAGATATTCAAGTTGCTTAGAGCACAGAGAAGGAGACTAAATGCAGTCCATAAGTCTCTTATGAATTGGACTTACATGAACTGATTCTGGAGAGAATGATTATGTATTTGCAATATCGACTTTCTAACAATGTCTTAAGTAGAAAACTAGACCTTATGGTGATTTCAATTAAAGTATTAACCCTACAAGACCCTGACTAAGTAGCCAGCCAAACATCTGTAAACACATTCCTCTTCTGAGTCCATTTCAGAAACCCTGACTTAAAACCAACGGTCATGTTTTTGTGGATTCTAAACTATACATATAGACATGTATGCCACAAAGCATTAAGACTTCTGTCTCCTGTAAGTGACTTGGAAAGAAATATTGGCTCTCTATAGTGAGGAAAGCCTGAAGCCAAAATTAAACAAGACTATTTTCTTTATAGATTATAACTTGGCTCTTATTTCATGTGATAAAATGCTTGATCCTCAGAGTGAAAAATTGTTAGACATCTTAAACTTACTCTCCAACCACCCAAGAATCAGTGCTAATTCAAACCAAGTTTAACTCTAGTTTCCAAATTCAGAACAGGGTAAAAAAAAAAAAAATCAATGATTTGGATAGAATTACATTTGAAAGCTAATTTTCTATATTTTCCACTATTTTAATAACATACCCTCACTTCCTTTCACTCATATATTTGTGGCTCTTCCATATAGGCTTTCTCTGAGAAGGATATTATCAGGTTTCCAAAAACTAACTGATATAAGGGAACAATTCTTTTCTAGTTCATCGACAAAAGAAGAAAATACATTGTTAGAATTGGCAAATCTCTTTGGTTTATCATTCATGAACTTTATCCCTTGAAGTATGATGACAGAGAGAATTAAAAACATTGACTCAATGGAAATCTTACTTTAGATGCCAGTTTAAGATTGCCCATGATAATCAAGATAGTTTGATGTACTAAACTAAACATGCTACATTTCTGTGTCAATTTAACCCATTATATTTATGTGTGTTTTTGAAAATTTAATTTCTGCATAAAACATTTAAAACAGAAAAATAATTTATATTAATTCTGCCAAGACAAGTTTATTTTATCAACCTATAAAGGCTGAAGAGATTAAGATGGGAGTAGAAAGCAATTTGAGAACTTCAGGAGTAAAGGAGAATTTTGATTGCCTGAACAACAACAACAAAAAAAAAATCAAGAAAATCTTTGCTTTGCCAAAAGGAGTGTAATAAATAAACTTGATTTACAGTTTGTTGAGTGTCCCATGGTGATTGAGCACTTTGGATATATATGTATATATATAGACTTTTTTTTTTTAATATGCCCCACTCCCCTCCCTGGCTATTGATTGTAACATGCAACTTACAGAGGGTTTAGAAGTTGGAAGAAGTTCAGAACTACTTGTTTCAAATGCCCTGCTAAAGGAATTTACATTTTAATTAGGTTATTTATGAATGTCACCACTGCTTTCATAAAAATAAATCAGAATGGGCTCAGAACTCCTCTATTTCCGGCCCTTAATAATTTAACACTTGAAAGTGGAATAGACTCTAGTTTTGAAAATTGATTAAGAGGAAGTTGTTAAAGAACTGAAAATTCAGTTATCTGTGGGGGTAATCCAGGTCAATAAATACCTTTACATATAGGTGGGCTTGCTGTTATTCTGCTCAGAATAGTTTAATTATACATCAAAATTATATTTATCATCCTTAGACCTAAGAAAATTGCACAAATCTCATGCTTACCTTCATTTTCAATCCTTTCCTCCTGTCTATTTGTACTTTTAGAAGAACTTCTTGTTCCCATCAAATGAGTCAGACCAGATGGGAACACTAATTTATTTTTAATGAATGTGTGTCAATACAAAACTGAAGGGGTTCTGTCATTCTGGAGAGCATAGATCCCAGCCAGCTTAATGCTTTGGCAAGAAGGCCTCTGTCTTCAGATGCATCTACTACCTGGTTTCTGATTTATTAATTTATTAAGGAACAATGTCCTTCAATTCATGATTGGAAATAAAGTCTAAAATCCATGTCTTCCTGGAACTATTAGCAAGTTTAAATTGTCAACATAATTAACTAAAATAAGCACAGTTGATGTCTTCCTTCAGCTCAGATTCTTAAAATATGAGAGAAGGACATTAAAAATTTAAGAGAGATCTTCAAGATGCTAAATAAACATGATGTTTTCCTTTTAGATGTACTTGGGATTGGCTCAAATCCGGCAGTTTGGGCATGAAATAAGTGAATTTTCACCTCTTGTGGGCCCTAAATAAAGGCAGTCCATGAGGTCCCATCCAAGGTCCAGGTTGATGAAGTTACATGGAGGGGAAAAAAAGAGGGAGGCAGGAAGTCTGTGTTTCAGACACAGTGCTCCGTTTCCCTTACCTGAACACCGTTGATGGGCACTTAATATTTTGATCTTTCTTACCTACAGAATGAGTTCTGATTCCAATCTTCAGGTATGTAAACAGTGAACCAAAAGAGGGTCAAGCTTCAGTTAACATTTTGAAGTTGTAGGCAGCTTGCTATCGTTCAAAGACAATTTCAGGAAACTACTTAGTTATAGTATGTCACACAGATCAGATACTCTGCGTCCAGATTTGAGGAAGAAAAAGTATGAGAGCTATTCACTTTTGTTTAGGGGTAAATAAGAAAATAATAAGATTTTTATATCTTAATTGAGAAAAATGAAGCATAGTTGAGAAAATATTTTGTACTGTTTTCCTGCAATTGCTCCTGTATGTTTCTTATGGAAAATATATTCTTCTGATTGACTGTTCCTATTTTCACTAAGAATGAGTTGAATTCAGGCACAATTCTATCCCTGTATGTGCTAAATCCATATCCACCAGATATAGATATCAGGCTAGAAGGAAGTTTGATGGAGTAATCATTGTTAATGTAATCATTTAGGTATTTTAAATGCTCAAGAGGGGTGGAAAAATTTTTCCCTTGGAAGGATTCCAAGAGACTGAGAGGTTAAACTTGGATTCATCTTGAAAATCTGAATCCAGACTTAGTACTGTGTACAGGATATAAGAAAGCCCATCTGCTCACACGGGGGGGGGGGGGGGGAAAAGAAC